>UNPR01000021.1:0-347837 GCA_900536425.1 Hymenoscyphus linearis | reverse complement strand
GAAGGTTCTATATAAGACTGGCACTTCTGCCATTAGATAGGAGCTTCGTGCTCAACTTAGTTATCAATCTTATCATATTTGTTTGACATCTTTGATACAAGTAACGAGTTCACTTCCAAGTGAACAACCCGATAGTCTTCCTCTTATCATAGCATACCAACCAGCGAACACCCAGCCAAGTTTAGTTAGCCCGATTGAGTATTCGTTACAGAGAGAGCCTGCCAGCCAGACACCTAAACAGCTAAACAGCGAGACAGCCAGCCAGCCAGCCAGACAGGTACACCAGCAGTAAGCTAGAAAGGACGAGAAGGTATTTAAAGAATATCCCTAGGCTCTATTCTAATACGTCCCCATTTTATACGTTTTTACTACTACAGGTACTATAGGCGGGTCGAGTATACGTTTATACTAATATTTATCCTAAAATCTGTAATATACTAATATATTCCCTAGTGCTATTACAAAAAAACCTATATGCTTAATAGCGCTTACGACTGTTCGCTCTGAAAATACATAAAAAGGAACGAATTTATGTCAACGTGCCTGGTATCTTTCTAAGGGCGCAACATCCGGACGGGGAGTCCCTGTATCCGTAGTATCTACGCGAGTCGATTCTAGCATTGTGGTGGTGAAATAATGTAGGATTAGAACGATAATAGTAGTGTTGTTTACACTCTAGAAGTTAGTGTTCCTACCCTTGACGCACGGACCACTTAGTGTGATTCTGGCGCAGCTGAGGGGATAGCCAGCTACTTAGAACTATAGACGAATACAATACTAGATTATTGTACCTTATCTCTTGACTTCTGATAGTCAACCAACAACTACAATACCAGAATATTGTACCTTGTGTCTTGACTTTAATAGTCAACCAACAGTTGTACTGTACATAAAATTTCTTGTTAAGGTTGAGACTGGGCGGTAATATTTGGACGCTCAGTCTAGAAGACGTTATGCTTCCTGTAGATAAGTAAATACCAACGAGTGCTCACCTAAAGCTTGTACAGCTTAGAAGGGGAGCCTTCACTAACCTTTTGTGTGGTGACCTACAAGCGGTTAATCGTTATTGAAGCTCGTATTTATGATTCGCAGACAGCTGGGCTAAAGAATTATTTCCTGTAGAATTACGCGAAGATTCACATATGGCGGTCTAAATTATACTCATAAATAAAAGGCTTGGCTGAGTAAGATTCAACAAGAACTCATGCAGATCGCAAGTGAATCAATCACCCAGTACAACACACAGCACACAGCACACAAGCACAAATATAAAGCTCTTGAACAGTACTGAAGCTTTGAACAATACGAGACTATTGTTATTAAACAGTACTTGGACTCCGAACAACACTAATCTATCGTCCATAAACATTACGCAAGCTTCGAACAAAATTCTATTGCTACCAATATCAAATAGCACTCAAACTTCGAATCGCAAACATTCAAATCTACTCGAAAGTAACCAACAAAACACTCTCGGATTACTAAGTTCTCCAACAACAAGACCAAAGATGAATGATAAGCAACTCAAATCCGTGTGCAAGAGGCTGGAATGCATCTACGACGAAACAACTCTTGTAGAGGAAATCGACGAAGACGCCAAGTTTCTAGAGAACCTAGACAACAACAAGGAAGACTTAGCTTTTCTCGATGCCACATTCACGAAATACATAAAATCTATCTCTTCACAAGAGCGAGGTAGGTTCTTTGACTTCTATGAGGAAGCTAGGAACTACCTCTTGCTGCAAGAACTTAAGGACTCTAACCTGGAGTGGGAAATGTGGGTAAAGCTAGGCAAGTTTTCAAGCGAGTCCGCCCATGTTTTCGATACTACAGGGCTTTCTACGATAACGAAGGAGACTAGGGAATGGGATGTCTTGCAGGAGGTATACTTCGCGTGGCTAGCATGGGGAAGATGGTTGAAAGTAAAGGTCCCCTTAAAGTCCGTTTAGACCATGATTCCCTTAGCTGCGGCCAGGATCACACTGGACCAGGAATAAAGGAATACCTTGTCTACATTTCATGAATAAGAATAAGAGACTCGAGAACAGAGCTCCCTTTTATCTGAAGAATAAAAAAATAAAAAAGATACTAAAGCCTTTCTTATACATTACTGTAAAATTGAAATAAAAAGAATAAGAAAGAATTTCGTTATATCTCTTAAATTCGAAAATGAAGTAAAAGAAAATCATTTGTGTAAATACCTATAATATGTGATAACCAGTCTGTAATAATTTAGTATTCCAAATAGTAACGTATATGTAAAACATCAGAGGATTGGAAGACATTTTATTTCAGGATTCCATTCTGGCTCAGACTCTCTTCCAGGAGACTCACGTGTTATATATCCTATCAATCATCATCATCTGAGATAGGGAATCATCTTCCCTCCCTGCCCCAGCCACTCAATCATGTCACGTTAAAAAGGGTGGCCGTAGCACGTGGGCAGGTAGTCCAAAAGAACGTCTGAGTCTACGATAAAAGACATTATTAGCCTTATCATTCTTTCAGTAATAAGAACTTTATGTCTTGTGACGAACATCCAGACAATTTCGAGTCATGAAGCCTCACTAGTCAAGAAGTCATACAAAGGGCTTGAGTTACAATGAACAAAGAGTGGTATGAATGTTATTGTGCCGCACCAACAAAGAGTTGGACCAACTGTTGGTGAGCATGTACTGGCGGCAAAGAGAGCTGGAACACTGTGTGACTGAGTACCATGAAAGCCTTTATAATGTTACTCACAAACAACACTCAGTTAAAGCTGACTCTAAAATGTTTCTCACATATATAAACCTCATTCCCTCTGCTGTCAGCACTTTGTTATTTTCTGCATCCAACCCTCCTCCACGACATCAAATACATCCCTCGCAATACAGCGAGAATTCCCAACATATACGACAAAATGCAAGACGTGATGAGTTTCGAGTCAGCTTCGGATGCAGAAAAAAAGAAAGTTGAGGACTTCATGGAGAGTCTCTCCTTTGACCAGACCTGCGACTTCTACCACAAATATAGAAAGACCCTGAATGCACTCAATGAACTCAAGACGAAGGAAGCCGCGAAGGGAAAGGTGGTACTAGTCTGTCGATTATTGTGGATGAATTTGGCTAAGGACTATCCGGAAGTCTTTACCAATAGCGGCGACAACATACCTGTTGACGGCACGTGCATCGAGTACGAAGCATACCGATTCATCCAAAAGGAAGCCGAAGTCCACCTCGAGTTTATGAGCAAGTCTGGACTCTTTTACTCGTCGCTTTCGGCAATTTTAAATGTAAGTCAGATATCACCATAGAACCCTATTATTCAATTCTAAGTTTCGCATAGTGATCCACATTAATTCCTCTATTTTCTTTGGGCGTTTGGGAGGAAATATGTCGGCATGGGAGACTTAGTATGTGGTTGGAGTATGGGTGTACGGTACGGGGTGTACTTCGTCAATTCAGGAATATAAGATGGACCCGACTGCTTCAGATTAGAGGTCATCATACCTCAAGAACCAAATGTGGTATTTGCAAGAACCATTTGATGCTAGGTGAAATCTTGATAGACAAATTTTTGAAAAAGACATATAAATAGAATATCCAATATTAAGAACTCCAATTTGCGCTTGATCGGTGTAGCCTGGCCCCTAAATGAAACTATGTGGGTGATCAACAGATGCTGTTCACATAAGCCTTCAGATCATAATTTGCAAGCAAAGACTTTATGGTTTATGTAAACATAAGTTTATTCAACTCTTTTATACATAAAATTGGACCCATAATAGGAGGTTCACGAGAAACAGGGGACTCGTCTCGATCATCGTCAAACACCCTCCGGGCCCTCCGCTCTGAAAACCTGCCTGTGTATTAAAAGCAAATTAGACATTACGCATACATTCTCAGTGTTCAGGCTTCAGAATCCAAAGACAAACTCGTATTACGTAGATGATCCTGAGCACGGTTAAAGCACGAGCACAATGTAATCGTGAAATTACTCGCGGTATGACGAGTATGACAAAAGTAGGCACAATGTATTGTGAATATCTTCATATCTTCTCCTATTTAATGGTATGGGGTCACTCCCTTTTTCCCTTCCTCCTTCTTCATTCTTTCACAGTCGAAACAAGAACCATCACACTCTTTTATAAAAAACTTTACACTCCTTAATCGCAACATATCTTAATAAATCACTCCAAAATGCGCTCCTCAATCGCTCTTCTTGCCTTGGCAACTATCGCAGTTGCACAGACCGGCGTTGAACCTCCCAAGACCGGAGTCGCATCCAGCAGCAGCGCCATTGCATCTTCCACTGCCGCTGCCGCAACCACAAGTGCTGCCGCTGGCGCATCCTCAGCAGCTTCTTCCGCTGGTGCCCCAACAATCATCACAAGCTCCAAAGTCGACAGTGTTCCTACCGGACTTCACACCGATTCGCGATCAATGACAACTTCCGTCAGTGCCGGTGGTGCTTCCCCATCTTCAGAAGCATCAAGTGTCCCAGTCAACCCAATCAACGGTGGTAGCACCAGCACCGCCAGTGGAAGCAGCGGGAGCAGCGGCAGTGTCAGTGGTGGCAACGGCACTCTCGCAAATGGTGGAAACTCGACAGTTACCGGTTCACCACCAAAGTCAGCAAAGCCAAACTCTGCTGAGGGATCAGCTAACGCTATGGGTGGTCTTATGAGCATTGTTGTTGCAGGTGTTGTCATGCTTTTGTAATCGAATCGAATTCTTTGATGAATATCACTCTGCCAAATGCTCTGAATGAGATTGTTGAGAGAAGACTGTCAAAACTAGCAGGGCCAGTATGATGAAGGATGTACATAGCTTAATAATAATCTGCTGTCTTGAAAGTAACTTGATCTTTGAGCTAGAAATCGTGAATCATGTCAATATGTGTGAATAGAGCATATCGTTTGCAGGAATGGATAAATGAATATGAATGGAATTACTTTTATTTTAAATCTATCTATCACAAAGGTATTCAAAGATGACTGGATGAAGTTGCGAGGAGGTGTTGTCATTCTTCCATGAGATGTTGTCGGTTCTGGACCCAACCGATGTAACCCTGAAATGACTCGCTTGATCAGGAAATATATGGATATCTTCACATTTCCAACATATCTCATTCATTCATCCTCCAAAAGCCATTAACAATCACGCGTACAGAGGTTCATATTTCACCTCCAACAAACCGTCGTGATTGCCCAGACAGCACCTACCGTCACCCTCCCACCCTCCCACCCTCTCACCCTCCCGTCAGGTACTTTTCCACCAGGCACCAGGCTCCGTAGGACAATAACTGGAACGCAGAGACTGGGACGCAGAGACTTGGTAGGACAAGTTCATCAAGTCTTGATACCATCACTGTCCTGTCGCTCCTACGAGTACCGGACTACTTCTAGTAGCGTTCCTACTTCAAATCCAGCGTCTTCCGCAATACAATCTGTCCCAAGTTCTGCCATAGGCACTGTCGGGAGTAAAAGTATAGAAGACATCGTAATCAGTGTTCTCGGTGCTAATCTCATTAACCTTCTCGGACGATAAGATCAACAAAGAAATCCCCCCAAAGTTGAACAGAGATAGAGATGGTGCAGTGCAAATATCGGATTTTGTAACAATAGAACCACCACGAAACCCTGGAAAATTTCGTATAGCGAGGAATTACTTCGACCAGGGAATGAATGAATGAATGACTCAAGGATATAATGATACTTAAAGGCAAAGGCAGAGAGAAGGCAAAAGCCAAATGAACGAGTACAACGATACACAAGTTAAACGAATATCAAATCACAACAGGAGAAAATAGACTTTCATCCTCAGAAACTCATACCAAAATGAATTAATTAAAGTATTGAAATAGATAAGCCATCACAAAACAGACGAGAAATTTTACCAGTATTTTCAAATTCCACAAGCCTAAGCTTCACCCAACCCAAGTGCTCAGAAGAGAAAGAAGAAGAAAAAACACAAACAAAATTTCCCCCCGCCCCGCTCCGCTTGCCTGCCCTATGTACTGTCGCTGTCTGGGTTCGGTCTGAATGAAGTACCTTACTCCTCGCCAACAAGGTTATGTCCTTCTCTCAAGCCCTCAACGACAAGTGCGTGTCCTTCAGCACGTTGGTAGATATCTCGGACATCATCGGTAGTAGTCTCGAAATGGCTGGTAGCATCGTAGGATTTGGAGATGAAGATGTTGTCCTTGGTTCCGTCCTCAATTGGGGAGTAGAGTGGGGTTGGTGGACCCTGGTTTTTTGTTAGCAAAGTCATTTAGGTAGATATTGGATGGTAACATACCATGAACTTCTCCTCAATGGCGCCGAGACGCTCGAATCCTGCTTCAAGCTCGAGGTGGTGGTTTGCGGTGGTCTCTGCGATAGTAGAAACAATGGCAATGTAGTAACCCTTAGGGCAGACATTGTGGGCGCTAGACACGACGGCAATGTAGATATCTAAATTCTGTTAGTCTAGGGTCTCTCGAGCTTCTAGGAATCACATACCGTGTTTTCGTCCAACCTGGGATTGAGGAATAATCAATTGAACAGAGTCGGCATCATCGGTACCAGCAAGAGGGTGGTTCAAGATACAGATAGCCTTCAACAGTTGGCCAGTAACTTGAGCCTTACCAGGGAAGTATGAAGGATCAGCAAGGATCTTCTTGCACTTGGTGGTGAACTTCATTGGTGGCTCTCCTCCTCTGTCCTCCATAGTAGCCTTGATACCAGCAACTTTGTCTCCATCGTAGATGAACTCATCGATGTTGGTGTTGAGCATGTATGTTCCACCATAAATGGCAGACAAACGAGCGAATCCTTGAGGAAGCTCTCCGAGACCGTAAAGGGGGTAGATGTATGGGGATTTTCCGTAACGTGAAACGGAGTTTCCGTAAAGCTTGATTCGTTCAATTGTTGCTGGAGCTCCTCCAGCCTCGTCGAGGTATGCATCTGTTTGGTAAAGGGCCATGGCATGACCAATGAAATCTCGGGTTGTGGCCTCGAGTCCAAATTTGTCGTAAACGTCCTTCATTGTGCAAGTGTTCATGTCGAGACCTATATATTGTCAGACAGAATCAACAGGTATAGCATCATACAACCCACCTTTGTGTTCTGTAGAGTCAGCTACGTCGAATGTGCCAATCCACTCAATGAATGACTTCATTCTTCTCTTCTCGAAGATGCCCATCAACGAGGATCTCAAGGCCTCTCCAGCATCTGAAGGGACCTTGGCAACGGTTGCCTTTGCACCAGCACCCTGTTGTACGTAGCTGCCAGCAACCTGCTTGAACTCAAGATATCTTGTGACATCGGTGGAGACGAGGATATTCGTTAATTCGCCAGAGGACATGAGGAGTTTTGGAACGAGATCGATGTTCCAATCGTTGACGCGTCCATACTTCTCCCATGGCTTCTCGCCCTCGGTGTAGTTTCCGTATTTCTTGAAGAGCTAGAAAAGGTCAGATAGGGGTGGAGATAGTGTAGAGGTTGTGACTTACTGCTTCGATGTTGATGGAAGCTGCTTCGCTGTTCTTGGGTCAGTCTGGTTGCTCGTGAAGGGGTGGCGGAGAGGGGGTTTCAGCATACCCTCCATAATGGTCGTTGCGGTCAATATGTAGCACCTTCTTGCCCTTTACACTCAGAACACTGTAGATATCGTTAGCAGACTCCTTTTTGTCGTTTTCGAAGCCATTCCGGAGCTTGCATACCCAGAAAGCACACATTCAGTCAGACCTGTTCCTCGTCAGTCAAATCCTGCCCCGCAGCGGGGTTTAACATACCAGTTCCTAGAACAACGACATCGTACTCGGGGGCGATTTCATCCATAGTGAAGGGTTTAGAAGTTGAAAGAGAATGAGAATGAGAATGAGGAAGTTGATGTTCTGAGCACAAGGTGTACGAGAACAGGAAGTGTCAAAGGTAATGGTGGTGCGTGGTGTTGTCTATTGGGGTCTATTGGGTCTATTGGGTCTATTGGGAACGGGTCATCTTCGTGATTGGTCCCCGGAGTTCGCGTAGTAGTGACCGCCTCTTTGGGGGGGAAACTGGAGCTTGTCTCAAATTATTTATGCTGTTATGCTGCCAACAGTAATGGACAACGAACTTCACCAGCTTCAATCGAATCACTCAAATGGGGATGTTGATGTCCCATTTGTCTCCGGAAAACTCGAGGGTTACAAGTCGGTTCCTGATATTTTATAGTACAATATGATTTCTACACTTTTCCCAATGCAAATGTGAGGTTTTGAGCCATACCTGATGTGCGATTCTTCTACACATCTCATAATATACACCCTCCCTATTTATTCAACAAGCCAATACCGTCCTTCATAGGGAATCAATCATAGGGGTTACTCAACCACGGGTCCTTTCTGTGTAGGTGCCGGCGGTGGGACACTGGGACACTGGGACATTTGTTTTCTCTCCCTATTGGCGGCAGGTGCCGCCTTTACCCTTTTCGGCACTCTCATCTCTCCACCCACTCTCTTCCCTCAACCAGCCTCAACCCAGCCTCAACCAGCTACTCGAGTATATTCCTTAAGCAGCTTTCTTCTTCCTTCCACTCGATCCCTTCTTTCTAGCAGGTTTCTTGTCCGCTTTCTTTTCCACTTTGTTTTCCGCTTCAATAGCTTCCTCATCTTCTTCCGTAAACTCGCGGGGTTTGTATACTGGTCCATCTCCGGACAGATCAATTTCCGGATCTTTCTCCTTAATCATATCGGCCGTTCTGTAGGCGTAGTATCTCTCCGTCAAAGTATGCTTGATACCTCTCATCGTTCTCTTCACCTAAGAAAAGGGAAAAAGAATGCGTTAGCCAAACAACCCCCCACCGTGCACTATCACAACCCAAGCTTAATTGTTATCGACTTACCATAAAATCTCTCTCCCCCGCCTCCGCATCCCCAGCGCCTGCATTTACACGACGCCGTTCAAATGTATCCGTAGCGATCTTGTTCCTCTCCTTGCAACAAACCCACCATAACGCATGTAAATCCTCAAAACTTTTCTGTCTCAATTCTTCCACCGTCCAAGCCCGTCCATGTTCCATATATTCCAAAGGTGTAGCGAACGGTTTGTCCTTGCTGAAAAAGAAACCCCATAATCCGTGACTCTCATCCACTTCCACCTGGGGTCGCAGATCCGGGTCGAGCACTGGCACTGGAAGCCTCGCCTTCGATACGGACAGAGGTTGACGAAGACCGGTACGTCTTTGTGAAGATACACCACGCTCGCGGTTCATGTCTCGAGGGTATTGGGAGGACGAGGTGGTGGAGAAGGAAGAGCTTTGCTGGAGGGGCGCCCGGAGTGAGGGGAGGAGGAAAGTTGGTGGTGTATTTTGTGCGAGACTGGCTTTTAACAGCCGTTTGGCCATTGGCCGTATCGTCGTTGGTGTAGCCATGGGAAATGTATGCTCAATGGCAAATAATCCAACGGCCTGACCTAAAGTTCGCGAGGCTATGGAAATAATTTACAGAACGGAGCAAATCGGCCCGAGCTACCGTAGCGCACCGGGGCATTATTACGGCCGATCCGTCTGCTTAGATTCACCCAACTCCCAACGTGTTAGTTGGATATTATTCCTTATTTAATCGTAAAGCTAGGCAATAACTAATTGCTATAAATTCGTCGATATAATAGCTAATGATACTACCACTAAAGTACTAGAAAAGTCATTCCCAAGTAAATATTACTCGAGTACTACTTAAGTAGTTACATCCAGTACTCGGGTACTCGTAATTCAAGACCTACTTCAGTATTTGAGTATTCTGTCCTCACAATGATAAATCCGTAAAAGAATTGGAACAAAATACATCCTTGGTCATAGTTGATTGCAGTTCTACAAAAACAACTTTCAAGTTCCCAATCGGTGCATACTCCTAAAGAAGCCAAGTAAATTACTTCAAGTTCCCTCATTCCTTTTGTTTCATCATCATTTTGATATAAGAACAACGCAATACTCTCTCTCTCTCAAACACACACACAAAACCTTATCAACATCCCCTCTCCATCATAAAAACCCCAATCAAAACCTTCCCACATCCTATCCCTTCTTCTTACCTTCCTCGTCCTGTAAATCTCCCATTACTACAATTTGTGATTTGTAGATACCCTTCCGAGTCCATCCTATAACTAAATACCCATCTGAGAGGAATCCGAGGCGTTTATACTTCCGATATCGATATCTCCATCCAGCATTTTCAAAGCTCTAGATTATTTATCTCCTTTCCACAATCGACGACAAAGAAGTATCCTAAGCGATGTTCCACAAGCTCTCTGTATAACTTGGGTTTCGGTAGGAAGTAATTTAGAATCGGAAATCCTTGAAAGTGGTTGGTCTTGTTATTTTAGTGCGTTCAGAAGAACATGTTCAGATATTATTATGTACAATGTTAACACATCTTCTTCGCTAGGCGAGAGATTTTTAACAACGGGAAACAAGCTGCGAAAAGATAGGTTAATATATTTTGGTACTACCTACATATTATCTTTATAAGTAGTGTGCTAGAATATCCGCTACTTGGGACTATTCTCGTACGTTTGTCCGTTGTAGTGGGCGAACTGATTTGTTGCCTCGGATAGTAATTGTATTTAGGTCTCGCCTAGAGTTTCTCCTGCTTGATAAAGAGAGATTTAAAGAACAAAGAAAAAATACCTAAATCCTCACTTCCCCTCTTACCTCACCCGAACCCTCACCCGAACCCTAACACTAACACCAATTGATACAATGGCGATAGTCAAAAATGCCACTAAATTGATCAATAACGACGGAAATCTCACCTCATATTTTTTGTCGCTTTTGTGGGTTCTTTCTCCGTACAAATTTAATGAACACAGAATTTTGTAGGGTTTCTACGGTTATTGTATTTCCGTCTCAAATAGTGCTATTTCTACCACTTTATATTCATTGTTTGAATAATCTAATATTCTCGAATATAGTTAGTCAGACTTATATATAGCTTATATAGCATATAGTACCCTATATAATTCCCATCATCCACCTTTCCAATTGTCTAAAATTCTACATCACAACCTTAACCACCCAAATCGAAGTCCGACCCCCTTATCCCCCTCACCTGGGTATACATACCCGATACAATCACATCCCTAGTGCCACCCACGAAGCTAATAATATCCCTTAGGATCAAGAAATAATATGTAAGCTTGAAAGCTCAGAATCAAGAAATTTATCAGATAAACAAAAATAAGCTCATGGGTAAGAATTGGAACATTAGTTTTATTGATATTAGTAGTAATTGGCTTGTGGGGTATTATGAAGTGGTATTTTATGGTAGTTTGTCAATTGCTGGTGATGTGATGATGACTTTATAACCCCCGATATAATAAGATGATGGTAAGATAACAGGATAATAACGTAGTCTTTCACACTACAAAATTTCCCTATATTGTTCTTCTATATCCATATAGCGACACCCAGTAACGCGCACAACTACCTACCCTCAATGCCCTCAGTACTCATTAATCCGCCAAACACACATACACCTACATCCCTCCTCCTCCCAATCATCCAAACACACCTACCTAGGTAAATACCTGCCTACCTCCTTCAATCCAAACCTACCAATCTACACCAATCTATTCCAAGACGTCTTCATATATAACCCGACTAACCCAGTTATAAAATACAGCACCTAAGTAATACTTCTAGAATCCTTGTAGAATCACCGAGTACCTAACGTCATCTTAACATATATATCCACATATACGTATCTATTACCTCACTCCGTAATGATTAAATTTTTATAAAAGTGAGGAGGGGAAGCAAGGGAAGAAGATCTGAGAATTATCGGATACATAATAAAATTAACCGAAGAGGTAGTATAAAGACGTAGAGATGTAATTTGTAGGTAGCGGTAAAGAGGTAGTGGTGATAAGTTTGGGAGGGGGTTCTTGTTTTATTGTAGTCACTATATAAATACTAAATAAATCGATAGTAGATAGTAGATAGCAAATAAAATAAAATATTCCATCACAAACCACCAATCTTTTCTTTTCCACTCTTTCCCCTCAACACGTCGAAAAAGGGAAATACCAGATCTCTAGGATTATCCCGCCAGGTTAATATAGAAGAAGACAGCTTTCACACCTGAAGAGCGGGCAGAAACATCTTAGAGTTCAGATATAGATAGATATCTAGAAAACACCATTATATATACCCCCTTCCTCTACCCCCTAATCTAATTACCAGTTATGGCATGATATAAGTTGGAAATAATCTACTTAGAACCACAGTCTTTACTTATATAAGCTACCTATAACCTACAACTAAGGGATATAATAGTGGATATAGGAAGTAGTGAGGATGTCAGATAAGTGAAGACAGGCTAGAAGTGACGACAGGCGAGAAGTGAGGACATGCGAGAAGTGAGGACATGCGAGAAGTGAGGACATGCGAGAAGTGAGGACATGCGAGAAGTGAGGACATGCGAGAAGTGAGGACATGCGAGAAGTGAGGATAGGTAAGCGGTGAGGATAGGCGAGAAGTGAGAATAGGTTAGAAGTGAGTATAGGTGAGAAGTGAGGACATATAAGAAGTGAAGACAGGCAAGAGGTGAGGATAGGCGAGCAGTGAAGACAGGCTAGAAGTGAAGACAGGCAAGAAATGAGGACAACTCAAAACCCAACTCACACAAGCACTCCCCAACACAAAACAAAAAACAAAAAAGAATCAATTCTATAGGTATATATCTATTTACCCCCCCACCTTCCCCACCTCCCCCACCTCTCTCACCACCCACCACCACTACCAAATATAATATACACACACTAAAACCCCACCCACCAATCTAAGCCATCCAGTCCTGTTTATATCCCTGTCTCTCTTGTCTGTCATTCATTCCACCCATTCATCTATATCCCCATCACAACAGCCATCACACTCATATCCACAAATCCACATATCCATATCCACAACTCTTTTCCCCCTCCCCTCCTCCAGATAAACCCCCCAAGGGAAACTATAAACAAAAGTACCAAACGTAAACGCAAACGCGCAAGAAAAACGATACCAAACCGATAAGAAAAGTCTTATCATTATATAAGGTATACATACGTCCATCTAACACACAAGACACAGAAACAACCAAGGAACGAACAACAATAATAGATATATATAAGTATATGTAAGAGTAAGAGTAAGAGTGACTACAAGTAACCATGGGGTATAAAAAAGGAGACTCGTCGGCAGGGTCGTAGATGTTCACAAAAACGCAAAAGCAAAAGCACAAACAAAAAAAAAAAACCAAGGCGCGGATCAACAGAATAATATAACATCATTGAATTATCATTCAATTATGGACGCCCCGAGAGACCCTCGCAGGATTACCGCAAACAACCGTGTATTTTGGGACATCCTAAATAGGGAAGCCGAGTTAGTAATTTATTTGAAGGATGATTGATGATGGTGTTGGTGCGGCTGAACCCACAGCACAGAAAAGAGAGAGAGGGGAGATGGGAAATGATAAACTTACCCTTGTGACGACGGATCCTGCTCCCACCGTACTACCCTCACCAATCGTAACACCAGGAAGGATGATGACACCACCTCCGATAAAACAGTCTTTTTTGATGGTGACTGGCTTCCCTTGGTTCTGACCTTTGGTGCCCGCTCGCCGTTTGGGGTCGATGGAAAGCGAGGTAGTGTAGATGTCGACGTTGGGTCCGATGATACATCGGTCACCAATAGAGACTTGACAAGTGTCGAGGATGGTGCAGTTCTTGCCAATGGCCACTTCGTCGCCAATAACAATGTTGTAACCATAGTCACAGTTGAATGGTGCTTCCACAACAACATTACTGCCGACTCGGCCTACTGGATTCGTGGCCGATGCACTAGTTGGCGAGGAGATGGGTTTGGGTTGCAAGATATCTAGGAAGAGACGGCTGCGTTCTTCTGGCGAGACGCCTATGTTTGGACTGGTGCTTCCGTTGAAACGCCAACATGATGCATTGCATCGTTCACGTTCTTGAACAAGCTCCTTTGTGAATGGGAAGAAGTAGCAGCCAGCAAGCATCAATTCTTTAGGGGTAGGTTGTTGTCGAGTGGCAGAGCCCAGGTTCGCTAGTGCCAGTTGCGCTGCCATCTGGGGATTGGTGTGTGCCATCTCGGGATTGGTGTGAGGGCTTTCTACGCTCAATTCTGGGTGTATGATTTGTGGTATGTTGGAAGATGCTGATTGAGGTGTGGAAACCTCGTCTTGTCGTGGCTGCTGTCTCGTAAGGTCATAAAGAGGTCCTAGCCGTGTCTCATAAGGCTTCTTATATAAACGATCACTCGAAGCTGTGACGGGGGTTGCTGTTTGCCCAGCGTAAGATATGGTTGGAACTCTATTAGTTTCGGGACTTGTAACAGAAGCGCTGAGCAGAGACGACGAAGCGCTCGGCTGGTCGTCGTCAACATCAACAGGGCGGCCGTGCTGTGGGTCGACTCGAAGGCCTTGACCTCGATAACCTGGCAATGGCTCCCTACGCGGCGGCGGTCCCAAACCGTAAGGCGATGTTTGGTAGGATGGGCTTTCATAGTCCATCTTTGACTGCAGTGCTATAGGCGCCTGCTTCTGCTCGGTTTTCTGCCATGGGCCTCGTGGTTGGTAGCCAGAACAAACAAATCCACCCCGGAGACAGTTGGTGCCTTATTGGTCAGTCAGTACGTGCATTTTTATTTTTGGATGCGGGAGATTTGAATACTTACATTCTGGCTTGGTTTCGTCGCATTTCTTCTTTCGTCGCCTACAAGTCATGCATCCCGTCTTGGTTCGGTTGCTGAAATTGCGCTTCCTCTTCTTGGGGTCTGATTGTACCGACATTTCTCTCCTATCATTGCCATAGCTATCATATGGATTTGCGGACCGATCGTCGTCGGGGCTTCCATCTTCATAATCACGTTGCCGGGCATCAATGTTTTGTGTTTCTCGGCGCAATGCCTCAGAGAGACGCTCATCGCTCATGGAACCATGTTGATATCGACTGTGCCACGGCTCGTACATACCACTGTTGGGTGGTGCAGTGTTTGGCGCGGGACTATCAATCTCAATTCTCTCGTCGTTGTCGTGGTAATGCCCTTCTGAGCTATAAGAATGTGAACGTCCTGAAGGAGGTGGCATGTGTTGGTCCCTAGGGGTGTCGCCGTCGACAGTGGCGGTTGTAGCCGTGGTTGGGGTTTGTTTTGTAGTTGATGAATGTGTTTGAGAATATGTATTCGCCGACGCAGTCTGGCCAATTGACTCGGATCTCTTTCGCTTGTTAGAACCGTCGCTATCTGGGTAGGAAGATCCTTGGTGATAAGGGTTTCTGTCTCCATTGGCCGCACCCCAATCCTCTCTTTGAGTTGATGTCGAAATCTTCAACTTTTCCAGCCCTGGAGGCGTAAGTTTTGGTTGACCATTTATCCTTTCATCAGAATTTCTTCGTGAAGGCGACCCATTTGCGTTTCCAGTTCCATTTGGTGGGAGTTGATCCTTTCCATTCACGGCTGTAAAACGTGATGTTGGCGATTCTTGCTGTACAGCTGTCACCGCTAATCTCTCGTTGTCATCGGCCGTGGTCATAATTATAGCAGGAGGACTCGTCTGAGATGGAGATATCTTCCTCGTTTCGCTCACAAGAGATTCTCTAGCAAGATTGACCAGGTCGCAATGATCGCGGACAACGGGGCTCTGTGGAGTGACTGGTTCACTAGAAATTTTGAAGGAGTATTGTTTTGGTCTGGGATGCGATTCCGCAAGATCCAGGTGAACGAGAGCTCGTACTTCCGCCAGCTTTACGGCTCTGTGAGGGCTCAAGACAAGATGCCCAGAGACGACGGATGAAGGTCAGGTGATGAGGTTTCGGTGAATTCAACCAGTCGTGTGATTGAGTGAATAATGGGCTTCTTCTTTGCTTCCCTGGTAAATAAATTCGACCCTCGCTTTGATGCTTTCAAAGAAGCAGTTTTCTCTGGGCGAACGAGCAAGAGAAAGATTTGGTGGAGGTGCGACGAGGCTTGTTGCTACGAGTACCCGCGTGTACTTTAGAGGGCCAGCTCGCTTGTGCCTTCCCCTCTTCAGTTCCTCTTCAGTTCCTCTCCAGATGTCTTCAAGGTGCCAATTCCAAAAACCCAATTTATTCCACGCAAGTGCTGGAAACTCAATTGACCGTCTGAATTGCCTCCTCCTTTGTCGACAACAAATTCCGTGCGTTTGGAAGTTTCCGCGCCTTCAAAAATTAGGGTCGTTCAGCTGCGGGTTATTTGTTGCTTCCTGAGGTCAAGCTGACCCGATCGATCGTCACGAGTTTCCAAGGATTATCAGATATCAGGTAGTCTTTTGACGTATTCGTATTTCTCCTCCCTTTCGTTTTTTCTTTTTTTTCTTTTGCGTTGAATCCTCTTCAAAGCCCAATAAGCGCGATGTCCGCGGTCGGCTGCTGCGTTTGAGATACTTTTGATTTGCGGAGACGCAGGCGATAGTGTGGAATGAAGAAGCGCACAAGTCTGAGATGGTATGGTGATCAGGTTCTCCAGGTTCTCCAGGTTCTTCTTTTTATAATGCTTACTCGCTCTGGGTCTTTCACGTGGCTCAGCCGCGATAAATTTAGAAGAGAGAGTGAAACGGGACCAAACGAAATCTCGGGGTCTTGTTTCTTTTCTATGGCGGCCCTCGTCTCCTCACGACTTCCAATGGACGGTTTCTTCGGCTTGCTCAGACGGTATCGGCAAAACACGCTCGCAGGTCACTTCCTGGTCGATTCCGAGAAGTGGCGGCAGCTGGCTCTGTTGTGATCCTTTGGTCTTGGTAATGCAGTAGTGGTTGCTTGCTGGGCTGATGTTGTTCAAGCTCCAGGTTCTGGATGCAGGTTCGGGTCAGTCTAGTGGTCTCGCTGGGTCTCCTCGTCTACTTTCAGCAAGTGGCGGCGCGGGAGCAGGAATAGATTTCTACTGCAGTTGCCGGTCTATGGGCAACAGTAACAGGAAAGCGGAGTTGGGTTGGGATTGAGGGGGGGGGTTAGCAAGGTAATAAAGACTTGTACCCAGCTAGCTGGTAACGCAAGGCAAGCTGCAAAGAATAACTCAGCCGTTGGGGCCTCGAGTGCCAATATATTGACGCTGGACGCTGCTGGGCCTGTCGAAAATTCGTCATGGGGCCCGGGGGAGACGAGGAGACATTCTTAGGGCGGAACGATTGGGATTGAGGGGGGGGGCATGGACATGTTGCGCGCCTATTGCGGGACGCGGGAGGACCTGGGCCACCACTCTGTCGCTAAAAGTCCAGCCCAGGCGGGCCCCCTTGAGATTAACTTTTAGTATATGAGTTTTCCATCTCATTCAGCGGACAATTGCCAGGAACGGGGGGAAAGGGGAGAGGGGGGGAGGGGTAGGGGGGCATTTAGTATCAGATGGCTACGACGCCTGGCGAGAAGGACTTGGCTTATTGTACAGGGGCATCCTGTGGCATCTTAGCAAGTAAAATACTTGGTACCTACTGTAGTGTAGGTACTCGAGTACTGTTCCCTACTTTTCCCTGTGCTGTGGCCCTGTGGGGGGGCTTTTGGGCATGGTGAGTGGTTAGATGGTTATAGGTAGATGGTTAGGTTGATAGCAGCAAGGCAAAGTTGATGGGTACTCAAGTACCTATAGCTTCTCCCCCGTATGATGGCTGTAGGCTGGAGGTAGGTTGGAGGCTACAGGCTGCACTGCTGACCATTCAGTGCAGGGACTACTACTGACTGCAGTGGTTAGTGCAGCTGGCAGCTGCATTCCAGGTGAGCATGAGCACTATTACTGAGGGAGCTGCAGCACTCGACTTCCAGGTATTGGTATTGGATAGTCGAGGTGGAGGTGGAGGAGGACCTACTCTCCGTACAGCCCACAGGACCAGGAGCCTGCATCCATGGATATCACCATATCACCGTCTGACGCTAAAGACCACACGCTAGGGACCGACCACACGCAGCTAGCTACCTTCGCCCTTCGCCCTTAGCGCACATGAAGGCGCTGGATGGTCGCCTCTCCCCTCTCCTGTGCCTGTGTAATCGCTGTGTGATCACCTTTAATCGCCCTCAGTTGATTTCTAACCGATTTCTAACCGCATCGCAGCCAAAGATCCTCGTAGCCTTAACCCTAAAACACTAACATTGCATACGTCGGGCTGGCCTACCCTTCTCATCGCTAACTTCGCATACTTTGTATCCGGACAGGCTACAGGCAACATCATACTACGTACAGCACTCTCTGATTGAGAGCCTGAGAGGAGAGTTCTTTGGCATCGTCATCCTCAATGCCCCCCACCCCCCACCTCACCCCTCCTGCTCTCCAGTCAACAGCCCAACAGCCCAACAGCAACCGGGTACACTACGCTACCTAGCACCTAGCACCTATGGACACATTGCGTTGCGCAATACGGAGTACTTGGTTTGGGTACGTCCTCGTACCTGGAATTGACTCTAATTAATCCAATTATTAGTGTCAAAGAGTTGCGTGTATCGCATATATAACGACTCAGCCTCCATTTTCCACCACAACGGGTGAGAATTGGGGACTAAAGTGAGCAAAAGAGTGGGATCTGTGATACCAGCCAGCCAGCACAGCACCACTGCCACCAGCACGAGTAAGCTTCTGAGAAGGGCAACAAAAAGGGCAACAAAACAGGCAAACGTCGATCAGCAGAAGAGGGGAATGCAGCAGCCGCGTGAGATCAGGATGATGAGCTGCATCTGCATACGGAGTACGTACCGTCAGTCACTACTTTACAAAATAGGAGAGGTACCTGTAGCGGTACCATTATTTCTTCTCCTAGACAGACTCCCAGACTCCCAGACTCCCAGACTCCCAGACTCCCAGACTACCCCAGAAGAAGCTCGCAGAATCTAGAAGGCCCAGAGTATCAGCATCCACCAGGGCAGGCTCGCACCGGCAGATCACCGATAACAGGGTTGGAGAGCAATTGCTCCGTACTTTGGATGTGCAGTGCACTTTTCACCGTCACCGTCATACCTCTAACCGACATCTTCAGCAATATCAAAAGCTCAGACTCGGGTTGGGAGTACATGGAGAAATCAGACTTTCTCAACCCAAACCAAAACCAATTTACAACGGTCTCTAAGATTATCTCGAATCTTTGGTTTTCCTCCTCTTCTTAATCCTTGGTCTTGCCCAGTTTCGAGTACTGTACGGACTCTACTCGTACAGAATACTCATAAAGCGGCTAGCTACTGATGCTGGATGCTGGTGTCGTTCCATCACACGCTGGCGTACTACCGCGTCCCTGTTCTAGCGCATAATTGGTTGCTGCTCCTTCGGCGTCTATCTCGATTAGGCAAGGCTACACTCTCACACCCTCATTGCTCAAGTCAAAAAGTGAGAAGTCCCACCATTTCACACTCCGTAGTCCGTACCGACCGACCGACACCCACACTAGTCTCTAGACTGTACCATACACAGCTTACCTTGAGCATTCATCAGCAGATGAAACCCACAGTTGCCCGACGTACCCCACAAAACCTCAGCAGAACGACAGAGGCTGTGTTGATCGAATCCGGGTTCTGATATCGAAGCCTTCAGTATTCTCCCTACCCCACTAACACAACTTTCCCAGACGTCCTGATTTAATCCAGCCAGCCCCTAACGAGACATCATGACCTGGCTGAGACCGAAAATCGCCTCTCTTTCGGGGTAAATGAGAGGAATAAACGCAAATTTGAACATCGTATACGAAGTCCGTACAACCGCGGCATGCAGCACACTTTGTGAAGCTTTTCCTGCCGCTTCAAATCCTGGTCGCAAAGCTTCCGTGTAAATGTAAAGGCGCATGAACATATTTCGCGGTTGAAGTGGGATGATGGAATGAGATGTCCAGTTAGACCCCCTTGCACGCTCTCAAGCCCGACTGTGTTTCGATGAAACAAACTTCCGAGAGGATCAGAACAAGGATCATTGACCAGAATAGACCATTCAAGCTTATCACCTTACTTATCAACCGATTTCCGTCAACTCATCATCAAACTGCCATGGCCACAGACCAGTTTATACAATGTGGAATTGAAGAGAATTTCATAGGTAGAACTCTCATACATGGGCCGGAAGAATTTTGGGGCCATATCCCCTCAATAATCAAGCCGTAATCAATCGGGCACGCAGAAATCAAGAGGTTGGGTTAGTGACTGCGACCCGCTTACAGCGTCAACAAGTCTTGAAATTTGCCGAGCGGCGCCTTTCTGAGAGCTTGAAGCGACCACTCATCCACCAAAGCAGCAAGCGATCCTCGATTCCCCTATGCCCCTATTACGCGAGCACACCAGTGACACCACCCCTGGGAAGTTGGGATGGCGGTTCAATCGTTTAAGCGTGGTGAGTGGTACGGTCACCACCACTATGCTTGCGCGCTTCAACATACATGAAGCCAATATGTGGGCGAAAAGTCAAGTTACCATCGCACTTTGTACCCATTCGTGGTCGGTGTCGGTCACTGGTGCCTTCTCTTTGGTGGGATGAGGCTGGATTTCCTGGATTCTGATCGGGCTTTGCATCGGTGCAACTGGTAAGAGCGGGTAACAATATTGCCGGCAGAAATTGTAAGCCAATAGCATCTTCCACGATCGACAATTGGATACCGGTCACTGGGACTTCTTCAAGCACTCAAGCGGAGAGCGATTCTGTTCCAGGCAGGTCGGTCACTTGGTCACTTGGTCGCGGTTGGTCAAGAAGAGTTGTCGTGGCGTGTTGGTTGGAGTATTGCGATCTCTCGCATCTGCACCACCAGTCCACCACCAACTCGAGAAGCCCGTTTAGGTATTGGACGAGGTATGGGTCACTTTTCATGTTACACATTGCCAAAGCGATGAAATTAGAAGAGCTTGCGAGGGGATGAGGGGATTGCGAGGATTCTTGGTGGCTTGGGTTTTGCCCAACTACCGACTGAACTGTATTGTATGAGGTGTAGGTAGGGAGTACTGAGTATGGAGTACGGGACGTCGGGAAGTAGTCAGTGGAGGTCAGGCTCGCGGGGACTTCGGAAGTGTTGGTTTGGTTTAAGCGCGGCGGGAAAGGACAGTGCTGAGATGCTCTGAGCTCTGACGCCTCTCTGCTCCCAGCTGGCTGTCCATGGGTCCTCTTTGTTTTACGTAGGGTAAAACACAACGTATTCCGGGGATCACGAACCCAGCAAGGCAAAAGGTGCAAATGTACTACGTACTGACTGTAGTCACTGTACGGAGTACACTTGCTTCGTACCAAGCAGTGACTGTACGGAAGAAGTACTCCGTACCTCCTTCGTCACAGTCCTACCATCGCCACAATCCAACCATCGACAACAAGAGCCTGCTTTCTTGCTTTCTTGCGTTCGAATGCCTCGAAACCATAGGTCCAGATCATACCGAAGTAACCGAACGACACCAGCATCCGCGCGCCTTACGTACTGAAGTACATTACAACGTGACCGTCAAAGCCCAAGAAACTATGTGCAACTCGCCCTGTTGAGCTGTTGGGATCTCGAGCTCTTGTCCAATGACGAAGCCGGTGCGGGGGGTTGCAGCTAAACGCATGCAGAGCGACAGCCACGGCTTGCAAGTTTTGGTCTGGTGAGCCTATAATTTAGCCGCCAAGCACTATACCACCTCGCTGCTATAGCTTTTTGGAGATTACCGGCTTACTTGAGGACTTGAGGATGAGAAAAAATATGGCAAAGAAACGTTGAGTTTCGAACTCTGTTTTGCGAGAGAGAATTATTGCTGCAACCTTGCGTCTGTGGGAATACTAACGTGATCTAATCAAAGATATGTACGTGGGCTTTTGGAAGCCGGCTCTTGCCACTGGACTGGACTGGACTGAACAACCTACACCTACACCACTGCTCTGGTTTTCAAACTTGATTCTTCTGAGTCACAAATGACATCTTGACCGCACATTTGAGTCACAGTACTTCACTGCGTTTTTCGAAACAGCCAACTCAATCAATTGGTTGGACTCGTAGAAATCAATGTGTTCCAGCCAATCAATTTTCGAGTTTTCGGTTACCGCTTCTCTAAGCGCTCCCCCTTTTCTAAACGCCCACAATTTTTGACGACGTTCTCCATCTGTGAGATAAACTCTAAAATAATCTCTACCACTCGGAAAATCCCCCGCTACACCTCTGTCGCATTCCATCCCCAGGATCTCTGATGTGCGATCTCTCGATCTGGGTTCTTTGGTTGATATTGATCGCTCCTGCATGGTCGCGGAGCATTAAGCTTCTGAACATTGAACCCTACTGTATGTGACAACTCATGGAAGAGAAGCATCCCCGAAGCGTTTCGCTTTCCAGCAAATACTTCTGCACATCTTGATGTTGAACAGTAGTCCAGGCGGCTCTCGGAGAATTCTCCGCCAACGATTTAGGGTTGGGCCGTCATCCTGCGACCACCTACCTCCACCAACCATAACAGGGCCCTTCTGGAAGCCTCCTCTCAACATCGCTAATCCGATGGGCTGAAGGACGTCATGAGGCTGAATGGGGGAAATGGGGGATTTATATTTGGAAAATCTACAAGCGCTCATGCGGTTGGAAGGCGAGTTTCACAAAGTTTATTATACCGAAGCGAAGGCGACTCTACATGGCCATGTATTCCCCAGGGTAAGGATCTGGTACTGTACACCCTATCCATCCATCTCGATTTTAGAAGGAAGGGACCGGTACCAACGAACGAGTGAGTGAGCAAGCGCATATAGAGTATGTTAGATTTTCATGCTTCATGCTTCGCGCCGAGTTGTGGATGTACAGTTCACGACTCCGACTCCGTGGGCGTTTAGCTATTTGTGTTGATTTGATTTGGAAAAAGGTTGAGACGTGATCGCCATCAGGAGTCCTCCCTGGCGCCGCCTAAGATGCCACAGACGTGATCATCTTGATGGCTTGCATACGCGGTTGGATGGTACCTGGACCTGGACCTGGACCTGGTTCTTTGTTGGAAGTACAGTACTGTACACGTGTCGTGCCGCTGGAGTACAGTAAGTACTGTATGTAGCCGCAGAACTTTTGGATGTGAGTACTAAGAATAGGAGGCTTTGGGGAATTCCTGGTAGGAGTTGTGTGTGGGTGTGTTATTTTGGATTTGGGGAAGTGGAGAGGGGGGGATGTGGTGAGTCTGTCACCTATTACTATTACTATTGAAAAGAAACAGATGAGAGTGTGGTGATGGAGACTGTGGTGAGAAGGTATATTATACCTTACACTCCCTTTTCCTAGCTGAAACAAGAGTACAGTAACCTAAGTACCTTTTTACTTTGGCCAGTTTCCAGTCTACTTTTCTTTCTCAGTGTCAACTGCTTCCATCCCAATATCAACCGAACACTTACTCGGTGAGCGGTGCGGTGTGCGAGTCGCATGAGATGTACCGAGTATCGATCGCATGATCGCACTGGCGTTGAAGTTCGTCTGGGGATCTACTCATCCTACGTACTCCTGGATACTTCATACCATACTAAGTACTTGTAGCGAGGGCAATGTAGTGCGGAGCCAGGAAAAAGAAAGGGGTAGACCGGGTGTGTTTCCCTACAAATGTTCTAGGTTGGTTTCGGTCTTGTACGACTCTCTTTTGTTGTTTATTGATTTCTTTCCTGTAATAGAGATAGAGATCAACAGCGTCTCGTGTCGCATACCGACAGGTTGGTGAGGACGGCGACGACGACGGCGAGGACGTGGACGACGGCGAGGACAACAGCCAGCACACTCACTGGCATAAACACAAGATCAATCCCTCATTCGCTTCCCCTCTCTCTAGCATGGCTTTTATGCGAGTCCGCGAGTATATCGCACATCTCCTTACCTCTCCCATGATCAACCTAGGACTTAGATCCCCAGTAAAGGTATATGCCATCCATCCATCTAACTGTATGACTTACCGCTTCGTAGGGTTGGGTAAGGAAGGGAAATTGAGCCGCGCACAGGGTGTCGGTCATCCCCGGGTTGGTTTGTTTGGCTTGTTGAAGTTGGTTTAGAATGCATTGGTGTACGTAAGTTTTCTTTTGATGGTTTCGATGTTATTGGTTGATGGGGTGTTGGAGGCACGGTCTTGTTGGAGGTGTTAGTCAGCTTGGTTTTGGAGGTAGGTGTAGGAAGGAGGCGTGGATGCGTTTAAGGAGGAGGATTGGAATGGAATGAGAGGTGATGTACTCCGGATGGTGTGGTGTATTTGGTTATTTTGTTTGGGAACCGACTGACTGACTAAGTATGTTGTGTTCTCTTCTATTGAGTCCTAGCTTGAATTTAGGCTTACTCGCTTCAGTACATAGATACATACACAGCCTTACTAACAAGCGACAATATACAAGTACCGGTAAGGCTCTGTACGAGTATTCTCCTCTCACGTCATCCTCTACGTGCTTACAGTCCAGTCCATCCATCTACATCCCACGCCTCTCAAACCCACATCACGATTTACGATAAATTCAATTCAAAATCAATCCTCTTTCCCGTTCGTCTCCCCGTCTCTTTCTCCTCTCAGACACCGCCCTCAACGGCTATCTACATCCTCTCATCTCTGTGCGTAAAAATCCACCCCCTTCAATCAACCATCCTATTTTCCTATTTCCCTATCTCATTATCTCTCCCACGGGGTGGGCTGAAGTGGGGGGGAACCAACAAAAAACCCCCCCTCGTACTACCTATCCTGTACAACCCCACAAGCAAGCCAGAGGCGTAGCTAGACGCACCTCACTCACCACCAAAAAGCACAGTACGGTACGGTACCTACCACCCACCTGTCTACATCCACATCCACGTCCACCACTTTAGATCCTCGACCCCCTTCCCGCAGCGGGGTTCTGTTGGTGTTTTACGTAGGTAGGTATTTATGTCTAGCGACCCTCTTTAAATACCTTCTTAGCTTTTTTGAGGGAAGGATTTGTTGGTGTGATGGGGCGGTCGGTAAAAGATAGTCGGTTTTCTTTGTTTTTCTTTTTGTTTTTTGTTTTTTTGTTTTTGGGGGAATTTGGAAAGGATTTTTGGATGTGCTGTTATGAGGTTAGATGGTATGGTTGGATGGAGGGATGTTGTGGAACGCGGGGATGACGATGTGCATGTATGGATGGGATGTGCTTGGTATGTTTGGTTGGGTTTGTGGTTGTGGTGTGGTATGGTCGGATGTGCCTGAGGAAATAACTGTATGGGAATGGAATATGGGGATTTCCAAATGGCGGTCTGGAAATTGTTGGTGTTGTTGGTTTGGGTGTTGGTTTTTGGTGTTGGTTGTGGAGCTTTCGGGGCTGGAGATGAGATGGGATGGGATTCTCGGACGGGATGGGATGGGTGGGATGGGGATGGGGATGGTCAGGTGAGTGAGTGGATTATTTTTTTGGGAATTGCATCGGTGAGTTGTTTTTGGTGGGATGGGTGATGCAATTGGTGTATTTTGGTAATATGGGATATAGGTTTTTGCATGTACTTGCCAACGGGATCATGGTAGGTATATTTGGGGGCAGGAGATGGGATCAAAGGAATGAATGAATGGGATGGGGATCGTCAGGTGAGTGCATTGTTTTTGTTTTACGGAGGGAGTACTGAAGGCTGGGTCTTTGGATTCGGCGATGCAGATGTGTGGTAATATGGAATTCAGGAAGTTGCATATATTGCTAACAATGTTGGCTATGCTTGGGGGCTGTGAAGAAGAGGGCATTGAAGTCATGAGGCAAATGTTGCGGCTGTTGGGATAGGGGAGGCGAGGTTTGGATGAGTAAGATCTTACGCGAAACTTTGGAGTCAATATTCGGTAGACTTTCCTTGGGTCGCAGTCATAAACCCTTTTAATCCTACTTAGTCAAAATGGAGGGTTTTATTGTTATTGTTATTGTTTTTATTTTTGTAACTGTTGGATTTTGTTGGATGTTCATGCTTCGTGAACTATTGGCTTGCGAAGGACGTATTAGAGTCAACAGGACATACAATGTGGAACATCAAGTGCCGGTCTCTTGGAACGTTTGATGTCTTGAAATATTGTTGGTTTTCCCCTCTTGCGCATGTCTTCTTCCTTCTTAGTTTTAAATATTGTTGGTTTTCCCCTCTTGCGCATGTCTTCTTCCTTCTTAGTTTGAATATTTGTCGCTTCTTTGCCTGCTTCCAGTCAATACTCTAACATCTTTTTTAGATCCTTTCGTTTCTCTTACGTATCCTCTCCACCCGAAGGCACGGCCCAACCCAAATCCCAGGAGTCTGGATAGACAACGTGATCTGCCTCAGCGATACGCCTGGTACATTCCTGCGTTCCCGAACAGACGAGTGGATCTTGATGTCGGTACGGTACCTCTCCCTCGGGTTGGGACATCATCAGATGAGTCACATTTGTGTCAGTGGCCATAACATAGTGAGTTGGTTAGCAGTTTCATCACGCTATTGTTTTGTTCGGTGTTGTATTTCTATTTGCGGTTAGATGAAGTTGGTTCCCCACCAATCCGTTGTGTTGTGGATGTTTCTCTCCTTGCGTTACCTCCCCCTTCCCATCTGCATGGTAGACGACCCATCACCAACCTTATCTCAATAAATCTCGCAAATCCCTGCCGCCACTCTCGCCCGTTTCCTTTCCCAAATAACTGGTTTCTCTGCATGTGGGTCCCCTAAAAGGATTTTCATGACAGGTGTTGTTGTTGCTGTTGGTGGCGGCGAGGGTAAAGTGTTGGTTGGTACCCAGTCAGAGCGGCTCCCATCGACCCCTCCATGACCTGTCAAGCTTGCAGTCCTTCTCTTATTCGGGTTTGGGTTCCTGTATCGGGCAGCCAGATCGGCCGCTGATTTGAGGAGAATATGCTACGCTGGTTGTCCACCCTTGTGGTTGGTGGTTTAAGATGTGTCCGTTGCCCTGGAGGTGGGAATTTTGCGGCAGCGCACTGGGATGTTGGAGCTCTCGGAATCTCGGCTCCCTCCGGCTACCCTGGTGGAATTCGGGTTGGAAATATTACCGATTGGAAGGGCTGGAATGGTTCATATTCTCGGGATTGCCGATTTACTGAACTTATTGGGGATATTGACCCCCAGGCGTCGGCCTTGGTCGGAGTTGGGGTTGTTGGGTTTTGGGAATTCCATTTTTCTAAGTTCGGCGACAACACATTTTGGGAGTTAGTATCCGTATGCTGAGATTCGTATAGCTGTGAACCACTAGAAAGACAACCTAGGAGAGGGGGTAAATATGCCTGTTTAGTTACTGTTGGGTTCCGGGTAACACTTTCGGCAAAAAGACGCCTTGACCGAATGACACCATCGTTCATTGAAGTTTCAGGTAGATCTCTTGAAAGCATCCTTATCACAAGCTAAGATTGAACCCCGTCATGAGCTTACGAATTACAGTTAACAACTTATTGAGAAGTTGGTTTGATACGTGGCGCCCCAGGAAGAGTTAATGCTCAGCGAGAACATTTCCAATTGGGCGCCAGTACTATTCTGTTTATGTTTACTGTCGACCTTCTTTTGATTGGCCCTTATTACGAAGGGCATTTTATTCGTGGTAGAAGAGTATCAAGTCACGGAATGTACTAAGAAGTGCCTATATAACTTAGTACCTTTCAATACTTAGTCTTCTAAATCACCAAAGTTTTGAAAATCAGCAAGACTTTTTCAAGAGCTGGTCTTTGAAAACAAAATATTCTTGATGAATAATGTTAGGTAGCTGGATAGCAGACGTTAGTGTTAAGCGAGAGGTGGAAACTATGATGAAACCGCCCCTTTTCACCTTACGAGTTGACAACCAAAAACTTTCCTTAATACCGCTAAAGGTTACCATTTCTTTCTGAGATAATTACACAAGTTATTTGGAAACAATTAGCCTTTCTTTTGCGCGGCTATCCCGGGTTTGCCATAAGTTACTTGTCGAGTGCCTTTTGCTTTAGATCTCAAGAACCAAAACACCTTCTTAACTAGCTTTCAAGCTTTCGAGTTCTCTCTGAAAAGGTCTCTATGTGCGCTAAAGGTTAGTGTCTTCCCGCTTGCACAGCTATCTCAAACTTGTCATCATATTTATTTGTTTTGCAACTCAGCATACAAGTACCACCAAATTCCACGATCACCCAATAAACTAAAGCCACCCATTTTTAGCCCAAAATCCTTTATAATATATGTCTGTAGCCCCAAATCTACCATGGCTTTCCCGATACATGTAGTCCTTCTCGTTCTTCTCCAAACTTCCGCTTCAAACCTCCAAGATTACCTAAACAAGCCAATAACTACCACTATTTTCCCTTCATCAATGCCCCCCTAATGTCAAAATTCAAAAATAGTAAAAGGAAACTAAGTAGAATCTCACGCACTTATTCAGACTCCATGATATGGTACAATTAGTCCGCAAGTATTCTACATACCAATAATATTCGCTCTCCCGTTCATCCTTTCACCAAACTCTATTTAAGCGAAGCCCCCTAAATTGACATACTCAAAAATCCAAAACATTACATGAAATAGCCAATCGAAAGCCCTCTTCTCTATTTTCATTGCACATCACAGGTAGCCTACAATAGCCTGAAGCTACAGGGACCTAAAACATAGCGGGGAGTTTTTTAACTAGCATTCCTCTTTTTTTCCTTACACAAATAACTTGAAGTGTTGTATATAATTAGGTAACGACTTTCTCGTCATCTATTTCAACGAAGAGATTAATGACTTGTGCTTGTATTGTGTTCTTTGCTTCGTTGAAGTTGAACTCACTATCCTGTTTTCGTCTAATTCTAGTAGACTTGGGATTAAGGGGTGACAAGGTAGAATATTTTGATACTAGGTTAACCGTCTCAAGCGATGTGTGGAAACGCTTGAATTATCATAAGGCAGTATTCAGGCGCATACTCGGGGGGGGGGGGGGGGGGGGATGACTTGCTTTCATGCTAAGTAGTGTTATAGTACAGTAATCTTACCTATAATAGGATTCTTTGAACGTGTGACTCCGGGTTGTGATCATGGTATTTGATAGTGTCACAATAGCCCATTTCTCATACGATCATCTTTTGACTTATAGCCATACCTGGGAAATAGTTCGACTACTCGTATGTTTTTGTCTTTGCTTGGATGTTGTTGGGTATAGGTAGGTTTGTTTGTTATTCGATTATACAAGTCTCACATGATAGTAATGAAACAAAATCAAAGCCTTCTTCTATCTTCTAGGTTCAAATTCCCAAGTACGCGTCCTTGAAAAGACGCCTCTGGTTCCTCCATCCTATCCCATCCTATCCCATCCCATCCTTTTAAAGCCCGTCGTTGCTTTTGAGGTACAGTATCTCCCTACAAAATACATCCTCTCATCCGCACATTTCCTCATTCATCACCTCGCGAATTCCATCCTGGAAATTCCATAATATATTCTTTACAAGTCCTTTATTTTACATGGTCATTACGGTATTTACATAATAAAAGGAATTCCACACTAGGAACTAGCAATTATCAATTCTTTTCTTCAAAGACTCTCACCAAATTAGCTGTCCAAAAATCCGACTTTCAAGAACATAAACTTGTGCTAAAACCCCCTTCTATACACCCCAAACAAACCCCAAAACATCACTTCGCTTATTCACCATCTTTTCCCAAGCATCCCCAATCATCCCTGAAGGAAATTCTTACCATATAAACCTACCTAGTACTGTACCTACAAACCTCATTACCTCACACAAAACCGTAACCGCCAATCGGACCACTACCCATTCTCCCCCCAACTTTCAAAATGAAGCTTTCCAACCCACCAAAAGGGCCCTGTTCCTAAAGATATGTCTAATTTATTCATCACTTCTATTACTCTTCCGTTTTTTCAATTTTAATGACCAGCTTCGGCATGTAGTGACATAAGCGATTATCGCTCATAAGCCCGTCAAAACTACTAGGTGTATGTGTAAGCTAAGCGTAAGTGTAAGTGTAGTCAAAACTAGTAAACCCCCAAATTCAGATTTTCGAGGAAGTGGAAAGGTAAGCGGAAGTATAAGTATCAAGTATGTGTTCAAATTGGTATTCCTAGGATGAGAAGATATAAAAAAGGAATGGAAGAAGGTAAAAGGAGTACCACATATCATATACATATGCGTTGTAAGTACGGAACTAACTGTATGGCTAACTAAGAGTAAGGAGAGAATCGAGACTCTTTTAAAGGCAGAAAAGGAAGAAGGAAGGAATTTCAATCAACAGATGGGCTAGGTTATATATATAGATATCGCTATATAATAGTGAATACCATATAGTTGCTAGCACGTGGGTCGTCCCGAGTGAATCACTACCACTCTTCTTTGAGACTAGTGTAGCCTCGAGGTACTTACTTGGCATCTATAAGTACCAAGCACATAGCTAACTAACTATACTTACCACTGTATACAAAACATGACTTAGTTACTATATATAGTAATATAGGTCTATGCATCGACCATGCGATGGGCTCCATGTAGGAGTCAACCAAGAGAAGAAGTCGGAACTACAAAGGAACTATTCTTCGATTCTTTTAGTAAGTTTACAAACTGTCAACTTCGTGTAAGCAAGACTCCCTCAGGGGAGATTCTTCTAGAGGTGAGAGAGGGAGAATAAACAGGAGATTCCCCCAAAACCTCCACACACGTCATAAAAGTAGACGCAAAGGTCACTGTTAATCATCGCTTGGAAATCATAATACAATACAATTCATTATTTCACACCGCTCAAGAGGGGGGATCCTATTTCTTCTGCCTCTTCGTACTCTTATCACTAACAGCACTCATCACACTCGCACTCCTCTTATGCGCATGCCCCTTGACACTAGCCGTCGGACTTCCCGCTTTCTCGTCTCTCTTAAGCTCTCCATTGGCAGTTCCATTCCCATTAACACTCCCATCCCCACCACTCTTTTCCTTCGCACCCTCACTAGCCCCCTCCGCTTCCTTACTAGCATCAGCCGTACCAGCATTCTCTCGTTCCTTCGCCAACCTCTCCCTCTCCGCCTTCTGGGCCTTCGCAATATTAATTTCAGCCGTCAACTTATCAGCCACCTTCCTACAATCCAGAAGATTATTGATACTAGTGAGGAGACCATCATACGCCTCTCCCACATCAGCCGTCGGCATGATGAGTCTAGGAGGGATCTCAAGTTCCGTAAGGACATTATTAATAATTTTCTGTTGATTCATAGATTTCGCCAGGAGAGGTTTAAAGATCTTTTCTTGACGGAATGCAGGTCCACTTGTACCGATTCTCTCATGACGAGAAACACCGTACATCTCCTCTTCCTCCTTGGAGAGTTGACGGCGCTCGGCGGGGTTGGGAGGGCCTTTTTTGTTATTTGGTGCGGAAGGTCCACTGATCGATTCGCGGGCAGAACTTTCTCTTCTGTGGTCGAAGTTTTGTTGGGTTTGGTTGCCACTGGGACCGGCGGGACTGATGCCTTCGCCGCTCATGATGGATTTTCGCTGTTTCTTGGATTTATCGACTGACATGAGTTGTTGTAATAATTGACCAAGTCCTGCGCTACTGGTGAAGATAGTGGTATTATTGCTGGAACTTGATGGGGCATCTAAGCGGGCGTATAATTCTCGTCTCTCGTCGCTCAACTTCTCCGTTCGGGCGATAATTCGTTTGAGTTCAAGAAGTAGACTTTCTTCTTCCCTTGCCTCCTCTCTTGTTCGTAGGAATGAGTTTTCCGCGAATATCTTCCTGGCTTTCTCCTGCTCGGGGTTGAAATTCAACATGACTTCGTGAAGACTGAACTCTGCGCTATTCATCTTAATAGGTGGTTTTCGAATAACCATCATCGTAGCCGTAACAGCATAATATCGCGCTTTCAGATCCTCCATCGACCGTGTCTTGGGCGCAATAATAATCGCTCTCGCATTGCCATCTGCTTCGTTTGGAGTATGTTCTGGAATGGGCGGTTCATATTCATATCGATCCCATATAATCGGCCATCGCAAATCGAATTGTGAGACCATTTTCATAAGATAATCCGTCTCGTCCTTCGTCCAGTCCTCAGATTGAAGTCGCGACTCGTATTCCTCCGGCGTGTAATCAGGAAGTTCAACCTGCACATTAAACTTCGCAAAGCCCGAGTCCTCCATCTGCTCCCCCTCCACAACCCCCTCCATCTTTGTCGCACCCTCTCCATTCTCCCCGGCAGGTTGTATATGCGGCTTCCTCTTCTCATCCAGCCTCCTCCAATGCCTCAAAACCAACGTCTCATCACTCCGCGCCGAATTCTTGAAAGGCTTCAATTCCCACTTCGCAGCCGGTTTCCGACTCGCAAATCGTCGTTTCTTGAATATCGATCCTTCAGGCACAATCGCGATCGGATTGTCACCACTCAGGTTCTGGACTTCACGCGCAAGGCCCTTGAGCACAGTGCGGGGGGCAGCGACCTTCTGTTTCTTAACGGGTCTCGCAGCGCCTTCCTGTGGGAGATCCAGCATATCGCGGACATCGTGGGACGTCATATTGAAACCGAGTCGTCGAGTCCAGGTCCCGGATTTGCGATGGTGGAAGTGATGGATTTGGTGATGATGTTAGAGTTAATGATGGATTGAAAGATTCGACGGCCTCGTCATGTTGGCGCGTTGCCCAGGGCTGAGAGACCGACGTCAAAAAAGACGCAGCCTCGTCTCACGTGCACCTTCCCTCTGGCAATCTGGCCGATTTCACGCGAGGCTCTCCTGTCCCAACGCGAGATATCAATCCCCATCAATCCAACCTAAGCTTCAGGAACTTACACAAAAAAAAGGCGAAACAGAACAATGCGATCGATAATCCCCCTCCTATCTCTGGGCGCACTGCTCGCCCCGGTTCAAGCATTATACTTCTACATCGACGGCACAACACCAAAATGTTTCTTCGAGGAGCTGCCCAAGGATACCTTGGTTGTAGGACACTACACAGCAGAGGAATACGATGACAACAGGAAGACGTGGAGTAAACACGATGGATTGAATATCTTTATCTCTGTTGATGTAGACATTCCCCTCCATTCCCCTCCATTCCCCTCCATACACTCTCTCCTCAAAAAGTTATAAGTACTAACAACCCCCACAGGAAGTCTTCGACTCCGACCACCGTGTAGTATCCCAGAAAGGCTCCAGTTCCGGTCGGTTCACCTTCAGCGCCGCCGATTCAGGCGACCACAAAATCTGCTTCACACCTTCCTCTACATCCGGAAACTCAGGCTGGCTGTCTGTCCTTCATCCTTCAGGCGGTATCAAACTTACCCTCGACTTGGTGATTGGAGCTACGAGTGCCATTGAGAGTACCGATAAAGGGAAGATCAATGATATTGTTCAGAAGGTTAAGGATTTGAACGGCAGACTGCAGGATATTAGACGGGAGCAGGTTTTCCAACGGGTATGTTATATCTTTTTTTATATATGGATATTGGATTTTTCTACATTATAGGCATCTCGGATGTTGGAAGTAAAGGAAACATACTAATACCTCAAATAGGAACGAGAAGCAGAATTCAGAGATCAATCCGAAACCACAAACGCCCGTGTAGTCCGCTGGACCCTCATCCAACTCGTCGTACTGGGAGTAACCTGTGCCTGGCAACTCACTCACCTCCGCGCCTTCTTCATCAAGCAGAAATTAACATAAACATTCCCAATACTCTGGGGGTTATATTTATGTTTTCAAAAGGTCAACATTGCATGAGGACCAATGAGTGTTTGTTCAGCGATGATTTATTAGGCAATCAGGTGTATTGGGACCTTTCTTCATGAATCGGACGAAGATAAGGAATCAAATGAGCAAGTGTAACATATTGGGGTGGATGATTGGTCGGGTCATGAACGAAATGTTGGTTTTGGTTTGGTTTGGACACCATTACACAGTACAGTATGGATGGAGACACGACTTGAAGAGCAACTAAATTTTATATCCAAATAATGAAAAAAGACCATAAAACACTCCTTCCTTCAGAAATCTGTTACCGAGTCCAAGGTGCAAACAGATATATTGAAATTAACCAACCTCACATCAATAAACCTCAAATCCTAAACTCAAAGGATCGATCGATCACCGCTTTCTTCCTCTTCCACCTACAGCACTCACCAACTCACCAACTCACCAAACTTCTAACCAAGATACCCAACCTTTTCCCCCACCTGGCAGATTCCCGAGAAGTCCAATACCAACCAACCAACCATACCAGTACCACAACACAAATCCATCCAGGACTCAAATAACCAAAGGTACCTCCAAGTAATTGTCTTTTTCCCTTCATGTCATGCTAGGCCAGAACGCGTTGATTCAGTTACTTCTCCAGTAAAGCGACAGCAAAAGCCTCTACAAAAAAAAAAAAAAAAAAAAAAAAAAAAAAAAAAAAAAAAAAAAAAAAAAAAAAAGGAAAAAAGAAAAAGATATAATATTAAACCAGCAAAAGAGTTCGGGCCCAACCTCCGGAGGTTGCTCCTTACATCTCTCGTATGGGTGGGTAACAGTTAATGGTGCGGCGCATATGGGGAAGACACACACTAACTGACTGGGCCAGGCGGACAGGTTTAATCCCAGTTTTGGTGACGGGAAAGGTGGTAATTAGGGATATCAACAAGATTTGGTGGTTGGTTTTTTTGTGGGCCGAAGATCAGACGAGGGGCGTTGATTGGTGGGTGGGAAATATGAGGGGGTTCTTGCGGTTGCTATTCTTTCTAGGAAGCTACAAACAGAAATTCCTCCCCTCCCCATACTATACCCTAATCCCAATCCTAATCCAATCACGGAATTCAAGAACTGCCTGATTGGCCGGTTAGTCTACTTGTACTTGTACTATTCCTACTATCCAATACGTAGTACCGATCTATACTAGGTATACTATACTACCTCTACCCAGCCCAGCCCACCCCTCTACGCAAAACTCCCTCAACTCCCCGGAGGGAGAATGGGGAATTTGAATGAGTAGGTACATATAGTATTGGTTGGTATTACCAATCCCATCCCAATCCCATTTCCAATCCCCATTTCACCTTCCAAGAAAAATCCAAATCCAAATCCAAATCCAAATCCCAAATCAACGAAATGTAATGTAATGTAATACTCGGTACGGCATTGAAGCGACAACAAAAAAACAAAAAAGAAAACCTGTTTATTTCATTACTCTACTCAGCAATTACAATTACGGGATAAACTCCGACCAGACCAGGTGGTTCGGTGCGTGGCTCAAGGAAACCTGGAATTTTCATCTGTTCGAAATTCGCCCACAATTTGAAACCTGAAACCCAGTTCCGGGTGCTAAGTAAATCTCTCTCGTCTCTGTATGGCGTGTAGTCCGTCCGAGGATAGGATTGGGGGGATGGAACCGTTGATTTCGTTTGAAGTCTTGAAGATATTAGATAGGCAGGCAGTATATCAAAAAAAAACACACACAAGGCAAGGCACGCAAGATTTTAATTTGAAAGGGGTCTTTCCATTCATCGAAACTGTAGAACCACCAACCACCACTACCACCACTACCACCCACGTTTTCTAACACACACAAAAAAACAAAGAGAGAGAGAAAAAAAAAAAGTTCGAGTTCCTCCCATGCAGCATCTATGTCAAACAAACATCCCCCACAGCCCCCCCAATTCGCCTTGCATTCGCCTGTCTGTCTGCTCTTTCCCTCCTCCCCATGATTTTGAAGGAAGGAAACAAAAAAAAGAGCAGCAAGATGAAAAAAACAACACCACAGAAGCAGCCTTCAATAATAAAAAACTATTTCATGAGTCCCTTTCCAATGATGCAAGAAAACAAAAAAGAGAGAGAGCCAGAGAGCCAGAGAGAGAAAAAACAACCAAACCCCAAAAAACGAGCCCCGTTACAAACAGGAAACCCGACTTTGGACTGGATCCCTACTCCCCATCTTTGGATTGTTTCTGCCGTCAATGAAAAGGAGACGTTTCATGATGCAATTTGTCGATGTGGAGGAAGGGTTACGAGGGATGTTGTGGGAGGAGAGAGGTCAAAATAATTAATCTTGAAGTAATTTCTGGGGACATTAAACCGTACGCCTGGAAATAGGAACCCATGGGAACAATTCTGGTTGGTACGGAAAAAAGAAGCTTCGTCGATTTAGGAGCCGGAACATGTATTTGACAAACAACGAAAGTCGTATCTGCTAAGAGCAGTAGGGAAGGGCGTGTGGCATTCTGCTCCCGATTGCAGAGTATAGTGATTACAAGGGATTTTGATGGCGGATTTTTATGACATTAACGCCGTCTGAGAAAAAGAGAATTCGGAATGGGAGTAATCGGGACGGAAATCGTGGAGTTATTGTAATCTACTTATGGGGGCGTGTTCATCCTAATGATGGTCAGTTTCTGCAGCTTCCCATACGCTGTGAAATGTTACTAACCGCAGCACAGCGTCTTCATTAACTTCTGGAAGCCAGTTGGGGCTGGTTGCTCGCTTGGCCTGTTCTGAGCTTGGGCATTCATAGTTGGTTGAGGCGTCATTCTTTGTGGTAAGTTGTTGGAACTGTTCTGGAACTGGGCCTGGGTTGAGCCTGCGGGAGTAGCGACATCGTGAAGCCCCCCGGCCGCTCCGCTTGCACGTTTGGGGGCCAATCCGCCTTGGGCGTTTGGTCGATCGCGCGATTTTCCCATCCCCGGTTTGATAGGGGACGGTGGCGGGGGCTGCGCCGCATTTAAACGGGCGGCAGTGAGGTGACCTGGCGTGGTGTTTCCTCCTCCTCTTGTAGTACCATGTTGCTCTCGAGTAGATGCTCCTGGGGCAGCATTCTGGTTGTGTATCATATGTTGTCCAGGATGTTGCTTCATTGCCTCCCATCCCTTTCCGTTGTTGAGCTTCATCCAATCGTACTCGCCATCCTCCACTTCACCGGTATTCTTCAATGCCTGCGTGAAGAGATCTCGGAGGTAGTCGTAGTCGGGCGTATCCTCAAATCCAAGGTTGCGGACGTAACTCAGATATTTGTTGAATTCTTCCTGGAATCCTTCACACAAGTCCTTAATGGCGGTGGTTTGCTTCTTCTCTCCAATCTTCTCATACTTTTGCTTGTTGGTGGCAGCCTTCAATCCTTGCCATGGCAAGCCACCTCGTAAGAAATACATAAAAACGTGTCCCAATGCCTCCAAGTCGTCTCGTCGAGATTGTTCGCGTCCCAAATGTGTGTTGATACTCATGTATCTGGCGGTACCAGAGAGAGATTTTCGCTCTCGGTATGGAATGTGCTGTTTTGTTTTTGGGTCCCGATATTGCTTTGCCATACCGAAATCCACCACATGAATCACATTCGCTGATTTTGTTCCTGGTCGGCCGATAAGGAAGTTGTCGGGCTTGATATCACGGTATATCAAATTCTTTTCGTGAATCGTTTGAACCCTCGACAGCTGCGATGGTTAGCACGTATGGTCAATTGGCACGACATGATTACGTACCATTTGCTTCGCTACCATGACCACGGTCTTCACCGTGAATCTTCGGTTGCAGTGATCGAAGAGATCTTCGAGGGATGGGCCCAGCAGGTCAATCACTAAGATGTTGTGAAGACCTTCTTGACCGAAATAGTAGACATTAGGAATACCGGCTGTTCAATGTTAGTTCCAGGACCCTGCATATGGTTGTTTATGTACTAACGGCAGCCAACAAGGATTTTGTATGTTCGGTACTCATCTCGTAACTGGGGTGCATCGCTCTTGCGAGGTTCCTGAAGGACGGTAAGTTGATGTCAATTGACAGATGGCGATCTGCCTCGACGCAGGTAATGGCGATCAAATGGCAGCGAGGGGTACGTACGAATTTAATGGCAACCTGCTGGTTGTTTAGAAGATTGGTCCCCTCGAAAATAACACCGAAGGAACCCTCTCCTATCTTCTTTCCCACCCGATAATGCACACCCACGACATTCGACGATGAGGAAGCCATGATACTATATTGGTTTCGAGTCCTCGGTCACACACAACGGTTAAATGAACGTCAGAATCAATCAATCGTTCGTCGGCCGTCGAAGATTGATGGGGGCGCGGCCGAGTCGAGAAGCGCGAGAGGAGGAGGCTTTAGGGGTCGGAGGGTGTAGACGCGACGAGGGTGGCTCGAGGGCGTGCTTGCATTGACTTCACCTCGTGCGTCGTGGCCCGTTTCCAGAAAAATAAAAAAAAGCTGGTGGTTGACGGGATGGCGTTGAACAAGAGAAGGTCAACAGGTGCAGTGGTTTGCAAGATCGTTCCCAGTCGGATATGAGGTTGAACCTGAAATTGGGCGGAGCTCACTGAAGCGAATCGGGAAGCCGCACGGGGCAGGGCAGAGGGCAGGGAGCGACAGGGTGAGGGTGCTCAGGGTGGGTGGATGGGGGTGGATGAGTGGATGGGTGCAGTGCAGGTGGTGCAGGTGAGGGCGAGGGCGAGGGTGACTGGAAGGTCAAGGTCTCAGGAGGAGCAGGCAGAGGCTGCAGTGGCTGCAGAGGCTGCAGAGGCTTGCACACTGCTGCAGAGCACGTTAGACTGGACGTTGGAGCGTGGAGCGATCATTCACGATCATCCAATGTGGCCGGTTTGAGGCGGACAGATAATGACACGAAATGATATATTATTTTTTTTCGATATTTTTGAACGAATTAATTCTGGTGGTCGGTCGAGTTTGGGTTTTGGGGACAGTATGGCCAGTTTAGTGCAAGGGGTTGGAAGGGGGACTGGCTGGAGACTGGCTGGAGAATGGCAGTGGCTCGCTGGGACTTTGACTCTCTGTTGTCGAAGCGACCAAGAACTGGCCCTCCAGCCAGCGCAGGTGAGGTCTGGCTGCCCAAGCAGTGGCAGCAGTGGTGGTGCTGGTGGTGCTGGTGGTGCTGGTGGTGTGTCTGGTGGCTATGCCTAAGGGTGCTAGTGTCATAGTAGCGAGGTCCTCGGTCCCTAGGTCCTATGTCCTAGGTCCTAGGTCCCTACTTGCGTGCTGCCAGCACCACCAGCACCACCACTCCAACATTCTAGACTGTCCTCACTCCAGGTCGTCCAGGACTCCAGGCGTTCAATACATCGCCTCCATCCGTTTTTGAAGTCTATCGAAAACACTGACACCATTTTTTATCTCCTGTCCGGTCAGCCGGTCAGACCTCGGAGGGAATCATCTCTCACAATTCATTATTCTTGAACACAATTTATACAATACACGGCTCTGCCGAGGTGTTGGTGTTTTATGTATACCGCATAGACGGCGTTGATGCTGATAGCAGCACATAACCAACAGCTACCAACCTAGCTAGGCAATAGCTACCTCTAGGCAATAGCTACCTATAGGCAATAAGTGAACAGAGCAGCTAGCTCCAACTCCAGCTCCCAGCTTCTTCTTCTTCTCCTTCTTCTTCTCTCTCTCAATTCCCCTGTGATTGGCGCCAACGAGAGCTATTAGACGCTACGCTTACTTCTGGCTCAGTACTGTAGGCCCTCGGCTCCTTTCCAGGTTGGTATACATCTCCGTACCACGACCGCTGCGTCCTGCGTCCACAACCAGCTCAGCACAACACAGCGTACCTGACAGCACAAGCACACAGCCGCTTTGCCGTTTCCCCATACAGTCCCATACTGTCCCATACTGTCCTCATCGTGGTACACTACGGTACGGCGTACTGGGTGATACTGTCCCAGTACCGGCTTCCGGTATCGCCCCCAACTGATACTTGGTACATCGGTACATCTCAGGGGCTGAGTGCGTTCAACCCAGAAATACCTGCTACACCCCTCGAATTGGGTCCTCTCGCTATCACAAACAGCCAAAGCCCTGGTGTACATCATCAAAGTCCGATGATGCACCTATTCGAGAACCCACAAGATACGGGTTCAGTCGTGGCTACGTCTTATTTTAGAAATGCAGCAGACACGAGAACCTTACTTCAAAAGTACTTTTTGCTTGTCGTCGTCCTTTGGGGCTTTGCTTAATCCAAGTCTTGAAGTGGCGGAAAAGACCCGTCTTGGAATCATTCTATTTGGTCTTAAGAAAATAAATAAGCACTGCCGAGGTACGATCAACACCAGCGTACCATCCCCAACTCACCGCGGTCCTCTGAACTTCATAAAAACAACCCGGATTTTTCTCTCTGTCCTTGTTTTTTCACTCAATTTTTCAAATCCCAAACCACTAAACGCACTGCACGACACATCAACACACATACGAAGCGGTGTGAACCACTCCCACAACACCACGCGACTATTCCAAACCCCCAACTCCCAACTCCGAACCCTCAACCCTCAACCCCCACCTTCTATTGTTCTTCAAACGCACTACAGTCTACAAGAGCTCCATCTCTATGCCGCGGGCCTGTTTTAGCATCGATTCTCTTCTTTCTCTCCATTTCTCAATCACCTTCCACTCGCAGACAGCTCTCGAAAGATCCACTTTCGTACAAGAACAACCCGAGACTCAAGGATTTCTCCATCCCCTTGGCGCGCTATTGGATAAAGCAGACATGCCAGACAAGCCAGCTTGGACCCCTGATTCCACTTTTACGCAACCTAAAATCCAAAGGAAATCCTCCGTTGAATTTACCATGGATACCTCGCACAGAAACGGTCCGGGGGGAACGCAGAAGGGTTAAGGATTTTACTCCAGTTTCCACCTTTTCTTTCCCAATCTCTGGAGAGAATGGACTCCCTATGGAGCAGGAGGCAAGAGAAAAAAATCTTGACTTTGCAGATACCGGTACACTCCATAAAAAGTATGCAGCCAAATCGACGTGCAGATTCTATTTAGGAGATCTTATGACAAGCACCACATATTATCTGTCCCACCGGAGTCTGGTCTCGGTCTGGCCCAAGCCCCTTCTCCCCTAAGGCTCAAGCATTCAACTAACCACCGATCTCGAAAAGTGAACCAGGAACTTGAGATTGCCATCACACTGACTGAAATACGTTCCAAGAATCTTCCTCCTCCTTGAGTAAGATGGAATTCTTGATTTTGGGAAAGGTCATGTGAGAGAGCCATACTTACCTTCCAGTCAAGAATTGGCGCCTGATACGAGTTTAACCCTAACTATGTCCTCCGACCACCCCAAGCAATAGCCAACCATAACCACGGATCTTGCAAACCGAACCAGGAAAATCGAAACGAGCCTCACATTGACGATAATCCACATTGACCGAAAGACATCTATCCCAGCAAAACTCCTTTCTTGCCTATCAGGCTATGGGACTGACTAGAATGTCTCAGTCAATCTGGGGAAATCGCGTTGATGAGAAACTTACAGGTCAAAACTGGCGCTTGATTCAAATGTTGGTTTAGAATTCTTGGACACCAAAACCACCATCTACGAGGTAACTATAGGTCTTAGAAACAGAACCAGAAAACGAAAGGTGGGTAATTTTCCTAGCATCCTGACAAAAGCGTGTTTGATGAAGCAGAACCCTCCTCCCTCTTCCTTCCTAATTGGGCTACGGGACTGACTAGATTTTCTTACATAATCCGGGGAAATCGTATCAAGATGCAAGACTCATAGCTAAGACCTGACGTGAGTAATAAGGTTAATATAAGGTTAAGTCAAGTGCCAGAGCCTAGATTGGAGTGTTAGATCACGAGGTAAGTGAGTAAGTAACCTTGGAAGCTAGTAAATATACTTTCTCTATGTCTTTCACGTAAGTGGTATCAAAGAAACGAGGTAGGGGCAGATAGGCTCTAGATCCGAGTAGCTAAGAAAAATATTTAAATGGCTACTGAGGTAGGGTAGGTAGGTAGGTAGGGTACCTCTTTTCTCTTAGACTTAAAGGGTCTTTTTGTAATGGTTGGTGTATCTAAGTAGGTATAGTGTTAGAAGAGGGATTGGGATATTTTTATTTTATAGGTAGATGGAATATATATACTCTCTTTGTACTTATACTCACTTCTTGCCTGTCCTCACTTCTCGCAACTGCGCACTCACCTCTGGCTTGTCTTCACTTCCCGCCTGTCTTTACTTCTCGTAATTACTCACTTCCTGCTTCTCTTCACTTATCCTAAGTCTCACTTCCTCTATATTTCACTTCCCGTATATCTTTACTTCTCGCTTCCCCTCACTTCTTACTTGTCTCACTTCTAATAATGCTCACTTATCCTAAGCACTCACCTATCCCAATTACTCACCTTAAACAAGTCTCACTTCTCGTAACTACTCACCTCTAGCTTGTCTTCACTTCTCGTAAGTACTCACTTTATACATACTCACTTCCTACTTGTTTCACTTCTTATCCTAAGTCTCACTTCCTCTATATCTTCACTTCTCGCGAATGCTCACTTCTCCCTTATCTTCACTTCCGGCTTGTCTTCACTTTCTACATACTCACTTCTTACTTGTCTCACTTCTTACTCAACTTCACTTCTAGCAAGTCTCACTTCGTACAAGTCTCACCTTAAACAAGTCTCACTTCCTCTAAGTCTTCACTTCTAGCAAGTCTCACTTCTCGCTTATTATCACTTCTCGTAAGTTCTCACTTGTTTCCTGTCCTCACTTCTGACTTGTCTCACTTCTAATAATCCTCACTTATCCTAAGTACTCACTTATCCCAATTACTCACCTTAAACAAGTCTCACTTCTCGTAAGTACTCACTTCTTACATACTCACTTCCTGCTTGTCCTCACTTCCTACTTCTCTTCACTTATCCTAATTACTCACTTCTTACCCATCTTTACTTCCCGTATATTTTCACTTCTCGCGAATACTCACTTCTTACTTACCTCACTTCTCCCAAGTCTTCACTTCTAGCAAGTCTCACTTCCCACATCCTCACAGCCCACGCCAAACAACAGATCTCACAAAAAGGAGTAAAACCAGAGACAGACAGACCTAGTACTGTACTTTTATGAGAAAAACCATTGTATCTCATCATACATCTCATCAACATGACACTACGTCGCATAATCTTCACAACAAACTGATTTCGGTGTTACAAGAACCTTGAACACCACTTTCATTCTCAGTCCCATCTCTCTCCCCTCTCATTTCTGTCCTTGTCCCCTTCCGACTCTGAGACCAGGTCCGAGGTTGAGGAAGAAACGGTCTCAATCTGGAATGTCCCCCTCGCCTCCAAAGACACAATAGCACATACCAACCACACCCGAAAAAGGAAATAGGACAATGATGATGATGATGATGAAGAGAGAGAACTTTTTGTAAAAGTAGAACAAATAAATACAAAGGCGCCTACCTACGCCTACCTACGCCTACAATTACCACATTCTTCCCACCCGTCCGTCGTCCACTCCACTCTCATCCTCTCAAAGTCAAAGCGAAGCAAAGAGAGAGTAAAGCAATCAATCCTCCCATCTCAACTCATCTCATCTCATCTAATCACATCCGCATCAATCAACATCACCCTCAATCATCATCAAGAAACTCCCTCAGGATCAAATCAAAACTGCTTCACCGAACTCCGAAAACTCCTCCCATGCCCAACCGTCCCATGCCCACCAACTCCATTCCCGAACCCATGTACATTCCCATTCACACTCTTAAACCCATTAACAACAGCACCAACCTTCCTCGTCCCCCTAGATCGTAACGCTCTCTCCGCCTCAGCCGCCTCATTATCAGAGATCTTCTTCTCAGCAGCCTGAAGCAATGCTCTCATCTGGGCGACCCCATGACTAGTTTCCAGCGCCAACTCCTCTTTGTAATCACGTTGCGCCTGGTCAAAGATGGCTTGATGCCATTTCTCCAACCGGTGGTGGGAGATATGGTATTCGAACGCCTCGTCTTCTAGCTGGAAGTCGCGGAAGAATGTATCCCGGACACCGGAATCGAGACGATCGAAGCGGTGGTCTAGTTCATCGGTTCCTGCACCGAGGATAGCTTCTGGATTAACTGGCTTGATGACGGAATCTTTGCTGAGGAGATCTGGTGGTGTTAGCTGAGATAGACAAAATGGTTGGAGAGGATGAGATTTACCTTCTTTGAGACATGCTCTGAATGTCATATACAGAGCCGTTCCCTCGAATCGTTCAGCGGCTTCAGAATCGGTCATTCCCTCGGTATTGTTAAGAGCTGCCCAGTCATCTCTCAGCATACATCTTCGCCACACCACTCGCTGCATCAAGATGCTGTCGCCCTTGTCAGGTACACCATATCGAATTGCTTTCAATGCGAGATAGAACTGCTGATGTCGAAGTGTGTCTTCCGGCCCATTGTCACCCATTAGTGTGAGTAGATCAACGAGTCCAAGGCCAGCCAATGCTCGATGTTCCACAAGCGCCTTCATGCTCTCCGATAACAGCGTGTAGAAGTGTGACGAGTTTTTCAATAGCCTCTGGTTTCCATACGCTTCCAGTGCCAATTGATGCTCTCCTAGTTGGTCGATTGCGTTGGATGTTGTCATATGAACATGTTCGTAAATGATGTCCTGAATCTTGATGAGAGCAAGTTGATCGTGGGTTGATCTGAGTTCCATCTTCCCGCCGTCTGGAATGATGATACCATTATCCTCGCTGTAATTCTTGCAAGAAAGACGAGCCAGCTTTCCGATACTCAATTCGATCTTCTTGCTCCAAACGTCTTGTTCCCGATTGAGACCCAGGCTTAGAAGGGTCTGTGATGCTTTGTCAAAGTCCTTTTCTCGAGTAACCTCCTGTATCCATCCAATCTTGGCATACTTTGGATTCTCTTTCAAGAACTGTGTCAAGAAAGGTGACTTGTCTGGGAACCCGTCCAGGAGGTCTTTCATGGAATCCAGTTCAATAACGAGTTCATAGTATGCGCTTGCCCATTTCATGCCGAACTTGTCAAAGCAATGGCTGACTGTATTCTGCAACATATTATTTCGGCGTTGAACCTTCGGACGAAGATCCGGATCGAAATTTGGATCGTCCAAGTGTGATGCGCCATCCTTAAGTTCATAGAACAGTACTGACGCTAGAGTCGGCAGCATTTGATGTTGTTCGGCCAACTGCATTGCCTGATCGGGTAACTCGAGTACGGTTGCGAGCTCCTTGATTTCTTCCTCCAATTCGCTCTGAGCCACCCGAAGTTGTTCGGCCTGGTTTTGTAGTTGTTGATCCCCTTGGGCTGAAGCCCACTTGATACGTTCAACATTCGATCGAATAGCCATATCGATTAATGTATGCTGCTCACCTCTAACTTTACTTAGCACGGCAGCGCTGGGCTGGCCTTCTTGTTGTTCGGACTTGTCCCAGTACTCCTTTAGGAGGACAGCAGCTAGCCGAGGTTGTTTCCTAAGATTCTCGACAAGATATTGCGTTGAAGTCCAAAACTCAGGAAGGCCCGCATAGTCAGAAGTCAATATGCCATGCTCGAGTGGTTCAGCATCAAGTCCATACAAGGAAACATTTTTTGTTCTGAAATCAAAAGCCGCTTGAAGAGCACCATTGACCAAATCATTAGCCTCGCTAAGCACTTCCATCACAACGTCGTGTCCTTTTTCACCGTCCTGGAATGTGTATTTGAGAACTTGATATGCCCATGGAAGCGCAATATCCAACCTCCAAATGTCCTTCAGAAACCAGAACCGAACTCGATCCAGCTCCCCAGCTTCTGTAACTGGATTCGATTTGTAGTCCTCGTGGATAAATTCGATAACCTCTGTCAAAGTGCCCCGCTTCTGTCCGGCTGGTTTTTCACTGACACAGTCGTCATACTTCTTCCAAACAACCATAGCAGCTGCCATTTTCTCGGCGTCCCAAAGTAGCTTCCATCGCGTAACCCTATCAAGTTCAACTCTGCTTGAATGTAGATAACTGGCAAGCTCATGAAGAGCAGCTGACCGTAAGCGAAGATTTTGCTCAACCGAAGCTGTCAAAGACGGGATGTTAGGTATCTCGGATTTCAGGATATCAGCGCTCAACTCTAGAGCCGCCTCAGCTACCTCTCGAGGCGGAAATTCCGACTCAGGTCGCACAGCAAAATTGATTGGGTTTTCACTAAGCGTGCCATAAAATACTGCTTGCGTCAACTTTGTTTTTGCGGTAACTTGGGGTGCTGTTTCGGCTGAGCGTAGTTTTGAGATGTCGTTTGAGGCTACTCGTATTACACCGCCCCCACGAACGAGCAGGACAGTAGATGGTTGCTTGATTTTATATCGGCGGGTTTTGTGGTCTCCACTGGTGAATGGGAGGGTATTGGGATTTTCCATTCCAGATCCTATAATTTCAGTATTGAGATCACCGCTGAAGTCTACAACATCTTCAAAAGTGTGTGGGTAGAGATGGTTCTCGGCCATCAGTTGCGAATCGGGCGATTCTTCCTGTTTGGCCAACGATACAACCACCACAGCTCGATTGAAGACAACAAAGGCCAGGTTGGGATCTGGTAGGTAGAGCCGTGTGTTTGAAGTCGCACTCCGATCGACGGGCGTCGCATAAGACTTGATTGGACGGATACTACCAATTATGAGTTCATTGCGTTGCAACTCAACTTCGACGAGAGAGTAGTGAGACACGTTTCGATCCGTCAGAGAAGTTAGTAATAAAAGTGACTGTCCTGCTTTTTCACCTTGTCGAATAACTGCTGTGATTGGATTTGATTCCGGCTTGTACGCGACATCCAGGAGTTCGAACGTTTCAATAAGAAGCTGATTTAATGGGGGTATCGCCTGCTTGATCGCTAACACGATTGGTTCTCTCGCATCCGATTCCGCGACCATCGAGGCATGTCCACTTCTATGTATATCCCAAGACTGGATTTTGCCCTTCTTCGTCGCCAGTACCACATTTCTCTCGCCAGTTCTGTCGGATGGGCCAGCTCGTATGGCTGAGATGTCGCCATGCCAGGAGGAGCTCGATAACACATTCCGCAGACTCCCAAAAATCCCGCTGTTTGCTGAACCATTTCCACTTCGCAGAAATTGCACAGAAATTTTAGGCTTTCCGTTCCCATCTCTGACAGTCATAAATGCAATTCTGCCAGTACTAAAAGAAAGCATAAAACCAGCGGATTCCGCATTCAGTATTTGTATAATCTTTTCCCCAGACATCATCCCAGCAATCTTTTCCTCGACCCCATTTCGTTGCAATCGAAGGTTTAGTGTAGCCGCGCTTGCGATAGATTCCCAATACGTGATTTTACCAGTGGTAGGAATAACTACAACCAGTCCAGGTTCCTCGGAGGATGCTGAAGGCGATACCAAGGATCCCAGGGGCAAAGGGTCGAATTCATGTTTAGAGGGTTCGGGAAGGGCGAAGGAAAAGGACTCGGGCGACGCTTCGTGTGCTGTATAAGGCCAGACGATTGCGTGGGTATGAGTGAGGGCGAGCGCATACCCGCTGTCGGAATAGATTGCACCATGCTGTCGACCTGGGGAATGTATTAGCTTTGTCTGTTTCAACGGCTGGCTGGCCACCACATACTCAGTGTATCTCTCCGCAGAAAGTCTGGCAGAGCAGGAAGCTTGCTGACGGTATATGTATCGTTCTTAGTCTATGAAAACAAAAGTCAATTAGTACATGGCTTCCCAAGGATGCGAACAGCTTCACAACCCCGCGAGCGAACTTACCAGATTGACACTCCCATCCTCTTTCATTAGCCTCTCGCCTGATCTTTGCTTCTTCCCTCGGACTGCGATATCCTTGGTAACAATGGCGCTGATCGGTGGGCTTTCGCGCCTGGCTATGGTTGGCGACAGTTTTATGGGCTTGGTTTCCTCCATCTCAACGGGTCCATCTGGGGACACAAATGTATGTTCAGTCATTGTGCTTCTTTGCCTCTTCGCCTTGGGGCCGGAACCTTCATTGGAAGCAGGTCGTGCTCGTCGTCTGCTGGTACGGACGGTGCCCACAGGTGTGTTGGCGCTGGAAGCAGAAAACATGGTGGATGCGTCGCGCGTCGCGAATGGCGGAAATCGACTATGCTGGAATCGATGAATTTAAGTATCGACTGTCTGTCGTCATTTGGGGTTAAGAATGGCGACCGGAGGCGAACGCGCACTTTTGTCCGGGTGAGTGTTGTGGTTGTGTTTACTTGGGATGCTCTAGAAACTAATGGAGTAGTCCTGGGCTGCTGCTGGGGAACTTTGCAATTGAGAGGCAGAATCCTGGAATACGTGCATTCTGCGCCTGAGGCCAAAGGCGGTCAGGGTCAGATATGTGGGGTACCGCTATGGATACTAGGTAGGTAGTACGGGCACGTGTATGGAATGGGCATGGGCATGTAAATAACTTCTTCACTTATGGCACCTTTCATTCAATATCTCAAACATCAATATCGAGAACGTCCAAACTTCCCCTCAAAGAAAGTGGTATAATTTGGAGACAGGATATGCCCTAACCCTAGATATCGAGGGACCAGTATTCTGGTTGTAATTGAGCGATGCTAGTACTCGTAATCTATCTCATCCCTTATTTACTCGCAGTACTCCGTACCTATACCTACCTACCTAATACTGATAAACCACCACTCCACTGATGGTGAATACCATGTGCAGCCTTCACCACAATTGTTTCCTTAGTATCCTTACTATGCAGAAAAGCCAATTCACCAGATTATTGGAAGCATAAATTTAAACTTACCCGTGGACAGACGCGGCGCTAGCAATAGAGCTAAAAAGCACGTCCCAGGAGTCAAGATACTGTTGCCGAAAGTATCTATGACGCTAACTCCGGCAGCCTTTTCGTTCGGTGTCTTCATCGGAAGTGGCCTGAGTTTCCCACCGCCAGCCTCCCAACCTAAGTGAGATCAACTTGAAGAATGAGGAATTCCAGATGTCTAGAGCACTTTCTTCCGTCACTTCACTCGCAATCACAAATCCGCTCGTTTTATACCGATCGCTATTGCAAACCAAGCAAATAGCTCCCGATCCAGCACAATACCGACTAGCTCTTCATTTACAGAAATTATATACAAGTCTTCTGGATTATTCTCCTCAAACTCAATATGGAGCTCGCCTCAAAGAAATCAATCGCGTTGTTGAGAATACCACGGAGAAGAACGATCGAGTGCTCGCTGTGGCTGGTCACCCATTGAGACGAAACCCATTGTTCTCTCATTTATTTCCTGAAACCAAGCGAGATACGCTTGCTTTAACGCGAGTGCTCACTAGTCATGAAGAGGCAATGAATTTGGACTCCCCCAGAGGCTTACTACTACACGGGGAGGTCGGAACTGGGAAAAGCATGATGGTCGACCTTCTGGCTGATTGTCTCCCTAATCAAAAGAAGCGAAGGTGGCATTTCAACACCTTCATGTTGGAAATTCTTGCTCGCTTGGAACAACGCCGCAAGGACGGAAGTCCTGATTCAGAACATTCCTTGATTTGGTTGGCAAAAGACATGATAGAAAAATCTCCTATCCTCTTCTTAGACGAGTTCCAATTACCAGACAGAAGCGCAGCAAAGATGTTAAGTAGTCTATTGACAACTTTCTTTCAACTCGGTGGAGTCTTGATTGCATCATCAAATCGTATGCCTGATGAGTTATCCAAAGCCAGTGGCATGGATTTCACAGTTCCCCCTGATGGGGGGTTCATGAGAAAATGGCTTGGTTATGGAGATGGACGGACACCAAGTGTGTTTCCATCGAACAATGAGTACGCGCCTTTTGTCGAGGTCTTGAAGGCTCGATGTGAGATTTGGGACATTCGAGGAGATCGTGACTGGAGGCGGAGAGATACCGAGGCAGTTGGAAGTGCTGGTTCTGAAGCTTTACGGCAAGAGATAATTGAAGGTGTTCTTGAAAGAGAGCGAGGTCAAGCGAGCCTTTTGGCTAGCCAATCAGAATTGCCAATCGAGGAATCCGAGAGTCCAACGACCAAACTACCTAGTAAATATTTCTTATTACCATCTAACGAAGATTGGGATTCGACTGTCGGGAATGTGCTAGCCAAAAAAGGTACTGGGCCTATTCCGTGGGAGTCGTCAACGATTTCAGTGTATGGTCGGAAAGTCTCGGTCCCCCGGCATCTTGATGGTATCACTTTCTGGACATTTCAAGAACTCTGCGAATCGACACTTGGCCCTGCTGATTACATCACACTAGCCTCGACCTTTCACACCCTCATATTGGACAATGTTCCTATCCTTCATCTTGTTCAAAAGAACGAAGCCAGAAGACTTATCACTCTTCTAGATGCTTTATACGAAGCGCGTTGCAAGTTGGTCATCCGAGCAGAAACCGACCCGGACTCACTGTTCTTCCCGGAAACAAGAACAGCTTCAAACTCCGGAGCATCAAGCGCTTCTCAAGAAGATGAAGAAGATGATGGGGATGCTGTATATCCCGAGACTCTCGCTGAGGTCTACCAAGACCATGTGTCCCCATTTAGACCCAATATCTCATCATATACAGATGACGCGAGACTGAGTTATGATGTAGATCATGATTCGGATTTTGCGCCTTGTCCCGGGAAAGGCAACGAGATTGGACGACAAGTTGATTTTGTGCATACTAGTTCTTTCACTGGAGAAGACGAGAGATTTGCGTATAAAAGAGCAAGCAGTAGACTTTGGGAGATGTGTGGAGCGAGATGGCATGCTAGGTCTGAGCCTGATGTAAGAATCCCCTTCCCTTTACCCACTCAACGTTTTATTCTTCGCTTTATTTTGGTATTTCGATTTCTGGCTCGTGCTCGATGTTTTCCTTCTTACCTTTGAGCGAGAAAAATCCTTCTCAAACAAGCCACTTCTTTACTTCTTGGTTTCTTCTCTATATACCTCATTCAGTAACTAACAATTTCTCAGTGGTGGAGGCCCTTGCCCCTCGAAGTCCGAAGATGGGAACGCTCAGCATCCGTAACTCCTCAACCAATCCCCGAAAGCGATGTCAAAATCGGGAGCTTTATCGAACTTGACAAACCCGCAGGACTCCATGATGACAGAAACCTGCTGTCGGAAAAGAAACATCCAATCAATCCTTTCCGAGAGCAACGAGATCCTCCTACAAAGATTGGATGGACTCATGCTTGGGGAATGGCGAACTGGGGGAAAAAAGCTGGGCCTTGGGGCCAAGGTGTTGAGGGATTGGAAGATAGAAAAAAAGGGGAGTGAGAAAGGGGAATGATGGGGTATATAGTTGGAAATATGTAGAAAGATGTTGGATAATACAACTGTATGTGTAGTATATTTAGGAGTCTAAAATCTTTTGAATAAAAGGACCATTCTGGGTTCGGGGGGGTTTTTTGCGCTAGATACCAACACAAATGTGTTATTTTGTAACAATACTTGAATATGACCAAAAAGTCATTAAACTAAGTTTCTCCATTTCCCCTTCCAGAAAAAATAGGTAATTCTCTAGTCACACTTTATAACCATCAACAGGGGTATCGTACTAAGCCAAGGATCCACAACTCACCTCAGCCTTCTCAACCTCCAACCTCAGCCTCGTCCATATAAACTCAATCGCAACATCAACATCAACACCAACCACATTCATCCCCAACCCCCGTCGCAAAAAATGTCAGCAATCCCCTCAATAGCCTGCATAGGCGTAATCGGGAAAAACGTACCTCCCCCTCTCCCCCATCCTCCCATCCCTCTCCCTCCTCCCATCTAACAAACACCCCCAGAACAACCCCCTCCACATAACCCTCTTCACCTCTCACCCCCACACCGTCCCGTTACGAACTCCCGTCCAGTTCTCCCTCCTCCTATCCAGTACCCTCGACATCTTCTCCGCGCGCTCAAAGGTCAACGTCTCGGTTGGTGGTGGCCTATCGGGGGATTACGGGTTACTACATGCGATTGATGAGAGACTTGCGGCGTATGGGTTTGAGACTAATACCGGTGTTAAGTTTGTTGTTGTTGTTGATATGCGAGGACGGGGGATTAAGGGGGGCGAGGTGGGGGATAGGGTTGGTGGGGGAGGGGGACTGGGATTGAGGGAGGGGGAGATGAAGATTGTGAGTTTGTGTTTTTGGTTTTCTACTTATCTTTTGGGCTTGATTTTGGGGGGGACTGGTGGGTGGGAGGTGGGAGTTGGGGTATGAGAGAGAGTTGAACTGCGATGCGATGGGATTGGAGAAGGAATGGGGAGAGAAAACGAAGCTAATAACAAACAACAGGTCTTCCGACAACTACAAAATGCCTACGTCAACCTACTACAAAATCCCTTCTACAACCCCGACGAACATAGTCCACCGACCGGTCGAGGGGGGAAGAAAATCACGAGCAGGAAGTTCTCGGATGATGTTAGGAAGATTGGGGAGACTTGGAGACCGGGAGCTGGGATAAATTGAAACTCGTCTGGAAGGATGAGGGGTTGGGGATGAATTGGAGAGGGAGTTTTGTATTTGTGTTTGTGACATGGCATAGGTATGGCGTTTGGAGCGTGGGAGGGTACCTTGTTTTTTTTTTTTGCTAAGATTCAATTGAAATATGTTTTATTTCATGGTGTTTTTTTGAAGGGACTTTGTGCTTGGGAGTTGGGAGGGGTTTAGAGTGAGTGATATGAGCGCTCGTTCTTCTCTGCTCTTATCACCCTTATTTGGACGTACAGGTTACTTCTGTGGGTCATCACTACCATCAGCTGCCAGAGGTCTCCAAATTCCTCCCTTTCTCATCTAAGGCCAACTTGAAAGAGTAGAAATAATTATTTATCCAGGAAAAAACTCCAGCATTCTTGAGAAAGATAAGTAACGCTCATGCATGACCATCTCTGGTTTAACAAGACAGACGGTTCTTTCATTCCCAGTCACTTCTAGCATTTCACATTTTGAAGAAAACTAAGGGTAAAAGGTTCAAAAATGTAAGGACATCCCAATACTTACAGTTTCAAACCATCCACCTATTACCCCCCTACACACCACACCCAAATCATTGAGCCCATTACATGTAAAATCTATACTTTCTTTTTAAACTTCTCTTATTCGATCAAAGAGTAATCAACATATCTTAATTATCTAGACGCTAGTAAACCCATCAAACCAACAAACCTCTCAAACCCCTCCTCCCCTCCCCCTCAACCCCATTCTTTATATACATATATACCATGGACAACCTTCGGCACTTGGAATACGATTCCCAGGATTCCAAGATTCCATTCCAAGGTGGAATATTCTAAAGGCTCTTTAATTTAGAATGGAATATTCTAAGGCGTGAGGCTTTGGAATTCTAATTGGAATCTATATATAGATTGACCAATAAGAGGGCTCCATTTATAGCGAAGTCATTTGTACCGAAGTGATTTGTACCGAAGTGACTAGTAAATTGATTGTTTCCTACACCTACTTAATTATCGTCATCTCCTACAAATGACTCTAAAGCCTCTTCTTATCTAATTCACTTAATATATCCTTAGAAATAATACCTGTTGCGATAATGCTATATTCACTTGTTTGTACTCGAGTACTTGTTGCGATATGCCTCATCTCCAGGCTCTAGGTGGACAAGATAAATGTCAGTCTTGGCGTTGGTATAATAGTGAGATGCACGCAAAAACACCAGCGCCAAGTCTGCCACTTATCTTGTCCACTGGGAGGCAGGCTACATGCCTGCGCAGGCTGGCTACGCGCCTCGCCCTGAAACGCCAGCTACATATATGTGCTGACGTATTGCAGTAAAGTTGACATATCGCAAACGCACTTATTTGTAAGCGAGTAATCACGTGATATGATTCCTGGGTATATTAGGAGACCTGTAGCCAGCACTTAGTTAGAACTTCAGACGAAATACAATACAGATTATTGTACCATTCTCATTGACTTATAGTCAAACCAGTTCTGGTTTGAAGGAGCGTTTGGCTTTGTGATATTTCCGATCTGTGTAGTAGGCTCCAGTTGCTCTGTCGCTTCGCTGTTTTGATCTAACGAGGTGCTCTGAGGGTTTGCTGGTGTCATCCATTCTGGCTAGCATAAGATCGAAGCGGCAGAACAAGCGGAAGCCTACTATACAGATCGGAAGTATCGCAAAGCCAAACGCTCCTTTAAACCAGAACTGGCGCCGCCAGAACAATAGTCAGAACAGCCGCCAAAACAACAGCCAGAATAGCGGCCAGAACAGCACTTGAACTTCAGACGAAATACAATACAGATTATTGTACTATTCTCATTGACTTATAGTCAAACCAACACTGATCAGTGAAGTAGATGTAGCCTGCGCAGGCTGGCTACGCGCCTCGCCCTGAAACGCCAGCTACATATATGTGCTGACGTATTGTAGTAAAGTTGATGTATCGCAAACGCACTTGATTGTAAGCGAGGAATTACGTGACGTGATTCGTGGGTATATTAGGAGACCTGTATGAGTAGCCAACATTTAGTTAGAACTTCAGACGAAATACAATACAGACTATTATACCATTCTCATTGACTTATAGTCAAACCAACAGTACTTGTCTTAATAGTAGTAGTTTCAGCTACTGTACTATAGGGGGGCGGGGGGGGGAACGACGTAACCTACGGGTATATCTACGAACCTGTAGTCAGAATCACTTAGAACCTAATACGAATACAAGACCAGATTATTATACCTTGTATCTTGACTTTGATAGTCATTTACTTGTTTGTAAACGTAGGCTTCCTATTAGTCGAGCGGACCGGAATAACTATTTTATAGGTTATATGATAAATTCTAATTAGAATTCTAAATTCTAAGCTAGAATTATAGAGAGAAGTAAATGTTCTATACCTTTTACCTACTTAATCTTCGTACGTTGTATAAAGAGGCTCTACTCTATACGAGTAGGTAGTGATTTTTAGTTATGCCAATCTTCACTTTCGACAGACTTCACTTTATTATAGGCTTCACTTCCGACACTTCTTCACTTCTAACAGAGTTCACTTTATTATAGACTTCATTTTAATAGTCTTCACTTTCGTTACTTCTTCACTTCATAAAAGCTTCACTTTTGTCACTTCTTTACCAAAAATAGCATTCACTTTATACAAGCTTCACTTCTAGCAAGCTTCACTTTTTTTCTGCCATGCCAGCTTCGTGTACAAAGATTCTCGCTCTAAGAAGAAGTGCTAACGTACGTACGGCTTGTATATTAGAGTCTTCCCCCGCCCTCCCCTCGCTTTACCTCTTTTAAACAATCGAGATCTATAAATCCCTATCTGTTTATTCTAAACTATACTCCCAAAAACCCCCCAAAACCCCCCAAAACCTCTACAAACACCCCAAAAACCACAAAAAAACTTAAATTCCTCCTCAAAAGCCAGCAAAAATTTCGCCTGCCCGAGCCCTTAGGCAATCTAAGGCCTAACAGGCTCCTATTCGAGAACATTCCCCCCCTTTTTGGGGGATGCGAGAAAACACGGTATTACGCTTTTTTTTAGGGAATAGTAAACTTTAGGTATCGAGTGCTACGTAGTACTAACTTAACTAGACGATAGAGTATTAAGTTTTGTGACGGGAAGCGTGCTACTTATAGGTATAAAGCTTTGTGGGATTTGTAGGGCTGGGTGAATAATAGGCGAAGGGGCTTACTAATTGAACGGTCTGCGCTATGATGGTGTGTTTTATTTTGTGTGGTGTGCCTACAGGTACACTGCTACAGTCTAGGTAGGTAAATAAACAGTTCTTCTAAGATCTAGTATCTAGGTAAATCCTACTATTTCCTACATTCTCACACCTACTACCACCTAGCTACTACCACCTAGCTATTACCACTCACCACTCAAGACAAAAAAACAAAAAGACGAAAGAAAACAGTAAAAACATAGTAAAACACTCTCACACCCCAGCCCAGGCAGGGTCAGGCGACTAGGTTGAAAATCTAGGACAGATAGATAGAATAAGTTTCCCCATAACTTATATTTTATACTTATACTTTATATTATATCTTAGTAGGTAATCTTACCAAGCAAACAAGAAATTCCATGTCAAATCATACCCCCCCTTTCCCTTTCCCTTTCCCTTTTCCCTGTAATTTCTCACTTTCCCTTCCTTCCTTCCTTAATCCCTTAACTTTCCTCATTTCCTCAATCTAGGTAGTCGCGGCCTCGGTTCCTTTTCCTTTCACTTTTCATTTCCATCGTAGGAATTTGAAGATGTAGAAACACCCTACTCAAACACGTTATTTAGATTATATACGTACTCATACGTACTCATACGTAGGTATATAGACCCCTCACTTATCGCTTAATTTGTGAGGGGGAGGGGGGGGAGGGGAAGGGATGTTACTTAAGGTTATGAAATGTGAAATGAGTGAAATGAGTGATTATCTAGAGCCTAGAGGGTGGCTTTAGAGGGGTGAATGAACGTGCTAAGGACTAGGTATAGAATTATAGGGGCGGAAGCTTAGAGCAGCAGTGAAGGAGTTTACTAACTCTCAATTTCCAAATTCAAAAGAATTCTTTTGTTATAAAGTTAGTCTTAATTGGTCTTGGTACTCTACCTAATCCATCTAATCCATATACTTATCCTTAACTTCCCAACTTTTTCCCACTTCATCCATTCATCCTTCCTCTCTCTCTCTCATTCTCTCTCTCTCGTATTCCAGCAACCAAGCCCCCATGATTCATGAATTTCGTAATTCTGTCTACCTGAGGGAATATAAACTTTATAAATATAATTTCGAATTTGGAATGGGCAAGGCAAATCGTATGTATATCTGACATAACCTGCTACATACAGTATTCTTTTAATTTATTTGGCAAATCATCAGAAACAAGCCGCTATCACCCCGGGGTATCAACATCCTCATGCCGCCAATTCGAATTCCCTGGAAGGAAAAGACAAAGAAAAAGTACTTTTTATACAATATTCTCAACACAAAAGCTCCATCATACACCCAACCCAAAGCTCAAAACCTAAAGACCATAAAAACATCCCATCCTACCACATAACAACACTCTCCTCCTCCCCCCCCTCCCCACCCACAACCCCATCAATCCCAACCATCACCCTCTCCCCCGGACTCAAAATACCAGCCGGCCTCCAAGCCGGCGGACTCGTCATACTAGGCGAAAAAAGGGCATCCGAATCCCTCCTCCCCTCTCTCGGCGTCACCACCACATCCGTAGGACTAACCGGACTCCTAACAAGACCCATCTCCTTCATAATCCCATCCATATCTCCGCCCATTTTCTCAAGTTGCGTACGGTGGGCATCCAGAACCTCGGTGGCGTGGTCGTCGTAGTATTCTAATTCGTTGGCACAGCGCTCGACGAGGGTTGCGATTTCTCGGTAGAGCTTTTTGCGGATTATTGCGTGGGGTGTTAGGTATATGTCTGGGAATTGGTTTGGACCGCCTTCGTGACGCCAGGGTGAGGTTGGACGGGGGGGAAGGCTTTCTGTCGTCGTGGTGGTTGAGGGTGGGATTTGTTCTCTGATTCTTTCTTCTTCTTGCGCTTCTGGACCGAGAGCTTGCAGGTCCTCTCGGGCTTTTGCGTAGATCTGGTTGGCGCGTTGCTGGGTGAGGTATCTCATATTTGATCTAACGACGTTTTGTTGGATGATGGTGTTCTTGATGATTTTTGTTAGGGCGTTGATGTAAATTGGGTTGCCAAACTGTGGTTTTCTTGGACGTTCAACATCGCTGGGAGGGCATTCGCCATCAGAGGAATCATCGAAGCCCCTAAAGGGCATGTAGATGGCGGGCGCGAGAGAGAATGGGTATTGGACCTGGTTTTGTTAGTTTTACTCTTAATTATAGCTTCCAAGAACTGCACCCGCCTCCCCCTCCTGAAAGGAACTAAACAAGATCTCCAAAATGAAATAGAAAAAACCAAAATCTCATATCAATAAAACCTCCAACCTCAAAAAGAAAGAAAAAGAAAAAAACGTGACCCAACACCAAACTCCCAGTCACCCCTCCAACCATAAAAAAAAGAGAAGAACAAATAAACTCACCTCCTCCTTCTTCCCCATCTCCTTCCCTATCTCCACTCCACCCCCCTCCCCCTCAAACTCCTCCTGTTCGGGATCCGAATCCATCTCATCATCCCCATCTAAATCCATATCCTGCATCTCAACCTGCAAGCCCGCATCCACATCCACATCCACATCCGCATCCGTATCCATGTGGTCGGCCATTTCTCACCAAACCAAACACCGAATCTCCCACGGGGGGCTTTTCAAATGGCGAAACCCGCTTTTTCTTTTTGATGCGGATGTCAGACCTGCAGTTGGAGAGGTACTGTACTGTAGCTAGGTAGAGTACCTCGAGAGTACGAGTACCAAGATTGCATGCATATGATGGGCTGGCGGGGGTTGGATTGGGAAGTTGTGAGGATCTGACGGGGATGTCGGGAGCTAACCTAATGATCTATGCCCCGCGTTGATTGACCGACCAATCATATTTTACGTCACTAATTTCGAACGTCAAATCCCGAATACCAATCAACGTCTAGGACTCTACAATTATCTGTCTCATACCAAAGAACAGGTGAGATTCCGAATTCCAAATTCCACAATTCCAAATCTATTTTTTGTTAAAGGCTTTATTTGGAAGAGGTGGGAGGTAGGTAGGTAATGCGTTACGATTATCTAAGGTCAGGCTCAGGCAGGTCTGGCTGGGGTAGCTACCTACTTTACTGTACAAGGGAGGTAGGGTAGGTAGACACTAGGACTAATTCAATAGTGGATAGGTAGATATTAGTGGACAGCTTGTCAATGTGATGACCCGTTGAAGATTGAGATGCTGCAGTGAGATGCAGGGAAGATAGTGGAGATCAGTCAATCTGGTACCTATCACAAACCTATCGCAAGACCGCCCAGTAGGTACAGTACAGTACAGTACATACAATACCAATCCAACGATCAATACTCGTACAGTACCCGGGTACCAGTACCAGTACCTAGATACCACCACATCTCAAACCCCCTCTAAAACCACCCTACACCATCAGATGAACACCAAACAATCTCCTCGTTTCCCCATACAGTACTATACAATTGTCTCCACCGTAATCCCCGTCCATCCAAAACAAATACCGTTCCTATCACTATGAAATGATTTGGAATGGCCCTAACTTGCGTTCCCGGACCCCCGACAGAAACAGTTGCCGGATGGGGTTACTGTAAGGAGGGGTAGACTTCCATCGTCCAGTCACATCACCCATCTAGCTTCCGAAGACGAAGACCAAATGAATGGGAGGAGCTGGAGAGGAGGATGTGGGAATATATATAGCTCCCCAGTTTACCCTTCAAGGTGTTAAGAAAGGCACGTTGAAAAGCAATCTATCAATTAAACTATTTTATTGAAGATCCGTTTATCAATCTAATCAAGGAACCCCACTTTACCTACCTTACCTTACCTTACCTTACCTACTTAATATCAAAATCAAAATCAAAATGTCTACTCAAGAAGGAGGTTGTTTCTGCAACAAGGTTCGTTCGTTCGTTCGTTCCCGTCGTTCTTCTTATCATTCTTCCATCGCTATCCACCCACCCATGCCAAAAGAGTTCCCAAAGAGTGGATGGAGAAAAAGAGGAGTGGAATGTTGAATATCTTATAAGATTCAAAAAGATTACTAATACTACAAATAAACATTAGATCCGACTCCAATTCACCGGAGAACCCAAACTTCACGCTCTCTGCCACTGCTCCGACTGCAAGAAGATCTCCGGCGGAGACTACAGCAACAACATCGTCGTGACGGACGATAACTTCAAGCTTGTCAGCGGTTCGTCCCCTCTTCCCCTCTTCCCTCTCTTGCCTGCCTTTCTCCAAAGAACCCTTGCTTCCTTCCGCAAGTTATAATTTTGCGCCAACCCAAAAATGCTGATCCAATCCAAATTCCAGGTACACCCAAGCAAATCTCCAAGAAAGCCGATACTGGAAAGGAGATCATCTCCAATTTCTGCGGCGATTGCGGAACCACCTGTTTCCGAACCGGCGAATCCTTCCCCAACCAGGTTATCATCAAGGCCGGTGTGTTGGATAGCGATGAGTGGGTGAACACGCATACCCCCGCGGCCGAGTTGTTCGTTCCAGAGAGAGTCAAGCTCCATGGTCCTGTTGAGGGTGCGGCCCAGCTTACTGCCATGTCGTAAGCGGTGTACTCAAGATTTTCCGCATGTTATGTAGTTGGTGGCATCAATAGATGACTTTTTGCTCTATTATGAGTCTTGTGATTTTGGTGACTTTGTCTCTTTTCCCCTGAGATCCATTCGTCTAGATTCGAGCTTTGGATTTCGTGAAATCGCCCGATATGACTTTGTAAGATCATAGATGTTTCGAAATATGTTGTAGTAGAAATCTTCATCGAGGTGGTAATATCTTTCTTGCGTATTCCCGGCCGATTTTCAATGCGGATCTGACCAAATCCTCCACCCTCCTGTCTTTCCTCTTTCGTAGATATAGTAGTATGACCCCTAGCAATGCGAAATCGACCAGTAAGTGTCGAACGGATAACCACATGAACCAAGCAAGCCATCTGCCGACTGTTTTCTGTCGTTTCCCTTGGTATTCTCTGCCTGTGGCGATATGCTCCCTCAAAGCCGCTATTTCAGCGGTCATCTTGACCAGCGCTAGTTCCACGGTTTTCCTCCAGCTTTTTGGCGTCTTGCTACCGTCGTCGTCGTCTTCGTCTTCATCGTCGTACTGTTCCTCATATGATCTCCTTTCAGATCTCATTTCCAACTCGTCGTTCTCGCTCATCGGACTAAGTAGTCGCATTGGACCGTCGTTTCCAGATTGAGGTTGGGTAAAGCGTCGAGGTTGACTATTGTAGGAAGGGACGCGATTTCCAGGAGAAGATCCAGAGGAGGAAGCACTGTTATTCTTAATCTGATCCCAAACGAATTCGAGTTCTGCAACCAGTTCCCTTGCATCACTACTCATTCCTATCAGTTCCGCACATTCCCCTACGCAATACTGAGAGTACTTACGCAGTACCACTGGCATATTTATGCATAGTTCCAATCAGCGCTTCGATGTATCGTTTCTTTGCCTCGGTCCGACTTATACCACGCTGCGCATCCCATGCATCATATTTATCCCTCTCCCTTTTCAACTCTTCGTCTTCAGGTCCGTCCTCACCACTGACAACGCTCGAAGGGCGTTCCATGACTCCATCCACATCCCCCTCCATTGACTGCTTGTATAATCCATATAGACGTAATCGATCGGCGGGCGGAGGACGCGACGCCCCGGTTTTGGGTATCTTTTTGACGGTATTGAGGGCATGGACGAAGACTCGGTCTAGAAAAGCATTGTGAAATCAGTTTAGATCCACAATAAAAGGCATCCTGTACCAAAGAATCGAGAGGATTTACATACCCACCGAGTCCGCCATCTTATCTCTCCCGCTTTCTATCTCTCTCTCAATGGTTCAGGACTCGTATCTGCCTCGGGTCAAGTAGCAGAACAAGCCTTGCTACGCCGCTATCATCTGCGCAAAAGATCTCAATAGTGAATGTCAGAAGGTATTAGAAAAGGGGGTATCAAGAGCAGTATCAAGAAAAAAAAAAGTCGTGTACACGAGTATGTAAGAAAAGAAAAAGGTGGTGTTGTTGTGTGAGTTCTACCGCGTGCTGCTGATATTGCCTCGGTCCCTAATCCATACCATACCTAAAAAATCCACAGGGATCCCTTTCTTGGACCGTGAACCCCTCTGGCGTCAGGCTAAGGAGATCACTGATCAGATCGGGGCACCCCGGATTTTCTTCGTAAATTTCGTAATACAGAAAGCGGAGAATAACAGACGGATTGGGAAAGGACGATGAGAGAAGGAGATTGGGTTTTATGCAATTTGAGATTGACTTTTGGCAATGTGCGCCTCGTGGTTCTTCGATATTTTTCTGCCTTTGAAGCATTTATGCCCGCGCGTGTCTTGTTTGGACCGCAGGCTAGCGAGAAGGCAGTCGCCTACAGTAGAAATGTGTATCATTGCTTTTGGTGGGTATCATCTTTGCGCTCTCCGCTGGACATTACTCTACATGGAGATCCTCTTCGCTGCTGTGTGGAGGAGTCTCCGCCTTCCTGTTGTGGTACAAGACTTGAATCATGATCCTCCAGCAGTCTCCAAGGCTTTCCTCTCCAATTCCATCTGCTCATCAAATAACCTCTTCCTCTCCACATACACAGCCATCATCTTTTTGTTGTTCAATGCCATCTGGGCTGCCTTAGCTCCTGCTTCTTTCTTTCCTCCAGCTGATCCGTGGCCAAGCTGCTTGCCTTTCTCTCCCCATCCATCAAGAAAAACTCCGACTGTAAATAGTGGTAGTTTAGTTTTCCGATCCTTCGATACCTGGCCAACATCTTCGTAGTAAATTCTGACTCCTTTGGCTCCCAATGCTTTTTGCAATTGGTCCTTAACTGGCAATGGAGGAGCCTGTGCTTGTGTAGTCTCACTCGCCGCCTCCTTGACGTCGCCTTGGAGGTGCCACATAGGGTTGCGATAGTGGAAGTCTTTCCGTTCTTCTTTGGCAACCTCTTTCGTGATAGTCCTTCCCCAGACTCCTTTCAACCATTCCACGGCCATTGAAATGCCATTTACTGGATTTGAAAGAATAACGGCAGCAACATAAGCTTCAAATATGTCTCCCAATATCTTTGTCATATCATTGTCCTTGACCACAAAGTTTGGTCCAAGATTCGCTCGTTTGTCAAATTTGTAGAACCTGGCGTATTCTGATAGCTGAGCATTCTTAACAAGTTGTTCTCGGAGCTGTGACGATTTTCCAGGACTGAAAGCAGGGAAGGTCTGGGAAATCAGGAGAGTAGCTGTAAGTTCAAGGTATGCGTCCCCAACCCATTCAAGTTGTTCGTAGTTCAGGTCCGTAACGTTGCCACTTCCAGCATTCATATGGGTGAAGCATGCTGTCTCGAGGGTTTTATTCAAGATTGGTGGAAGTGGAGGCATGTCCTTTGGTATTTGCGAGGATTTCCAAGCTGTGACAAGTGCAGCTGGTATTGATTTTGGGATGTTGAGTCCGGGTTGGGACGGTTTTGGCGGTGTTTGATCACTTGGCGATTCATCTTGTAGAGACGCTCGAAGCTCGTGACATTTCTTCGAGGTCGCCTCAGACATCAAGCTACCATCAACTGCGTTGCTTTCTAATGCTTCATCCAACGCCTTCAAAAGTTTGGTGATCTTGCTTGGCCTGGGCTTATCTTGAGATACTGAGCTAGAATTGGGAGAAATATCACGGTCACTTTTGTGAGTCTTGCTCTCTCGGGGTGCCTCGCCCTGTATAATTGTTAGATGGGTGAAAAGGTGTTGAGAATAAACTTACATCTTTCTTGTGATGCTTTGACTTTCGCTCTTCCGGTCTTTCATGGTCCGAGGACTTTCTTTTATGGCCGCTAGAGTTCTCCATCATTGTAAAATAGGTACGTATTGACTGTCAGATTTAAAGATTAAGAAAAAATCCCCAAGGTGCGTGACTTGAGTTTGTGTGAGTTGATGGCTTGTGAATGTGTAGGTAGAAAAGGTTTGTACCTAGGTACAAGTAGCACACCTCACCAAATCTTACCTCTGCTGGTAACTAGTATCAACGCGGAAAACCGTAATTTTCAGATATCCAGTATCAGTACCAGAGCAACACGACAGGAGAACAATATCACGTTGAACAAGTTGCTTGTATCAACGATAAAGTTGTCGAAAGTTCGAAAGACCAATCTCGAATTTCTTGTGTTCGGAGAAAAGACGGCCCGATGAGCCCCGCTAAAATGTAGCCCATCCCGACGTCAAAGACAACCCACGATCAAGGGCATCTCAAATTGATAGCGCATATATCCTCGGCAATGGCTGTACCACGTTCTAGGATATTGGACCTGATGAAGGTAGGTGTTATTGATGCACAACAAACTGTACTCGCGCGGATGCTAATTCTACCAGGTTCAATGTCGAATCTTCTCCCATGTCTACAACCCTGAAGGCACGCAACTCGGAAACAAAGTCTTGCGCCAACGATTAAAGGGCCCTGCTCTAGCATCATATTACCCAAAGAAAATGGGCACTTACAAAGAACTGCAGAAGGCGTATCCAGATTGGGTGGTTGTTGATGAAGAGGAGGAGCTCCGGCGGGAAATGCTCAAGATGTATGCTACACGGGAAATGGGGCTTGTTGGGACACCAGCTAACACGTTTACAGTATCAAGGCACGAGGAAAGGGTGCGCCAAAGAAGAAGAGGACGGCGGAAGGTTTGTATAACTGCTCTGGATGCTGGGTGTATACTAACATTCTGCAGAATCAAAGAAGTTCAAGAGCAAGAAACGTGCGGCGGAAAAAGCGGCGGCAGCAGCAGCAGCATGATAAGACAATCGATCGAAACAATCGAGAAAACATTTGTCAGATATGGTGTATTTGTAAAATACTTGGCGTTTGGAGATACCAGGAGACAGACCAATACAGAAAGATGGCTGCTCAGCATGAAGACGTGCTATCTACACAATTGGGAGATGAGTTTTGGTATTTGATGGTGATTAGTCGTAAGTCTGTAATCCAGCTTTTGCCCGTTGTAGTCGGCTTCTGCGTAGATACGATCGAGTTATATTCTCTGGGAGACTTGGGAAGAGCGGGTCCCTTGTCAATAGCCAAAGAATTTCCAATTGAGGGGTTTCAGTAATGGGATTTTGACTTCCATGAAGTTTAAGAAAAACAAGAAAGAAACGAGAATTCCAAACCCAAAAAGCCTCGCCATTGGAAACCTGGTGCTTTAAAAGTCTAAGGCAATGGCCCCCAAAATCTGGATCTTGGGCTCTTGAAGAAATGCCAAATCCAGTGGCTTGTCTGCAGAGCACAATACCCAGAGCAGTTCTGGAATATGTGTATACTTCTTAGCTAACAGTATCCAAATTCTGGTAGTCATACTGTCAAAAAAAATGGAAAGAAAAGAATACTAAAACGCTTGTCAACTTTATGTAGTGAATATTACTTTGTATCATTTCACCTTTTTTGTCTTTCCTTTGGTGAAAGTTGTTTACTTGTCGTCATCCAACTTCCAAGTGAATTTGAGCGTTTACACTAGTCTACGTTCTTATAGGTAGAAAAACGTACCTGCCTAACGGACTTCACTTTACATAAGAGAAGAGGCTTCCACCTTGCTGCCTGAGACCTCGCAGCGCCAGCGCCGCAGACAGGAAGAGACCTTCCTGTCGCCGACTTTGCTGCGGATCCCACCTTCACCTTCAGGTACGCACAATGGCCCAGGGCAGCCCCACTGACTGCTTTCAAAAAGCAACCACCAATTCTATCTTGATCCTTTCCTTCACACTCCCAACAACGCGACTGCCAACTCAATTGAGAGCGCACCAACGACCGACCACTGGCGCCAGCTGTTCCTTCTTTGTTATTTAATTCCATCTGAGCTAGCTACGACCCCTCTGATCTTTTCTTCATCTTCTCTCAACCTTTCTTCTGGACATCTACATCTCCACCTACCATCCATCATCTGCCATCTTGAAGCATCTGAAGCCTCTCTCTTCAACCCGAAGGTACTGCACAGTTTTAGCTGTACAGTCACAGCAAACGCACCACACTGTTCCCTTGAACACAAAGGGGGTCTTCCAGTACCAACCCTCCACCATGTCCACCATCGCCTCTACAGGCTCTCCCACCTTTCGACGAGCTGGTACCAGCCGAAGCATCTCACAAGAGAACGCCAACATGGAAGACACCAAGATGGGCAGTCGATCTGTAAGTTCCACAATCTTCTTCCTAAACATCGCGTTCTCCAACAAGATTCACTTCCTCCACCTCATTCACCTCCTTCACCCCCTCGACCCTTCACCTTGAGCAAGTTTTTACCCCGCCACCCCTGAAATCCGAGTATTTACGCGAAGCCCCTCCTTCTCTTCTTCGGACGTCACTATATACCCACACGCGAAAGATCAATAGAAGCCCCCATTGATGCTAACTTTTGGCATATCTTAGGACAGCACAGTCTCTCTTAAGAAGTCTGCCACAGCTCTACTGACGAACAAACTTGGAAACCAGGCTGCCCCCAAGGTCAGCTTGTCCTCCTACTTGTCTTCCTTGCCCTTCCCAGGTAGCGAAAACAAGTACTTACCTCCGCAGAAGATGAAGATGAGCCACGACTCCCACACAACCTCTGATGCAATGGACAAACTTCTTGCAAAACTCTCTGAACAGAGTGCCACCATCAATGAGCAACAAAAGGCCCTCAAGTCTTCGGAGGATTCTGCAGCATACTCTCGAACTGTCGAATACCTTTCTACATCCAACGCTCCATTGCCAATCACGCCAGTCACTGAGGCCAACCACAGCTCAACACCAAGTACTGCTCCTCCAAGTGCCATTGGTGATGACTCCTCTGCGGCCGGCGGCGAAGAAGTCATTCGATTGAAGCTTGAGCTCGAGGCTGCAAAGGCTCGCATGGCTCGTATGGACCAAGAACTCTCTCAAAGTCGAATTACAAAGCACACCATCGACCAAGCCATCGGCACTGCCTCCGAGGTTGATTTCAGTGTAAATGCTGAGCTATCCGATCCTCGCTTGGCCCACATTCAACAAGCAATTAACCCAAGTATGCGCCCCCAAATCTCGCGTGAGGCATCCTGGGTTGCTCAAGACGATTCTCGTTCCGACACAAGCGACGCGTTATCTGCTGGTGGTTTCAATCGTGCCCGCAACATCTGGGGTAACGGAGGTAAGCCTGGTTATCCTCAAGGTCCTCTACCAGCTTTTCAATCCTCAGACTCTTCTAACCAGTGGATGAATCGCGGCTTTGGTGGTCAACCATTTGTCGAAGCACCAATGCCATACTCTGGTCCCCCAATTAGTGCGTTCCGTGCTGATCGTCTAGCTCCTGACTCTGATCTACTTATGGCTCCTCCAGCTGGTCGCCGCAATCAAGGCCCCGGTCGTTTCGGTCGAGGCTCATTCCCCTACGCCAGTAGCAGTAGCTCATATGATGGATATACCCCTGCTTCAACACCATATGGATCTGTTGGAGGTATGGCTGGTGGAGTGGGTATGAGCAGCGGTATGAGTATGGGAGGTGGCAGTATGTATGGCGGTTACCAACCTCAACCAATTGGTACACCTCTCTCTCCACATGCTCCTGAGTTTACCTCCAGCACCGGTGGATGGAAGAGCGAGGTAAGTCTGTGAGTCCAACATGTTTACGCATTGTGCTAACCATCTCAGGTCGTTGCTACTGAGGGTCAAACTTACTTGCCAACCACGGAGCCTCTCAACTACCGTCGTCTCCTTGATCGAACTGTCAACTGTAACTGGAAATATATTGTTGACAAGATTGTATGCAACAACGATCAGCAAGCATCCATCTTCCTCCAACAGAAGCTCAAGGTCGGTACAACGGAGCAAAAGTATGACATTGTCGAGGCAATTGTTGCACAAGCCTATCCTTTGATGGTCAACCGCTTTGGAAACTTCTTGGTTCAACGATGCTTCGAGCATGGAACTGCTGAGCAGGTTATCAAGATTGCCGAAGCTATTCGAGGTAACACTTTGAATCTTTCCATGGATGCATTCGGTTGCCACGTCGTTCAGAAGGCATTCGACTCCGTCCCTGAGGACTACAAGGCAATCATGGTTCATGAACTCCTCCGCCGTATCCCTGAGACAGTCATTCACAGATACGCTTGTCACGTTTGGCAAAAACTCTTCGAGCTTCGATGGACCGAATCGCCCCCACAAATCATGAAGTACGTCAACGAGGCTCTCCGTGGAATGTGGCATGAGGTTGCTCTTGGTGAGACTGGTAGCTTGGTTGTACAAAACATCTTTGAGAACTGTCTCGAGGATGATAAGGTATTTATTCTCCTGGATCCCCCTCTATGATATTGACTAATCGCAATATAGCGTCCTTGCATCGAAGAGGTTCTCGCCAGCATTGACATCGTTGCCCATGGTCAATTCGGAAACTGGTGCATCCAACACATCTGCGAACACGGTGCTCCAGCTGACCGAAGCCGTGCCATTGACCACGTCATCCGTTATGCCTCTGAATACAGCATGGATCAATTCGCCTCCAAGGTTGTTGAGAAGTGCCTCAAGATTGGTGGTGTTGACTTCCTAGGACGCTATCTTGACCGAGTATGCGAAGGCCGTCTCGATAGACCACGCATTCCATTGATTGATATCGCGAGTGATCAATATGGCAACTACCTCATCCAGTACATTCTGACGCATTCTAACCCTCAACATCGTGAAATTGTTGCTCAACATATCCGAAAGCACATGGTCTCTCTTCGGGGTTCCAAATTCGGCTCTCGAGTTGGTATGCTTTGCACTAATCCTGCTATCCAGACTCGTCCAGGTCCTGGAGTTGGCCCAGCCATCGGTGCTCCAAACCCTCGTATTCCTCAACAGGCCCCAAGATATGGTGGAGCTTATCGCTAAGCAACATCGTTTGATATCTACTCCTTGCTCTGACATCTTGCACTTACCTGTGTCTTGGCTCTGGCTCACCTCACGATCTTTAAATGACACATGATATCGATGAATCACCTCAGGGACACAAAATATCGAAAGGGCTCTGTCTCTCTGTCTGCTTTTGGTCCTTCATATCTAGGGATGTCATGAATTGGCTGTTACATCCTACGAAAGCCACGTTCAACATTGTTTGTTTCCACTCTGTGTTCACACCAAAAGTCCATAATTGTCAAGCCAGGCTGCGATATTTCTTTCTTGTTTTCCAACATTTTCTTCGAGAACCTAATTTACCAATACTGGTCATCCTACGCTGGGGATGATTCTTCGGTGCTTTGGACACATCATGGTTACGGTTTTGCGATAGGTTGAATCATGGTATGCTTATCGCTGCCTTTGTGCTGGTGGCTGCTACTATTTCACCTTGACTTATTTGGCAGATCGCACTTTGCATTGATGATGTATTTCTTTTCTTTCCTAGGGTTCTTTTCTTGTTATCATATTGCGACTTTCTGCGATTAGAATTGGGAGGTGATATCTGCTTTGATTCTGCGTTTTGGCCGCAGATATTACTGTGGTAAAGGTCCTGCTTCTGATTTGTGGAAAGGTTGTGTCTTTTCTCGGTTTTTCTCGTTTGGCACTGTTTCATGCTTGTATCCAAATCAGGAGGCGAGAAAAGGAAAAAGCTTTGTTATCTAGTCAGTCGTTACAGAATAGTTGCTCCTTAGATCTATTGTCTTGGGACTTGCATTATATGTGATGATTGTGATTAGAACCCGTAGTAACTCTTCTCCCTCTGCCCGAGCTACTATTAGGATCCTTATACTGAAAGGTGCCTGGTGATACGAGTTAGAATTATAATCAGGTAGACAGAATTCGTGGGAGGTTGCTAGAAATACTCGTGAGGATGTAGCACGGAAATCCAAATGGAATCCTCGAGATCAACAAGATCAACTTATACCTTCTTCAGTTTCTTTCTTTTGATGGTATTGTGAATTGTGAAGAGGTGTTTGATAGTCATCGAGCTCCTCGGGTGTAACCTTTTATAGAATCATGATTTGGAGAGGGCCATGAGGATATGTTGGATTCTCTGGTTGGAAGGAGTACATTTGGCGTACAACTTTCAGTTAAACTTGTGGGTAATTGGTAATTTCGTTTTTGGGGTTTGGAATGTGGGTGGACTTCTTGAAGAGAGAGGGTGGGAGAGAGAGAGATGTCTGGATATTTCGGTCTTATTACCTGGTTAGTTGTATTTGGTTGGGTGGGAAGTTTGTACTGTACAGTATGTGTACCTACCCGTCTTGAAGAATTGTGTCTTGGGGTGTGTTGGATGCAGGTGGGGATTTCTTTGTAAGGTTGTTTGGGGTTTGACTTTTATGGTGATGAGGTCCTAATATAATGTGGGTTGGGTTAATTTACGTTGAGGTCTCTGTTTTTTTGGAAATGGAAGTTGTTCTTTTTACAATGCGGGGTTATCTTCTGGTTTATTCTTCTGATGTGAAATTAGTAGCTATAGAGAGAGAAAGGTTAGTAAGAGGGACAACGTAAGGGACTTGATTATATTTTTGTTTTGGAAGCTAGGTGTGTTAATCACCACTGGGTCATGATTAGATTTTATTAGTAAGTGAAGGAAGGAACGTGATTTAAGGTTGAAGTCTTATAGAGTGCATAGAGGACAGAAGAAGACTGACTATTGGACAGACATGATAGTTCATCTTTGAGATATGCCTGGTATCAATCTATTATCTTTGGCTGAAAAGTTGATGAGGATATTACTAGAACTAATAAGCAAGCAGTGTTAAGTATAATCTGAAGTAGCGCAGTAGTTTATTGTCATGCTGCATTGAACTAAACTGAAACAATAATCTAATTCTATTAGAATATTACTAAAGTTCTAGTTCCAACTTTTATAATTCAAACCCTTGTGCATATTACAACAATCCCTACATATGAAGGTGTCTTAATTTCTTTGATAAATTTGCTCCATCACTCCTCAAAGGGCTAGGTCTTTATTTATCCCGCGTAGAGGAGCAGCGGTACCTAGCCTTAACAGCAAAGATTGCGCTGACTAAGGGAGCGTAATTTTCATGAGACTAGCACAGCTCTAGCTTCTTCTAAAGAGTGATTCTGAGGCATGAGTAACAATTTGGTGTTAAGTGTAACAAACATGAAGTTTGCATCTGTCAAATTGTGATTTCTGCATTCCCAAACATGACTTTATTGGTGTTGGTTTATTGTGGGAGTTAGTCATTTCCATGAGTCAAGAGCAGGAATCACAGCTGTATATAAATATTCTCCCTCTGCACTTCTCTGCTTCTTGTCAAGTTCAGAAGTTATTGTTGCAAAGTGTGAGGGCGCGGAAGACTTCAATTCACTAAGCTCCGGAACTACCTAGAACATATACTAGCGCCAAGAATGCGCCAGTCCCAAACAGGCAAGTCCTTCTGTGTGGTGTTGCAGACATATCCAGGGAATGATTCCTGGCAACAGTTATCTATCAACAGATTTTGGATTCCAGTGTAAAGGGGTATTGTGACATCACATTCGGCAAAGCATCTGATCCAGATCCCCCACTTAGCCCCTGAAACTACTCGCTTCCAAGCGAGAGGTAAACCTAACCGACCAAATACTGTAAGAACACCATAAACCTTCAAACCAAATTCGCAGCTAAACAAAGCATTCATATCAGAATGGCGAAGAGCTCTACAGCACTTCCGCAGGAGCAAGAAGAGGAGACAAGAAATCAAATCACCATGGCGAAAACGCGCTCAAAGAATATCATCGTATCGTATCAATGCCTTGCTGCAACCGCAAAGGGCAAGAAAAATCGCTCAATATAAGGAAACTGGCTGTTGGGTAGGATGGGTATCGTAATATTGATGGGACTTTGATGGATTTATCTGCTGTTATCGCAGGTTTTGCTGCTGCAGCGAGGAGATACAGGGGTGGAAAGGAGTTTGTGGGTCCTAAGTAGCGTCTTGTATTTTTGTTGTTTTTGGTGAGGTAGTTGGTGTACGATGTGAGTGAGGATGGAGGGAGAGGTGTTGGTGACATATGTTGGTATGGTACTGGATGATGAAAGACAAAGACTGGAGGAGCGGACTTCCTCCTGAATGATCGTCTTGTCTTTTCTTGCTTTTGGCATCAGAGTTTGGTGTTTGGGTGCTTATGGAGATAAAGAATCTCTGGGTTACTGGACTGAATGGAAGCTTTGTTACAGATGATTGTGAGTGACTTTGAAATGTGTAAAATATTAATAATTATATATAAAAGCTCAAAGGTAACATAAGTAAAGTTTGACAAAGGCACTATGAGAGTTCAATTTGCACTGCGCGTTTCTATCAAAAGGAAGGCTCTGCATAATGTGCAGGTCTGTGATTGGCCTAGGTCCAAAGAATTGAGCGGGTGAATCAGGTCAAAACAAGAGAGGCTTCCCACAAGAAAAACAGCCTCCGACCCTTACCTCCTCCAACCCTTACCTTCAAACCCCCCTCTTACTTTACTAAGTCCAACAAAATCTCCACGCTGGTACTGAGCATATAAAAACAAACAGAAATGGCGGAAAACAACCACACACCACTTTCGCTATTCCAAGCTAATCCCTTCCTCTCTCTGGTTGAGCTGCAGGAGTGGGCAAGACACTTGGGTATAACCTGGGAAGATTTCGAAGTAAGTTCCTCATTATTCATTCCACCAAGATTCCTCAAATCCACCAAACACAATCTAACACTTTTCAGAATAAATGGAACTACCACAGTACTATGGGTAGACACGGAACCGCAGCCAGAGCTGCAAAAAGAGAAGTCGACGCGCTCCCCGAGAACGAAAAGCAAGACGCTATCAATGAGTATATTGAGAGCTCTGGATATATACGACTAGAGGACTTAGATGTTATGGATGGCGTACAAACAGATTCTGTCGCGCATGTCCAGGGACGCGAAGATGAGGACGCGGTTGTTGGTGATACTACACGTCTTGGTTCTGCGTTATCTACTGGTTATCGTCACGCTAGGAATGTTTCGTATTCAGATGCTTCTGGTAATTTTGTTCCCGATACTTCGGTTGCTAGTGGCTCGAGACCTGTTCCACCACGTTGTGAGTCTTTCTTCTTCTTTCTTGTTGGTCTTGAGAGAGGTTTAAGAACTGATGGGTTTTTGTGTAGCTTCTTTTCGGGGTAGTGCTGTTATGTTTTATGCAACTTATTACCCTGAACAATTCCAAGCACATCTCTATGAACAGGATGTACTTGATAGAGCTGCCAGACGACTTGCAGGCAAGAGAATGCCGAATCCCAATAGAAAGAATTGAGTTTGGAAGCATAGGGTTGTGGAGAGAGATGTGTATGTAAGATAATTCTCTCTTTTTGGAAGTAAAAGACGAAATTCTATGTACCTTATGCAAAGACTACGTTAATAACTCCTGGATTTCATCTAGATCCTTTCGTTGCTCTCTCTTTTCTCCGGTGCCACTACATATCGTCTTGAGAAGGGTTATTGAATCCAGGAATGTATATTGGTATACACGAAGATAGGAAGCAAATACAAACGTGAATTTCTCTGAGACTGAATTTCTAATGGCTGTTCTCGTATGGCGTACGTCCTTACCCAGCGAGGAAACCTCTTCAGATTTACCCGACAGCCAATCAAGGTCACTCTATGCTTTGAAGCTGGATTTGTCGTTGGTATTCTATGCTCCTTCTTTCATTTAGTAATTTCTTTATGTTTTGCTTCTCTTTGGTTGTATGTTCTATTGGTTGACTACAGTATCAATGATAAATAATATACAAGTCCAACCAAAATAAACATATTTGAGAACCTTATTATTTGCGTTATGTGAATATATGACTATTAAGTGACCAAAGATGCTATTGATGTGAATGAATATGAAATTGATCAATTGCAAGGCTATCTCTTGAGAGTTCTTACGCGAAATAATGTCTTTTCTTTTACTAGAGTATATTAATATCCATGTAAGTACTTACAAGAAAATCTGTTAGAGAAATCATCCTTGATAGCACTACTACCCAAATTACCTTGCGCAAATATACGCCCAGGAAATCTATTTACATATTACTAGACTATCTAGAGTTATCTACAGGTTCTTTGTTAATAAAATAGTCCTTAGAAAGAAAGACTATATAATATCATTACGCTAATATATTCATATATGTTCTGATGGGGTTTTTAGTTATAGAAACCACCCTAGGGAACGCTTTTACTTAATAAGTATCTTACGCAAAGTGGTATATTCAAGAGCCTGATTACTTTCTACTAGGTTATTTAAAGTTGGTCTTGCATTTAATGTTAATAGAACAGGATCAAGATAAGAACATATTGCTAGAATATTACGCGAAGTATACTTTCAAAGAGTCTAATCACTCTGAATATAGTTATAAATGCTACCATTTATAATAGATCTTATCTTTTAGTTTTAAGTAACGCTAAAGATTAAACCTTAATTGTAGTAGTTCTTTCCTCTCTTCTGATTCTACTGGGGAACTTGGAAGTTGTATTCCATTAGCCCTTTTGTTTAACCTCACGCAAACCCAGCCATCGCTCAAAAGATTGTCACTAGTACTGGGTGGTTCTTGCACGGTCGAACATCGGAATTCTCTACTGGGGAGGTGAGTGTTGGGAGACTGTGAATGCGGGCGCAGGGGGAGGCGATGCAGGCGATGAGGGTTAGACAGATGGTTGCGACTTGGGAGATTGGAGGGAGGTTGACGAAAGGTGTTGAGAGAAATCTTTAAGCAGAGAGATGTTTTTGAGAAGTGGTCAATATTCAGTGTGAACTCTTAAGGGGCGCTCGTTGGAAAAGACAATAATAGATTTCGTAACTTCGTCCTGCCAGAAATCTACATTACATCCTCACGTCAGTTTCAGTTTCCTTACTTCATACTCCTCTTTCCATTCCCCTCTTCCTAAACCCCAAAAGGTATATACACATAAATAGAACAGAGAAAATTCACGATTCACAAATCTCAACTTCAAAGCTGCCGCTACATGATCATCATTAAGACGCACAAACCGCTCAATGACGTTATGTAACCAGGCTGGGTCCTGCCATATAGGATATGATACCTGTAGTGTAAGGATCTGCTTTGCAAATCCCCCCTATCTCCTGGTCTCAACATATGTACTTTTCGATTTTTAGGTTTGCGATATCCACTTTTTGTCTTATACCTTCTCACTATAGGCTCAATTTTGCGTTTTGACCCTTTTTAAAGCTTAGAAGGCATAATTGAGCCTATAGGGAGCAAGGTCCAAGACAAAAAGTGGATATCGCTGAGCCAAAAATCGAAAAGTACATATGTTGAGACCAGGAGATAAGTAGTCCTCTTCCTAAGGACAAGCTGAGAGCAACAAAGAAGCTAGCTCATTCCTGTCACAATCCTTGGGCTATAGTTATACTGAAGCAATATCTCCAGCCATGTCCTAGCTAGCTATATTCATGTCTATACCCAACGCTTCTCCACTGATGTCGGCAACCTCAGAGAGACTAACTACGCTAAGGAGTTAGCCAAACATACAAAGAAACAACTCTCGCAAATATGTATCCAAGAAGAGGCGGAGGAGGTGCAATCGAATTCTCTCTCCCGATCCTCACCGCTTTTCTTGTGAGTTAATCGTTGATCTCCCTTCTGGCTGTCACACTCTAATATCCCTTCTTCTATCCATAGATTTTTGGAGTTCATCATACCGCTCTAGCTCTGATCTTGGCCTTGAAGCTACCAAGTTGTTACACCAGTTTGCGATTAGCGATTTTTGCGAGAAAGATTCAGCGAAGGCGTTGTGGAGCTATTTTATAAGTCATGAATCAATATACTAGAGGTCAGATGACCTAAGTGTCTGTTTGGGATAAAACACAAGGATTTTGTAAAGCTGCTAGGTCCGTTAGAGCTTCCTCAATTAGATAAATAAGCGATCAAAATAGTAGTATTAGACAAGAGTTTGGATCAAGGATTATTTAGTGCATACCAAATAGAGGGTGGGACCGTTGGTAGTAGGGGTATTTGGTATTTGCTATAGTATTAGACTCACTCAGGGTACTAGCTCTAGGTAGTATATTGAGAGTATGAAAAAGGATGCGAGCTTGCTATTCCTGCAGCCCAAAAGGCCAGCTAAATGTGGCTACAACTAAGCTGTACCTTGTACAACCTGAGGTGGGAGTGAATAGCTCAGAATTTCAACATAGTATATCCTCATGCTTCACACTGTAGATAGTTCTCTTTTCTCCTTAGTCGTAGAATACAGTACTGCTTCACCACCAGCGTTGACATTCCTATCCGTAACCTACTATATTCCCTCGTACCATCAAGAACTAACTTCTATGTGTTGAGAGACTCTGATGTTCAGCGTTTGTCTGGGTCGAGAAGAGAAATATATACTTGATATTGCCGAACACCATCTCTACTTTTTCTCTCTATTATTCCAGCCTTTGACTTTAACGTGTAGTCCTGGCATTATTTGAATGTTCTTAGAATCATATATCTTAGCTTGGCGTTTTGCGCCTGGAGAAAGGGGTTTAGGAGACAGTATTCTAGTCAAAAACACACCTTGGTAGACTTCTGGGGTTTAGCATGGCTGCATGTTCTTCTGGTTTCCAAGGTTTAAAAGTGCATTTGATTTCTGGTCTTCCGTTTTCTTTAAGGTGCTAAAACATAATACATGAATTGTAGGAATAATCTTGGACTTTCGCCCTCTGTTCAATTATAAGATATCAGATGTTCGAAGTTAACAAAAGACAATTATCATGTTTCGTTGATCTCGGAATTGTAGTATCTCTAATGTCAGAGCATCTCAATTTGGACGTATAAATCTCCTTCCAGCCTACCTAAGCCTTTATATCAAAATAGGCGGCAATTTAACGAGATCTGCGCTGCAATCAAGAACAGTATAATTGCAGGGAGATTAGAACTCAATTTTTTATCCAGATGACTTTGATTAAGGATTAGTTTCAGGTCTTCAAGTCACATTATCACTCCAAGTAAGTTTGTTCATACATTTCCCTAAATAAGCGTGGTCTAAAAGGTGGTAAATGGGCGGGTACATCCACCTTCCTTCAGGCTATCAAGTCCCTGTAGCTTCAGGGTCTTAAGCGCTAAGTGCGATGTGCAACAAAAACTGCACAACTTTCCCAATTAGGTAAAGTGTACTGCGAATTCACGCAAGCCTTGGGCTATTCACTCTCGTGACACTCTCGCTACGTTGAAGAGGTTGACAGTGAAGTCTCGCCTGTTTTGCCAAGATTTGTCGGGATTCGCTACTGAGTCTGGAGATTCTAGCCAATAGACTCTACTCACTTCTGGAATATGAATCAATCCTGCTCTCTAGAACCACCTACTGCGTATTCAATGTTGCTGCCTGAGAGATCGTCAATCGGGAAAATGATCGTAGATCTGCCGAAATATAAGAAGGTCTCACATCAGCTTGTAAAAAGAAATGTGAGAGGAAGGGGGGACCTTGAAAGCCTCAATAAAGAAAAAGCTATCATCTAGGTACATTGGAGGAGATAGGATAACGTGAAAACACGGTCGCCGGATGAAAACATATGTCAATAATCCCATTTCCTTGTGAGGCCCAGAACTTCAATGCGATCGCACATTTGTAAGGCTCGCTTGTCACGTAAGCTAGGCGAGCAGCAGCGTGGATCAAAAGAGGACTGTAACACGGTGGCGGGGTAGAAGAACTCATCGGAAATAGTAACAGTAGCACGAGTAGTTACAACGGCCTCGGCATTGGTAAGAAGCAAACAATTGTCACCACAATATATTGCATCTCGCTCACCGACTCGGTGTAAGAAAGAGTCTTACCACCAATACCGAGGAATTGTATAGCCAGCCACCTTCCCCTTTGAAGTAAACTGACCCATTGTTTTAGACGAATGTTGCAGGTAATTATTGTAATTATTCTCTTTAATCGCCGTCTTATACAGCCTTGTCTTCTAAAGCCCCAAAGGTATCTATTTTTGTTTCCGTCCCTTCCTCCGCCTAATTCCAGGTATCTTTTACATAATCAATCCCCCCGGGTTGAAAAGTACAGCCTCCATCAAAACGCCATGGGTTTCCGAACAAAATAGAACGCCGTATGATTGGAAATGCAACAAAAACCTTCGCCCTATCCGCATGCCGAACCGAAAATGCTACAAATTACGCCAGTATGTATCGTGTGATCGTGTTCTACGTGCAAGTTTCTCTCCCCCATACAATTGGAATACTAAGAGCTTCTTATCTATGTTGAAACAAGCTTTCCTGGTGAAGTCGTAGTTTCCAATGACATATTCAACCGAGGTGAATGGATGCAATTTTCGCGCTTCGGGATAATGTCTAACCAATAGCCTTCCAAAGATTTCCGAAACCAGGGACAGCTTCCCCTTTCAAGGACTTTGGGATATGTGCTGCGTCTTTGGCTGCTTGGCCATTTGTCATGGATTCTTGAGAGAAGATATCTTGTTTGATCCATTCTTTTTGTGCTGGGAACCATTGATGTCTATTGAAGATTAGTAAAGAACTCAAATAATGCTTGGTCAAGTTATGGAAAAATGGAAGACCTACCCTTCATGCTGCGTCTTCGTCAAAGCCCTCGCCGAGTACTCCGTTGTCAAAATGCGATCAAAGGAATAAGGCACCAATGCCTGAACACCTTCAAATTCTGTCTCCCTCAACGGATAAAGGTCCCTCGTTCGATATCGATGGAAGTTCTTACAACTCCATATCCCAGGCTGCATACTTGGATTCGTCTCCGCAAGACCAGTGATATCGATGAATAAACCATTTACAGTATCGATCCACCGCGCATCAATAACGTTCTGTCCATCTCCTCTTAGACGTTCATCAATATGTGGGTTCACGTCAAGTAAATACTGTCTCTCCGCCGTCGACCCATCGAGTTCTGAAATTGTGTAATTGTGCATTGTCATATTCATATTTTGACCAAGCCAAGTTAATGTTGTGGCGGAAACTTGCGTATCCAGATCCCAATCCCAAGGCATAATTTTCCCATTCCACCACCATCCCAATAAAGTCCCATGAGCGATCCAGGTCTCAATGTTCTTTGAGCGGAAAATGGTGAGGTAGGAGCGGATTAGGTGGTGTAGTGTGTGACGTTTGACTTCATATGATACTGGAGCACCGGTAAAGTATCTGATATCATAATGTCCCCATTCATCCCCACCTCCTGGCTCGTGGAAATATTTTGTGTCGACCTCCGGTTCTGGTTCCGCTTCTTTTTGTGTTGGCGCGGCGAGAGTCGATGTTAGAAAGGGTGCGAGAAATAAGAGGGAGAGGAACCTCATTCTTGGATGCGTGGAGTCAACGACAAGGCTGAGAACTTCGGTTACGACTCGAGTCTCTCTTTGATAATGTCCAAAGGCATATACAGACTCAAATTGCGTGTGATATTTTGGTAAAGCAAAAGACTTTGCAGGGAAAGCAAGTACCGAACTGAATTGAAGCAAATAACGAAGGTGCAGAGAATTAATGATCTTATCAAAAACTATAAGTCTGCCTTACGAATAGATCGGACTTGGCAGGGTATGAGGAGAGGAAATATTGACGTAGTAAGGTAACACGACTATCCATCAAGGTGGGTGTTAATTCGCAAGCAAACAAGCTCAAGCGAGGTAGCTGAGTGAACAGATTTATTACCAGGAAAGACGATGTAGAATAACGCGCTATACAAGAGCTTAATGAGGGCTAGAAAAAAGGATCTGGAGAGCAAAATTTTGCATAGATATGGTGGGATAAGGGCGGGTTTTGATCCCCAGGCAATGTGAATCATGATGCCTGGGGTTGGCATCTCCCACACTGCCGCCGCCCCCCATGCAATAACAGGGGCAAGATGCCTGTTGGCCCTGCGCATTGGGACAGAACCAGTTGTGCGCAAGTGACAAGACTCTTGGTAATGCAGACGACAGCAGAGGGTTGGTGACAAAGAACCGATATCATGGAGAAATGCATCGTCACTCTGATCCGATTGGGGTCCGCTCCCTGTATGAATTAGGCGGTGATTGGACCGAATTGTCAGTTGCAAGGATCGGACTTGACCCGCCAGCATGGGGAATGTTTACCGGTGAACCCTCTTTTTTTGGGTTGGAACTCCTTCCAAGAAAAGGGGACGACTCTGAATCAAACAAAATGATTTTAAACGTCACTACATTCCTTCATAGCAAACTCGCTACTCTTTTAGATTGAGAAAGATAGTAATTTGATCATTTGATCAAGATAGTAGTTTGATCTGAATCTGTAAAGATCTATTCATATCGTGGTCACGAAATGCAAATGTTTTCTGAACTGAATACGAAAATGTATCCCCACTGAGGTAAGGTTGACGAGAGCTCCAAGCCACCAGATCATCATGCTTGGTTGGGGATCAATGAACCCGTCGGCTGTCGCCTTGTCAGATACACGATCTTGAATTATAGTCTGCAGATCTTCCACTCAATTATCTTGAAATATACGCGCGTATCTCTCGTCAGCCAACCGAATACTGTAACCGATCATCCAAGAGCCTCCATGCAAGAGTCCAATGCATACTGACGAGTACGAATTGCAGAACTTGCTCACGCGATCAATTTCCCGGTTCTCAACAACAACCTTCCACTTTCATTTTTGATAGTGGATATCTTCCGCCACAATGCATGTCCGACTTGGCGTCCACCTTTTTTCCCGGCCCCTCCATGAGGACCGACCCGAACAAGAACGAAGAATCTATATGTGATGAATCATGCTCATCACCCAAGCCTCAAACATATAAAAAACATTTTGGGAAGTAGTTTTCTCACATGCCCGTTCGTACGTTTCGAAACTTACATAATCACGAACCCGGATCGTGAGATGATTTTCACAAAATCATCCGAATTTATTGTGAAGTCAAATGCACAGAGTGGATTCCGTGGTTCCGTGTTTCATCTTTATATCTGTATGAAGCGTGGTGGCTGATTGGTTGATATCGTCTTGCGGTGCTGTCAAAGTTCTTGATACAGGACGTTATATGAAGCTTTCTCAAGGAAATCCTGGATTCCTGGGGAACCAAAGCTCAAGGAACCTTGAAACCCAAGAAGAAAAATCTGGGGAAACGAGCTGGAGCCTGAATACCTGTTTTAGTCGAAGATCGATGCCTTGATTTCCGTGCTCTTGGAGAGTTGAGACCTGTGCCGCTCTTTCCGCTTGGTACTTTAGACACGCGGGGAAGAAGCTGGGAGCAGCAAAAGCCCCAAAAGCTGTAGCCCGTGGTATGTCTAAAATTTATCTTTCAACTTGGAATCCCCAATCTTCTCCTGTGAAGAAAATGCGAGGATCTACAATTTGGTGGGGACTTGAACTTTCTCTTGTTCTAGAATCAGGATAGAGTTCAGACAACACAAAGACGATACGGACTTCCGTGAACAACAAGAAACTGCCAGTTGGCGATGGGCATCAGGAAGTATAGTCGTTTTCTCAGTCGAGGCAAGCAATAAGACAGGGCAGAGAAATATTTGCAAACCAAGTAAGAGGAGATCTTCATCGTAGACGATACCTCATCGACACTCACCATGGTCCCAAGAAGCCTACGATTGTTACACTTTATGAGATATCTCGCTTCGCTTCGCACTACTCTCTCTCCTCGTTAAGGAGCCCCAAAATATGTTGCACGGAATGTTTCTACGATTATGCAACCTTTTGATTCGAGAGGAATGTATGAAATTCACATGAGACAGAAGAACTGCTGGGCCTCTTTCAGTTACTACGCCTCAAGGCTGCGTCGTGGGGTGATTTGCATTTGAGACGTCCTCGGCTAAGCGTCTGGACCATCCGAAGATGCAACTTCCCTCAAGGTAACACAAAACGGCCTCGAGAGTGTCGAGGGCGAGGTGGCTCTGTCAAAATAATGCAGCGCCGAGAAGAAAAATCGGGGGTTTTAAGCCTTGAATGTGAGTTGCGAGTGGTGAGGTAGTTGATAGTGTAGATATAGCGACGTAGGGATAAGAAAGTGTCGAAACCTGGGACTTTGCATCGGACTTCGGCATCTTTTGTTAGCGAGTCTATTAATGAAGTAAGCTGATTGCTTGTATTTTGTCGGAACATATGAGGGGTCCGAGGGGGTGCAATGCATCTGCAGCCCTGGAGGCGAACACATCCATAACCCAACACGTGCCGTTATTTTCATCCTCAAAGTCTCAATTTACTTTCCAGATTCAAAAGACTGATAAATAGTTCAAACACCCGTGAATATTTCTACTTAATGCCCATGTAGATGGGCTCCACTGAACTCTTGACGACAACTTGGAAGCAGGAGAAATGTCTAGATCACGTGTTGGTGTAACTCCTGGGCTCGCCGTGGGGTAGCAGTAAGCCGAGGTTCCAAGGCAGGTTGGTTGGCTGTTTCGAAACTTCTCTTCTTGGCTCTCATTCAAAAGACTCTCGTAAGAGTGAGAAGTGAGAATTCCAATTTCAAAGGCCTCCGGCCTTTCGTTGCAAGCGTCTTTCTTCCTTTCCCTCGTTCTTTCCTTGCGGTGGTGAGAAGTGAGAATTGTGGGGCATATAAAACATCAACATCCTCAAAACCAAATGTGAGGAAACGGGGTAATTTAAAGTTATTGTTGGTTTGACTACAAATCGAGTCAAGAGCTTTGGGACAAGTACAATAATCTTTGTATTGTATCGTCTTGTTCTTTTCTAACTAAGTGCTAGCTACAGGTCCCCTAATATAGCCAGGAATCACGTCACGTGATTCCTCGTTTGCAGGCAAGCGTGCATATCGCAATACGTCAGCTTATGCTATAGCAAGGAAATGTAAATAGCCAGCCTGCGCCAGGAGATAAGGCATATCGCGACAGTTATACACTATGGCTTCACGGACAGTTGAAGAGGCTATGAAAGCCGTGCGGGGAATCTTTAAGCAGTACGTTTTCTCACTATCATCTTTCAGACAACTGACCGCTCAAAGGTATCACAACATCCGCAAAGCGCGGTCCTTCCAAGGCTACGACGTCGATCTTATGAAAAATCTTAAACTCGTTGCAGCGACTCCAAAAGGAACGACGACGTATGAACTTCTAATTGATGAGAGGTATTCAAATCTGAATGGTGTTATGCATGGTGGTGCAGCTGGCGTGATTTTCGACATGTGTACTACGACTGCACTGGGTCCACTATCTAAAGAGGGCTATTGGGACTTTCTTGGGGGTGTTACTAGGACTTTGGGCATAAGTTATTTAAAGGGGGTGGTGGTTGGTACGTTCTCTCTCATTTCCTCCATCTTCTGTTCACTGTTAAAGAGCAAATAAATGATCGAGTTTTTATGAGATTGAAACTAATGTTTTTTTTCCTCTTCAGGCACGACAGTAAGGATCCACAGTGAAGTGATTCAAGTAGGCAGAACGATGGCATTGATCAGAGGCTCGATGGAAAGTTTAGATGGGAAGACGGTTTATTGTACTTGTGATCATCACAAGGTTCATGTTCCTACCCCTGAGGAAAACAAGAAATTTAGACCTGGCGGAGAGAAGGGGAGGTTATGAGAGTATGATGAATTAGACAGCAGAAAACTCTTTTGTGCCCAAGTTTTCTCTCAGATGCAGTGTCGAGAACGCAATATTGATCTTCCCTTAGTTACAGATTTGATAATTTCTGAAACCCTATTGTGATGGTGGAGGTTTGCCATTAGTCGTAATGAGGCGTGGGATCTCAAGCAAAGAGCACTTGAGCCTTTAATACATTTAGCCTTCAATACCTTTCTGCACGTAAGGCTAGTATATATTCTAGGTACCCCCTTGCAAGAACGGATAGGGTCATCAATTTGGCATTATTAACAATAAGAGAGTTGATTTAAGCGAGAAATTGGAGTCGTTGTCTACGGATTTAATATGCGAGGATATTTACAAAGATTGTAGGCTAATTATAATAAGAGTTATTGTCGTTATAGTATTCGAGTGAATATACTTCAGTATATTCACTCGTGGGGGCAGATCACATGACTAGGCTGGTCCTGCACGGACCACCTAGTCCTGCCTATACTGTTCTGGCATCGCTTCTACAACTTAGACTCGGTGTGTAACATTACAAGTAGATAGTTAATACTAAGGTATAACCATCTACCTTATATCGCACCCTATCTTAGACGAGATAAACTAACACTGATCAGTAAGCGCGTATAGATTAGAATCTTAATACTTTTAATACTTTTTTCGACACTTTTTCGACCTTTTACTACGAAGCTATTTACTTAAACAAACGACTAAAAACACTTTAATAAAACTTAACTAAACTACATCGCTAGATCGCTAGAACAAGAGCAATCGACGACGGTAGAACCTCTTATGCTACTATTATTAATCTAAGTAATAGTAGAAAATACAACTAACGATCCGAGTAGTATTCCGGACAGCCTAGGTAGAGCAGAACTTAGGACGAGGCCAAATAATCCGTTTGCTAAACAAACGCTAAGTTAATAAAAACACTAAGTTCATAACTAGAAGGATTATAAAGGTCTTTAAATAGACGTAGCGAAGCTTATACAACGACTTACAGAGACTAGTAGGTACAATCCTATCACTCTGTAACGAATACTCAATCGGGCTAACTAAACTTGGCTGGGTGTTCGCTGGTTGGTATGCTATGATAAGAAGAAGACTATCGGGTTGTTCACTTGGAAGTGAACTCGTTACTTGTATCAAAGATGTCAAACAAATATGATAAGATTGATAACTAAGTTGAGCACGAAGCTCCTATCTAATGGCAGACGTGCCAGTCTTATATAGAACCTTCATACTCCCTGATCATACTGATCACTCTGATCCGTATGATCCTGCTCAGTAGTGCTCACTTGATCAAGCATGATCAAGTTTGGTCATGTGACTATGACCAATGGAAATCCTTAGATCGCTTAGCTATCCTAAGCGATCCCTATTTGCTATAAGAGACCTAGATGTGCCTGTCGAGGGTTGCGCCTCTTATTATGACAAGTATCACGTGAACACGTGATTCGTGACACACTCCTATCTAAAGTAAAGACAAAGGCAAGGCACCTGCCGCACCTAAGGAATCTGTAATATCACTAGTTAGCTACGACTAGAACAAGACGATAGACTATCTCGAAGCCGATCTCGAACAACTTCGACACCCTAAAGAAGGTATAGAGATACTATACTATAATCAGAGCGAACAGTGACCCACTCAAGCGAACGAGCTTTAGCGAGTGAGCGACGTGGGTCACGTCGTGAGTGTAATTACTTTAGACAGAATGAAAGTGCTCCAAAAATAGATTATGCACGTTGACCACGGAACGTGTCCGAGTGGTCAATCTGAACGGCGGCGGTGTGAGAGAGCTGGCAGAATGCTTGATTAGGAAGTGATATGCCTGTTTACTGTAAACTTTGGGCTAAACTTCCTGTACTCGGCTGGATTTGGCCCGTGCGCCCCTCTAGTGGGTTTAGGTGTTCATGCACGTTGACCACGGAACGTGTCCGAGTGGCCAATCTGAACGGCGGCGGTGTGAGAGGAGAGGAACTGGCAGAATTCTTAATTTGGCTATACTCGTACTCGAGTAAACACCAGCCAGCCAGCCAGCCAGCCAGCCAGGCAGACACCTAAACAGCGAGACAGCCAGACAGCTATACAGCAGCCATCTATACAGTCAGTGAGTCAGTCAGTCAGTCAGCCAGACAGCTAAACAGCGAAACAGCCAGCGCGAGAGCCAGCCAGCGAGAGAGCCAGCCAGCCAGCCAGCCAGCCAGCCAGCCAGCCAGCCAGCCAGCCAGACAGGTACACAGGCAGTAAGCTAGAAAGGACGAGAAGGTATTTAAAGAATATCCCTAGGCTCTATTTGTTGAAGATCACATGTGATCTATTATCCTTCCACACCAAACACCAAACTCTCTTTGTTTCATATAGCATATAATCTAGCTAGATCTCACTTCAATATATTCAAGGCTTTTACCACCTTTCATATACCTAAGTTCAATAGGTTATAAGCCCGGCTTCCACTGCGTACAAGCAGAATATGTTATTCCATTATCTGCTCCTTATTACAAATCCTCCGCATACGACAATAAGCAACACACAACAATCAGCCTCATGGCGAAAACAGAATTACAATAACGCAACAGGTATACTACATTCGTTAATAAGCATTACTAATATCAGCCTCTAGAATTGTATACGGCTTCATTCTACGGATACGGCTTATCACCATCCTTACAAATACGGATACGGCTATATTCCATCTAAAAGTACAGATGCGGCTTATTACCAGCCTTACAAATACGAATGTAGCTATATTCCATCTAAAAGTACAGATACGACTTACTACTAGCCTTACAAATACGAATATAGCTTCATCCTATCTAAAAGTACGAATACAGCTATAATCTATCTAAGAGCAGAAGCACGGATACGGCTTATCTCTATCTACAAATTACTAACACGGATGAGGCTTATTTCTATCTAAAGGTTTAAAGGTCAGGAGAAAAAGACACGGCTTATCTCGTGATTGCTTATAAGCATAAATATCTCGAGATAATCCTACTTCTATAACTTTATCTAAGAATTAAATCATCTAATTTAAGAAAGAACAACAGCTCTATAAGAGGCGATTCTTTGACTTCAAAAAATCTAACAGTTAATTCAGAAGTTTAACAAACGCAATTCTTGCCTTATATATAAGGATTCCCTCTTCTTCAGAATCTATTTTTCCCTTAAATAGAGCCTTCTTTAAAATCTATTTTTTCCTTAAAAACAACCACCTAAAATTATAACTTAACTTCTACCCACCATAACGAAGTTTAAGCAAGTCAGTCTTAAGTATCTTAAAAGAGTTTATAAGTTAAACTCTAAGAAAGATTATCTACGATGGCGTAAAAATCTACAGGCGGCCTTTGTATATGATAATATAGAAACATATCTTTAACTTGTTCTACCACCTATACAAGTCTAGGATCGACTAAACTAGGAAAGAGAAAAGAAGTCCTACACTATATTTATTATTGAAACTATCTCTAAAGGTATTAATAATAGCGTTTAGGAGTATTTCTAGCTTTACCTAGCTCCCTGGATCCTTATCGAATATCTCGAGTAAAACTATAAGGAATCCGGAAGTAATCACCTGTCTAACTTATACAACAAGTACTAGAACCTTACACTTAATAATTATAAGGATATTATTAAGTACTTACAACAACTAAATAAACTTAAAGTCGAGCTACTTAATATCGTAACTATTACTATTTACAATACGCTTCATGTCTAGAGATTTATTAAAGGACTAGGTCCTACATATAAACAGTAGTACGCCAATTATCTCTTAAACCACGACCTTACAAAAGTTAAGTACGACGAAACTGTTTACAATACCGCAGCTCAAGATCTCGATAAAGAAACAACCTTGTCTTTTAATTCCTACTCGTTAAGCGTAAAAGCTAGCACTAGTCGTCAGGCGATGTTACGCGTAGGAACAGTAAATGTGATAATATGTGTATGATAATAAGTGTAACGAGTGAAGGTGGCCAGAATGGCCACATATGTACAGTACAAGTGTGTTACGTCAGCCTGCTGACGTAATCCATGAGCATCACATGCTGGCGTAATCCATATGAGGCTCTGTGAGCCTCACAGGCGAGCACCAAAATCACCAAGACCTCTAACCTAAACCAAGTGCTTAAAACGAGACTACAAAAATTCTATACGCACTATAACAAGTTATATCACAATACTATAAACTGTCGAACGCTACACCCTCATCTTATAAGACAATATACTAATAAACGACAACGTACAAGTGATAAAGTCAGCGACTTCAAGACAGTTACTATAGCTATGGCACATTTAAGACCTTCATCACATAAGGCTTCTACATCTCTTACGAAAGACTAGATAATCGACTTAGGTTGTTTACAACATATATACTCTTCTTTAGAGTAGTTTTTACCGAAAACACTTTAACCAGTCTTATACAAAATAAGTGGTCTAGGGGGCCTTAAACTTGTACCTAAAAAGATCGGAACAGTTAAGCTAATTTATAAAGGAAGGAAGGGACGTTATGTTGTCTATATCTAGAATGTTTTATATACGCCGACAGGACTTCTTAACTTACTATCTTTAAGTTAACTACTTCGTCGAAAAGCCTAGATAACCTTCTCTATAAAACTTACTATAATATCCTTTATAGATAACGCTATATTTATAACTGTTTACGACGGCCTTTATAGAGTTTAACTTCTATAATAAAAAACTTATTCTTTCGCCGGAGCCTCCTACTAAATACTTAACCAAAAATCGGTAATTAACTAGCACAGAAAACTAGGACACTTAAGCACTTCTAACCTTGAAAAGCTATAATATATAAGTATAGGAATAGATCTCTATTCTAAACTAAACAACACTATTCTATGCGAAGCTTACGTTAAAGGAAAGTGCACAGATAGCGCTCATAAAACTTACATAAAACCTAGTCGCTACGAGATAGATTTAATTCACTTCGATCTTACTAGACTAATACGAATCCCAGGTCTACAAAATAAACGATATATACTAGCCGTTATAGAGGACAATACCAGAGCTTCTAAGGTCATCCTACTATAATTAAAAGATCAAACTCTTAACAAACTCAAGGAATATAAACAGTACAACGAACACAACAATTACACTATATCACAAATACGGTGTGATCCTACTAGCGAATAAAGTAGCTTGTTGTTTACCGACTAGGCTAAGTTAGCAGGCATTCGAGTAGAATATACTACTATAGCTTCTCAACAACAGAATAGAGTGGCGGAGAGACTAATTCGTACTATTATAGACAAGGCTCTTTCTATACTATTGGAAAGTACTCTGAACAAGAGGTATTAGACAGAAGTAGTTAAAACAGTAAATTATCTACGAAATATATTACCTGTCACTTCTATTAAGATAACCCTATTCGAAGCTTAAACTAGTACTAAGCTAGACTTAAAGCACCTTATTCCTTTTAGCACCCCTTGTTTGTTCCGAAGAGGATCCTAATATAAAACCCTAAAGCTTAAATCTAAGGCAGATAGAGGTTTTATAGTCGGATATAAAGGAAACCATATATATCGAATCTTATACAAGGGTAGAATTATCCGCCGTACAAATGTCTAGTTTACTATAAAGGAAACTACTTCAACACCTAGGGGGGAAGACTTACAAGAATTACTAGACCTCTACCCTACCGAGACCCAACAATATGAGGCGGTTACACCTATTAAAAGGGACACTATTAGGCCTTTACCCGAGGCATTAGAAGATAAAGTATTAGACAGAGAAACCTATAAAACTCTTAATACTAAAAATTCGACAGGCCTACCTATTTTACGTAGTAACCGTAAAACTTAGACATACGACTTTTTACAACAAGGGCGGGGAACTTTTAAAAATACACCAGTTTCCTAGGCACTACTACTACAATCAAAGGTAGAAACTAAAGAACCTACGACCTATAATGAGGCTATATCTTCACCAGATGTAGCCCAATAGATAGCTGCTATAGAAGACGAATATAGCTCGCTCATAGATAACAAAACCTAGGAGTTAACACCTCTACCTGACTACCGTAAAGCTCTAGGTAGGCGCTGGGTATATAAAATAAAAAGGGACTTCGTAAACAACATCGTAAGATATAAAGCTCGCTAGGTCGTTTAAGGCTTTACTCAACAGGAGGGAATCGATTTTAATAAGACTTTTACATCTGTTATAAAGCCTATAACGTACAAAGCCTTGTTTGCACTTACGGCTTTAGAAGACCTAGAAATAGAGCAAATAGATGTAAAAACTGCTTTTCTATATAGAAAAGTAGACGAAGAAATATATGTCTACCAACCTACTAGATTTACTACTACTCCTTCGACAACGACTTCTCCTACAGTTTAGAAACTTGTCAAAGCTTTATATAGACTAAAACAAGCGCCAAGAATCTAGTATAACACATTATCGACTACACTACAACAACTAGGATTTACACCTTTAATACAAGACATGAGTGTCTTTAAGAACAAACACACATTTATTACTATTTATGTAGACGATATTCTACTTATTAGACCTAACATTAACTATATCTCATCGCTAAAAGCTTCACTTTACAACAGCTTTAAAATAACAGATATAGGACCGCTATCCTACTATCTTAGAATAAATATAGCACGTGATCGACAAAACAAGGTTATTCGCTTAGATTAAAAAGCGTATATCGAGCGAGTTCTAGATCAACTTAGTATAAGTAAATACAACTCCTCTACAATACCTATAGACCCGAATTACAGACTAGAACTAGTTGCTTCTTCGGCCACTGACGGACCTAGTCAAGCTAATATCACTACTTACTAGCAAAAAATTAGTAGCCTTATGTACATTATACTCGGTACTCGACCGGATATAGCCTACGCTGTTTCTATACTAAGTCGATATTCTCACCGACCAACAAAAGATTACAAACAAGCTCTCCAGAAGCTCTTCAGGTATCTACATAGTACACTCAACTTTATACTAAAATTTAAAGGTTAATATATCGATCTTCGAGGATAGACAGATACTAGCTAGGGGGACGACAAGAACACTAGCAGGTCAACTTTAGGATATCTGTTTAATCTTAGGAGCGGTGCTATATTATAGAGCTCTAAACGGCAAGGAACTGTTACCTTGTTAACATATAAGGTAGAGTTATTTAGTCAGACTTTAGCTAGAAAAGAAGCTATCTAGTTACAAGAACTACTATAAGAACTAACAGATCAACGACCTACTAAACCTATAACTATATTCGCTAATAACTAGGGGGCTATCGCACTATCAAAAAATCCCTACTATACACCCCGGACAAAACACGTTAGAATTCAATATCGCTAGTAGCAGGAACAGGTCGAATCAGGTGTAATTCACTACGAATTCGTCCCTACAGATTGCTAGTTAGCAGATGGTTTCACTAAAGCTCTCCTACGGCAAGGGTTCTAAAGGTTCCGACAAGGCCTAGGTGTTGAACGCTGGGAATAGCCTTATGTTATTTGTTATTTGTTATTTGTTATTTTTTGGTATGGAAGAAGGGGGCTGTTGAAGATCACATGTGATCTATTATCCTTCTACACCAAACACCAAACTCTCTTTGTTTCATATAGCATATAATCTAGCTAGATCTCACTTCAATATATTCAAGGCTTTTACCACCTTTCATATACCTAAGTTCAATACTATTCTAATACGTCCCGATTTTATATACTACTATAGGCGGGTCGAGTATACGTTTATACTAATGTTTATCCTAAAATCTGTAATATACTAATATATTCCCTAGTGCTATTACAAAAAAACCTATATACTTAATAGCGCTTACGACTGTTCGCTCTGAAAATACATAAAAAGGAACGAATTTATGTCAACGTGCCTGGTATAGGAGACAGAGAGAGAGAGACAGACACAGAGAGAGAGAGAGACAGAGAGAGAGAGAGAGAGAGAGACAGAGAAGGAGAGAGAGAGGTGCGATACGCGGTCGCGATATTTTCTTGTTCTCGGTAAGGCGGGAGCGCTAGTACGGAAGCCTTTCCTAATAGAGCTCGAATCACGGGAACACGCCCGTTAACCTATAGACTCCCCTTAGCGCTCCCGCCTTAGCGAGAATAAGAAAATATCGCGACCGTGTATCGCACCTCTCTCTCTCCTTCTCTCCCTCTCTGTCTCTCTGTCTCTCTCTCTCTTTATTTGCGCTCTACTATAGTAATAGTTAGGAGTAAGTAACATAAAACCAAGCGAGGGCTAGGAGGGGAGAGAAGAGAGGGGAGAGGGGTACAGTAGTAGGAGCGGCGATATATATATATAGCCGACAGGCCGGCAGCTTAGGTGGCTTAGGTGGCTTAGGTGGCTGGCTGGCTGATAAATACTCTGTAGTAAACAGTATAGTAGTAAGCACTTGTAGTCCGTGTGGGTTAATTATTGAGGAATGAGGATTGGTGGCGATATCCGCCCAAGTCCGTTCCGTAGTAACGGCGTAAAAATACATTCATCATTATCGCTTATAGTCAGTTCCAGCAAGTGTCCAGTGTCGCGGACTTTCTTCGGAACATTAAATTACTATGTAAACCACACTAAGAAAAAATGTACAAATGAAAATGTATATACTGTAGATATAACCAACTCTCAACGTTAACTTGCTAACTTACTTTAACTTACTAAAAACCTAGAAAATCGCGATTCTCTTAGATTAAAGCTACTAAATTGTTACTATCCTAGTCTAACGATTCCTTGTTAATAACTAACTAAGGTAAAGCGGGGTTGATTCTCTCTCCTCCTACAATTATATCCGCCTTAATATTGCCGTCTTTAGTTTATTCTTAGCTTTACGCAAGTTCTCTAGCCTATTACTAGCTGTCTACCTGTCTATCTGTCTACCTGTTTACCTGGCTAACTAGCTAGCTATGGTGAAATGTATAGATAAAGTGTCATATTTACTTCTACTAAGTTATCTTTCGTCCTAAAGGACACACACGACTGGCTTATTTTACTACAAAGTACATCAGTAGGTCTAGGTCTGACCATGTCACTGCTCTCTACCTGTCGCGTCTAATAGGTCGTTGTACATTTTCTTTTGGTGTGGTTTACATAGTAATTTAATGTTCCAAAGAAAGTCCGCGACACCGGACACTTGCTTGAACTAGCTACAGGCGACAGCGCCGTAGAAAGACGCACTGACTATTAGGGGGTATAGAATGGAATTCTTCTAGACCTCAACCGAATGGAATGGAAACCTTCTAGAGGGGGGGTCTGAAATGGAACGGAAGTCCAGATGCCGAGCGTTGGATATGTGCACTTTCTGTGTAAGCTAACAATCACAGGGTTACCACGAGAGTATGAGTTTAGTGAACATAACTACCGGTATGTCATCTCAAGATTCTTACAGTCAGATGGGGTTGTGGAGACTAAGAGGGGCAATTATATGACAGGGGTATTATTTAGTTAAATAGTGCTCATCCTTGGTAGTTCTCACAGTCAACCTCAACCATATTCTGGAAAAGTCCTCGTACACTTCTTTGATACAGACATACATCTCATCTACACAAACGAAAAACGACAAGCGAAGAAAAAAACAAAGAGATGGCATCCCAAGATCCCCTCTCTAGCGACCAGCCAATACAAGAAGAACAGCAAATAACATCAGAAACCTGGGACATGGCATCCCAAGATATTCTCTCTAGCGACCAGCCAATACAAGAAGAACAGAAAATAAGATCAGGAATCTGGGACATCACTAATCACGTACACAAGCTCCAGCCAATACAAGAAGAACAGCAAATAACATCAGAACCCTGGGACATCAGTTATTACTTACAAAAGCTCCAGCCTTCCAACAACCCAGCAAACCCCCCAGAAGGAGCCCAAGACCATCTCAGTCCACTCCCAGATGAGCTTCTCTTGAATATCATGAAGCATCTCAATCCTGTCACCTCCACCTGCCTCTCCCTCGCTTCGCGACGATTTTATGGCTTGCATAAGGAACTTCATCCTGGCAAGGTTTGTATACATGATATGAATGAGTTGGGAATAAAGTTGTTGCGGCTTTTACATGACTGGATGGGAGTTCAAGGTTTTGCGGTATGTGTATAATTTGAATTTTAACTTGCGAGGGAGAGATGTCTTCACATACTCCTTCCTACTCTCCTTATCATAAGAAACACTTATGCTGATTACCTTTTCCCAGTGGATGGTCCTGGGCACCATAGTGACTACCTGCACAATGAAGGGAGAGACATACAGTATGCTAGCCTCCCAATCAGGAACCTTCATATCCTACACCAAGATCGAGAAGATGCTATCGGCTGAGCGCGCGGAAAAGGAGAATGGAAGCTTTCTGTGGGGACCAGCAGAAGGGTCCTATTTTGCTATTAGACTTGGTAGGGCGTTTTTAAGGCGCAGATGTGGTTATGATTTTAAAGAATTGGAGGATCAGGCGGTTTGTTTTGACTAGGATTCGAAGGGGAATTTGGAAGGGATGAAGTGAGTTGGATTCTTGATAAATAGTGATGGTATTGGAAGTGCCTTTTACAGTACCTACCAACAAGTCTGTCTGATAACTAAAAAAAAAAAAGCAAAGACTGCGGATTTTGAATACGTCTATATCTAACAAGATCCATCCATTAGCAAATACAAACCCTTACTCATTCCTAGACTTGATATATCTCTTTCTCTTTCCCATCAATCTAATAACAAACCTTTCCGCCCCTTAAGCCTATACCTCAATAAAACCCCTCCCAAGAAAATCTACCCATCATCATAATTTCTCTCAATCTTATTCCCAGTGTTGCGATATGCCTTATCTACTTGCGCAGTCGCTATGTGCTGAAGTATTGCAAACGCCTTTGTTTGCAAGGCGAGGAATGCGAGGAATCACGTGACGTGATTCCTAGGTATATTAGGAGACCTGTAGCCAGCACTTAGTTAGAACTTAAGACGAATACAATACTAGATTATTATACTGTTCTCATTGACTTTATAGTTAAACCAATACTAATTAGTACGCTTATAGATCAGAGACGTTTTATTTATTTATTTACGATTCTAGCCTTACGTTCCTAATACTCTATTGTAGAGTCCTCTTACTTTACGTCACGACTTCTTATTTACTCGATATCCTAGATAGGTCTAGTATCCCTAGAATATCATTTTTCCTTTACTCGATTACTAGATAGGTCTAGCATCCCCGGAATATCTTACTCTCTTATATCGACGACGAACAACGTTAGTACCTACTATTATAACTCTATCTGATTACTAGGCAGGTCTAGCATCCCCGGCTATCACTTCTCCGCTCGATTACTAGGCAGGTCTAGTATCCCTAGATATCTTACTTCTCTTCTCGTTTAGCTACGTTATAAAGTTAAACTTGAAGCCTCGCTTACTTAAAGACAGCCTCGCTTACTTAGACGACAAAAACAACTAGACCTTAATTATACCTATAGTAGTAGCTGCCGCTAACGAGTAACACAAGCAAGTACTTATTAACGATATTAGTTTAGCTATCGCTAAGTACGAGTTAGCCAGCGATATTAAAGGACAGAAACAGTTCTCTGCCTTTTAAGAAGACTTCTATCACTAGCATTAGATCGACTTCGAGAACGCCGAAGAAGGTAGGAACTTAAGGAACCTTATCGATTGCTTGTATAACAAGGGCGTTAACGTCGATCGAGACAACGACCTAGTAAACGTCCTATACGACTTGGCTCAAAGGCGAGTGATAGAACGGTAGGACTACGACGAAGCAGTACAAGCCTACCTGGCTAGAGTTAGATAGAACGAAGGAGAGACTATCTACGCTAATGTGGAAAGACTAAAGCGCTTGAGCCCTATAAGTAGACCTATAACTCCTGTTCCTGCTGTAGCTCCTACTACTATAACTCCTGCTGCTATAGCTCTAGCTCCTACTATAGCACCTGTTCCGAATCTAGCCCCTATTCCAACTACGAACTCTACCCTAGCTACGGCTTCTACGAGCTAAACAACGAACATCTTGAGTTAGCCGGCACTAGGAAATGCGCTAGGCGGAGCTCAAGGACTTCACTAGACTACTAAAGCCTCTCTAAGCTTCACACCTATCTAAGTACATACTCAACCTATTCAAGTGACAACAAAAACTCTCGAGGCTACTAGGGTGTTTTACTATCGGAATATACGAACCGCTTACTTCCTAGTTAACACTATACAAGCGGAACTAATTTACAAATGGCCAGCTTCGCTAGCTTCGAATCCCTTAAGTTAGAATTAGCCTACAACAGTACTATAGGATACTTAAACATTTTAGCCTGTCTGTCCGTCTGTCTATTAGCCTGTCTACTAACCTTATCCTGTCTACTAGCCTTAGCCTAGTAGTAGCCGAAATCTCTTTATCGACAACCCGGTAAGTAGGTCGGACGTACTAGGAATAGGGTAGGAATAGCCAAGGTTTAGGGGGTATAGGTTTATAGTTCGCTTGTTGTATGTTTTCTTATATGTTTTACAATTGTTTTGTTTTTACCTATTTAGGTATCCTGTTTCCGATTCTTTACCTTCGCTTCTTTCGTAATCGTAAGCACACTTAGCTACTTTTAAAAGAGCTGCTAGTGTTACGATATACCTTATCTACTTGCGTAGGCTACATGCTAGCGTAGGCTGGCTACGCGCCTCGCCCTGAAACGCTAGCTATATATATGTACTGACGTATTACAAACGCGTTTATTTGTAAGGCGAGGAATACAAGGAATCACGTAACGTGATTCCTAGGTATATAAGGAGACCTATAGCCAGCACTTAGTTAGAACTTAAGACGAATACAATACTAGATTATTATACCATTCTTATTGACTTTGTAGTTAAACCAACACCTAGAGAACAACATCACTTAACTCAAGTTACTCAACCCTCCATAAATTTCATTTCCAATTCAGACAAACACCCAAGACTTACATGACATAAAAGGTATAAAGAGATCCAACATCACCCATCTCCTATAATAGATATCCCTGATTCCTCCTCTAACATAAATTCAAACACAAATCCAGTAATCCCGCGAGAGCAAACAACCAAGGTAATTGACTATTCCCTCCTACTCCTCATCACAGCAGAACACTATTATAAAAGAATATCCCTGGCGGCCTCGTCCCTCTCTATGGTTTTAACGAACGACTGTGAAAACAATCTAATAATCCCCAATTTCCAACCAATGGAAAAATCTTCTTTATAAGCTAAAATGGAAAAATGGAAAAGGGATACGTTACGATCTCCTGATACAACAACCCAGGGGAAGAAACACCCCGCCTCAACCAGACCACTCCTCCCCCTTACAATAAACCATCACGTGTTAATGTTTCCCACTTAATATAAGAAAGTGGAGGTGGATGTGAACAGTAACCCCCGGCCTCGTGGAAACGAGGGGGGGGGATGGAGATATATATTAAATCGGACACCCCTCATTTTGTGTATTGAGATTCAGATTTAGATTCAGATTCAGATCTATCAATACTCCAAGCAAAATACTCAATACTACTTGATCTAACCACCACCACAACCCTTCCTGCCCTCACCTCCCCCTAATAAACCTCCACAACATAACCCTAACCACCCCCCCCCGGCTCCATTCAAACCTACCCAAACCACCCCCATCCTCTCACCACACATACATACACATACATCCTTCCTCCACGCACACCCACACCACACAAACTCCGTGACTCCGCAACTCATCCAACGACGCCTTAAACCAATAACACAAAGTTTTTAAAGGTCCTCCTTATCTTCATCTTCATCTTCATCTTCATCTTTATATTAATATCTATATAAAGATCCCTACATTAGATCCGATAAAGGGAAAGGGGATAGACGTCAATATCAAGTCATCTCCATCCACGAGAAGAAAGGTTAGAAAGGAAATTAAAAAGATAGGGGATAAGGAGGGAGGAGATATAGTAGGGTAGGGTAGGGAAAAGAGTATTTATTTAAGATATACCTAGGTAGTTTGGTGCTCCGTATATTTAGGTATCCCCTTCCCTTCCCTTCCCATCCTTCTAGAGGATTCTATCCTCCACAGTCCTCCATCTTTCCATCCTCGTCCTCCATCTCGTCCTCCCTACTAACCCCCCTCCAGCTTCCCCCAACCCAAACCAAACCAAACGAAATCACCGCAGTCCAAGACATCTATCCCTCCTCCTGGAGCCTCCTGAAGGGAAGTATACCAAGCACCTCACACAACACTCCTCAATCTAGACATAGTAAATGAGTCTTTCGTCGAGTATGATCAGGGCGAAAGAGGGTTTTCAGGGGGAGTGTTGGGGGTTAGGGGGAAGGTTAGGGGTAGGGTTTGGTGAGGAGTGTGTTGTGTGTTGTGTGTTGTGCATGTGGTTAGTCAGTCAGATGGGGGGTTGGGGGGGGATTTTAGGGTTGAGGTTAAGGGCGCGGGGGTGTGGGGGTGTGGGGGTGTGGGGGTGTGAGGTTTAGAGGGGGAGATGGAGATGGGGACGGGGATAGTAGAAAAAGTTCCGAGGCCAATTTTCAACATAGAAATAAGGGAAAAAAATTCTTAGGAACATCTTCTTTTTAGTTGTTCTTAAAATCTTGGATTACCCTACCTAGATCCCGAATCGGTGATTCTTACTGTAGGTAGTGTACTACGCGGACAGACAAAAAAAAAGACCCCCTCGGGGAGCAGGACAAATTAACGCGTCTGGTGCGCTTTTTTTTTTTTTTTTTTTTTTTTTTTTTTTTTTTTTTTTTTTTTTGAGATAGATACCTAGCTACCTAGCTAGGAAACAATTTATTGGAACTAGGTACGAGATAGATAGATAGTAATGTAATACCTACCTTACAATACGATTCCGAACCTTTTGGTCGCTATACCCAAGTGTACATACAGTACACAAATAAAAAAGAAGAACTATCGAAGCTGTACTGTACTCTCCAAAAAAAAGGTACTCGAGTACGTAGTATATCACTAAATATCCCATATCGGAGTTTCCGACAGCGACACGGATATTGAGTTTCTATCTCCAGATACGAGTAGCTGAGATAGGTAATGGTAATTCAACGTAGGTACTGTAATACGATCCGTGATGAACAGATAGATAGATGCAATGCCAACAAGGAAATCCTGAATCCACAACCAACAATAATAACAATAGGCTTATATCATCGTACAACGGTACTGTACAAGACTTCGCTTCAAGAAAATGAAGTGTAAGTGTAAGTGTAAGTGTAAGTGTAAGTGTAAGTGTAAGTGTAACAGTGATAGCTCCCTCCGATATACATACATACATACATACCCCGCGATAACGACCTCGACGAATGAAGAACCCCGCAACACCAACCATCGTAAGCACCCGCGTCAACATGTGACGATTACCTACCTCGCCTCGCCTCCGAAAAAAAAACCCCCCCCCCAAAAAAAGCCGGACATCTCGGCGTCAAAGCTCCCGAGGACCCCGAGGACAAAACTCTAGGCTCATGATATGGAATCTGGAAACAGCCTCAATATCGGAGACGACAAGTCTGAAAAAGGGGACACATGAAGAGGGATATACTTGATATACTTGATTTATATACTCCGCAAGCCATCGATTGGGAAGGGACTCATGAAAGAAAGGAAAACCGGTTCAATCAGTCAATCAGTCCAGCTGATTCCGACTCCCTACCCTCTAGACCAGACCAGATCTCGCGCACCGCACCAACAAGCACGCACGCACGCCCTGTCAGAACCAGTCAAAGCCTCATTCGCGACCACCGTTTCTGATGCGGCTTTGAGGCTTTAGACGCGATCTGGTCATTAGCAAGCTGGATTGGACTGGATTGGATTGGACTGGATTGGACTATGATAAGTCAGAAATCGAGTCGAGTCCAGTCCAATCCAGTCCGTGAACAATGGAACCAAGGGATTGTCACACAAGTGAAGGGAAATAGCCTCATACTACCTACCATCCACCATCTTCGTTCCGAGGGGTGAACTGGACTAGACTAGATTAAACTAGAACAGCTGGAATGGAACAGACTAGATTGGATTAGACTAGATGGATATTCTATCAACGTTGTGTTTTCTAAGAGAATCTTAATCTTTACTGGGTATGTGTGATGGGAATATCTAGCGGCGTCACCGAGCTTTTGCTTTATTCGTTCCGTTCGTTGGAGGTTCGAGGTTACGGACGGATGTCCGATGTTGGGCATCGAGTTTTTGGGTTGGTGTTGGTGTTGGTTTGGTGTTGTGCAACGAAAGGAAAGGCGAATCTCGACCTCGAACTTAGCCTCGTCAACGAGATACGGAGTACGCGATCGTGGACATTCAATCCCATATCTTGTTCCTCTCTTAGTGTCTGGACTTTTTTCTTGGGTTCGGTGAGTCGTTCGTTGAATGGTGATGTGATCGACACTAGGGGTCTGAGTAGTAGCGGTGGAGAAAGTTGCCGGTGGATAGATGCAGATGCTGACACCAAGTTCTAACTGATATCACCAAAGACTGACTGGGGCTGAATAGGAGAGGCAATTATTGGTGTAGCCTATTAATAACAGCTGCAGAAAACACAGTCATAGTATGGAGGATGTTTGTTTAATACATTTTTCCCTTTTGGGGCCAGATTTAATTATTCAATACTTGGTTTTTGTCTTGTCGTTATGGTGAGAGTCATCTTCGTACTTGGAACTTTCCTCAGGTACATTGGGGTACTGACTCTGATGCCATGCCATGCAGCGATGCTTCAGAGTTGCCGTTGGATGGCGGGCGAACCTATGGACCCTATGGAAGCCATGGAAGCTATGGAACCTGCAGATACATCCCATTCCTGCCCGTTTCCTGTTTGGTTTCCTGTTTCCTGACCTGACACGAACCCCAGATAACTCCACTCATTACATCACATCAAATTAAAGAACTTCCCCATAACAGACTTTTCCATGTGTAGATAATGCCATTGTCGAAGGTCAATCCCAACAGACTAATGTCAAGTACCTGCCAAAAACTCCACTTACATGCAACATCGTCGTATCAGTATGGTGATAATGTGATATTATTACCTCGTCAAGAAGGCCCTCAAACCGACAAGCGCCGTGAAGGGTAATTGTGACGTCTCATACTTACTCGTCCTCCTCTGCAATTAATTCCATTCGCCAATATTTTTTTATCTCGTCCTATTAAGAGTTCAATTAAGACAAGACGATAGACGATCTATCACGACATGATCAACCCCCTTCCCCATGTTCGGTCCGCCGACCACCCTGCCTGACTCAGATGAGCTTGGATGGGGATAGATGGGGATGGGGATGAGGATGGGGATGATGGGGTAGGTTGGATGGGATGGCGTTCTTCCCGAAAAAGGCACTGCCTTAGCTGGGCTAGGCTAGCTTGCACTTCATCACTCGCGTCTCAGCCCTGCTGTCTGTTCTGGTTCACGTACTCCGTACTCCGTAGTCAAGTGTACCTCTTACCTCGTACGATCGCGAATAGATCCGTGTCGGGCTGTCTGGTGCTACGCCCCAATTTCTAGTCATGGACACCATGTTTTATCGCTCGCGATGCTTGGGGCCTGGCCTTGCCTTGCCATGCCATGCCATGCCATGCCATGCCAGGTGGTGTTGGTGCTGGTGCTGGTGTTGGTGTTGGTGTTGGTTTGCGTGTAGGTTCGAGTGCGGTGCGGTCGAGGGTCAAGTTAGGTTAGGGTACCACCTGGACACAACACAACACACCAAAGACAACACAACCTTACCTTACCTACCGCAGAATACCGCAGCCATAGCATATCCGTAGCCATAGCCATAGCCCCTGAAAATAACCCGTCCCCGTTCGCTCTATCTGTGCGGTATGCATTCGGGTAGATCAATGCCAGTGATGCCAGTGGTCCAGTAGAGTTATAAAGAAGGGCGCACGCCCTGTTGACCCCGTTTACTTCCTGCTTCTTCTTTTGCTATTCTGGAAGATTATTTAGCTTCATATTCCATATTTTTCCTTTTGACCGCTTCTGCCTCAACTCTATCTGTATCTTGAACTTTATCCTGCAAGACGAGGACGAGTCAGAAATTACCCGAAATACCGTTTGAGAGTCTTTGTACACGATACCACGTTTTTTGGGCTCGTCCACCTCCTTACCAAGAGATCTCTCTCACCGCATCCACCATTCCGATTTGTGTCCGGTCTCGGTCTCACTCATCTTCACATTACACACGTCAATACCTCATACATATATACTCCCTCCATCCTCCCATCTTCCTCATCTCAAGTTGCAAACATTTTTCACACATACCTCAAACAACATACTCATACCCAACTACCTACTACCTACAATAAAAACATCTACCTATTCATATCACACTCTTACTAAGCAACCATCACCATGTCTTCAACCACTCAAACCCAGTATACCAACCAACAACAATACTACCTAATAACAAACGTCACCTCCAACTACCACCAACAACAAACCACCTGCGAAGAATTCGACCTCCAATCCAAGAACACATCTTGGCAACTCCCATACACCATCGACGACGAGGATCTCACCTTTGACGGAAAGCCATTAAACATGTTATACGAAGAGAACCGAATGAAAGCCGAGCGACGAGATGAGAGAGTACGTTCCCTCCAACTCCCAACTCTTTCAATTCACATGCCAAAAAAAACACAAAAACTAATTCATGAAAACCATAGAAACCATCCCGAGGACGCTCCCGCAATTCAAAAAAGTGAATGAATCACAACCCCCCATATTCTCGCAAAAAAAAAACCATCCATCCACGAGTCACAGTATCATCCATCTCATCGTATCGCAAGAAACCCAGTCTTCTCTTCGCTTCGCTTCACCAAACCGGAACCTCGATCTAAACATCCACGACCCAAAAATCCAAATCTGCAAAACAGGCCCACCATCGCATAACAACCCGCACGAACCCCCTTCTCCACTTCCCATCTGAAAATTCGCAACTCAGTAACGACAGCAACGCTCTTGGAACGAGTCATTGTCCCAGCTACCGTACTCTTCCGAGTTCATCCAAACAATGCAAAGTCCGTCAAACGGGAATCTTCCTGATTCAGAAAGTAGGGAACCAACCATGTAGAGACACGCAGACACGCTGCAGACCGCCTTGGAAGTTTATGTCAGAGGGCTTGTATAATGTATGCATGTACCTATGTACTGTACAAATTATGCAGTACAGTCCGGTACATACACACCATGCAGCCCTACCGAAGGGTACAAGTCGTCAAGTCAAGTCATCTCCAGGTCCCCACAATCGTCAAAACCTTGAAAACCTTCCTTCCTTGACCGGTTTACACATTCCACATACAGTATTCTCGGACTACTTCCCCATGAACCGAACCTACGTTACGAGTTGAGCAATTATTCAGGGAACAAAGCATAAGGATAAGGACAGACACTCGGAACACCTTGCGCACATGAGTAACGACAAACCCAACTTTGGACAGACACAGACACACTTCACCCAAAAAGGAAAAAGATGAGAGGAAGGCGTCAAACTATAAAGTCAAAAAAGGGAGGGAAAGGATAAAATGGATAAATGCCATAATCGTTCATCCCGATTTGTCGTTCCCTCGTCTCGAGTCTTGAGTCTTGAGGCAAACTAGGACAGGTCTCCCTCACTCTCTCAATCACCAACTCAGCGTCCAACCAATCTGAAACGTCGTCGTCGGTCCCTGAGAACCTTGGCCTGACTTTTGTGCTGTATGTACATTATACCTACATGACATGCCTTGCCCTGACCAAGCGAGCATGTCGAGCATACCGTGGCTAGTCACATTTCACTTTTCACTTTTCACCCACATTTCACCCTCATTTTCACATGGAGAAAGTTGGACCTGGTTCTGGTACTGGGAACTGGTACTGGTTGGTACCTGACTTACCCTTACCCAACATACTTTTTACCCCGCGGGGCTCCCACACCCGCAAGTCATTCTACCGGTACCTACCTCCCTCACTCCCGAAATATCAACATCCCAATCTCGACTTGTTTGCTTGTGATTCCATCAAGGGGTACCTGTCTTTACACCACCCCTCGCTCGCAATGGTATGGATATGGTATGGATAAGGATCTCGGCATGTAGTGGGATCCCCATCATCTCATCTCATCTCATCTCGTCTCATGAAGGGATACCCAACCTAACATTATCTATTCCCACACATTCATCACATTCATCACATTCATCACGATCTCGTTTCCCATCCGATATTTTGGTTCTTAGTTGGTGTTTTGGGTTATTATTACTTTACTTTGCTACAGTACCTTGCCTCGAGCTTGCTCAGTATATTTCCATCGTGGCGGGGATATCGTCGTCGTCGTCGTCGTTGGTGGTGGTGGTCAAAGGGTGCAGCTTGTACAGTTTATGTTTATGTTTACGATTGATACGTTGATGTCATTCAAGAAATTGGAAGATTGGAAGATTGGGAGGTGGTGATAACGATGATGGATATTTTACATTTACGACTTTATGGGGGTTTGGTTTCTTTTTTTTTGTTCATGTTCTTTTTTTCCTGATTTCTTTTTTTCTTTTTTTTTTTTTTTTTTTTTTTTTTTTTTTTTTTTTGGCTGGCGGCATTACATTATTGGAGTTCCCCCCTTTCCTTTGCACTTTTTAGATTGTGTTTTTATATACCCCCTTTGTCGTTTCGTTTTGCATTTCTGGTCGCTCGCTGGTACGAGTTGCAGTTGTGGTTTTGTTGGTTGTTGCGGAATGGAATACAGATAGGATTAGATTGGAGATACAGATTTGCATAGCATAGCATACTTAATACACATTCACATTTAAAGCAACCCTTTTTCTCTTTGACTATTCCTCTCTCTCTCTCTCTCTCTCCATCATCTTCCATCCCCTCCCCCGCCCCTTCCCCATCACCACTACTTCAACCTACCCTCAACAGCCTTCCAATTAACCACATCCCAAACGGCCCCAAAATACTCCGCCTTTCTATTTTGGTATTGTAAATAATACGCATGTTCCCAAGCATCAATCCCCAGTAGCGGGGTATACTTCCCTACAACGGGATCTTGATTTGCGTAGGTGCGGATCTCTACATGACCTGTTTCATTGTTTTTTACCAGCCAGGCCCAGCCGGAACCTTGGATGCCGGCTAGTGCTGCGTTGAATTTAGATTTGAAGGTTGGGAAGGAGGTGTATGATTTTTCGATTGCTGACTATGAGAGGGGGGAGGGGGTGTTAGTTTTGGTTTTGGTTTTGGTTTGGTTTGGTGTGGGAGGATGGGAAGTATATGGGGGAGGGGTAAAGTAAAGGGAGCTAGCTAGGTGGGTAAGGAAGCTTGGTGATTGTATTTAGTGGAGTAGAAGGGGAGGTTAGGGGAGAAGTAGTAGGAAACTAAGATGTAAGTAAAAACATACCTTCAAAGCACCACTAGGTTCACCACCCCCTCCATTCTTAATCGGAGCCAGGTTCTCCCAGAACAAGGAATGATTAATATGTCCACCACCATGGAAATTGATCACCGGTTGTAAGGCAATGGTAGCTGCGATATCGCCTTGAGCTTCGGCTGTTGCGAGTTGTTCTGAGGCTGTGTTGAAGCTGTTGACGTAGGTTTGGTGGTGGTTCTTGTGGTGTAATTCCATTATCTTTCCTGAGATGGCGGGCTCGAGGGCGCCGTAGTCGTCTGTGGAATTCTGATTAGCTTCGAGGAGATTGAAGGGCGAGATTGAGAAGGGGGGTGCCATACATGGAAGATCTGGGAGTGTTGCTTTTCCACGGATGAAGCTGGTTGTTGATACTGAGACTGCTCTCTTTGTAGCTCCAGCTCGGAGAGCGGATCTTGCGGCAAAGCTGCTGCGGAGTAGTGTTGCGGACATGATTGCGGGTTGTATTTTGCAATTGAGAGATTGCGCAATGTTTGTGGTGGGGAATTGAGGTCGAGGTCGGGTCTTTGAAGGAGTTATCAATTGTGCTCTGGAGCTTCGGCATCAAAAATGGTGGGTTGGGTTGGGGTGCAGGGATCATGACGAAATAGGTACCTACCTCTAGACGCATCGAGGTCGATCGCGATCTCAACGCGTTCAATTTACCGGTACAAAACACTCCAAGAAAACACGAACTGCAACAGAAACACCCTTGACCAACTCCTTCCCATTCAATTCATAAAGAAGTACCGACATAATCCAGTAAATCTACAAATCACATCACAGCAAAAATGTCCTACTACGACATCGACTCAATCCTCACAGACGCCCAAGTAAACACCCCCCCCCCCCCCCCCCCCCCCCCCCCCCCCTTACCCCACCATCCCAAATAAAACCCACCACTCTAACATAACAACCCCAGAAAGTCCCTTGCACCTTCGAACTCGACGTCCCCTCCCTAGGCTACCTAGACAACAACCCAGGGCACACTCTAAAAACCCACACTCGTCTCGACCTCCCCCTCTGGCTGGCGGAAATGCTAGCCGTGTCCGGCGCCTCCACAACCCCCCTCATAACACTCGACCTCCCACCCTCTCTCTCTCCCCGCGTCATGAATGCCCTCAAGGCAGATGCGAAATCCGTCGATATCCGTGCGCTGGCACAGCATTTCTATAGTCTTGGTTCGCGGATCTTGGAGCTGTTTGAGGAGGAGGAGGTATGTGATGTTTTGATGGATAGCTGGAGGATGAGGGCCGCGGAGATTAGTGATCATGCTGGGAATGCGGGACAGGCGCAGAGAGGGGCAGGGGGAGGAGGGGTGGGGAATGATGGGGTGGAGTTTTTGAGGGGGTTGGATGAGGGGGAGAGGGCGTTGTTTAGGGCGCAGCATGAGGGGTCGAAGGGGGTTAGGGGGTGGATGGGGGAGTCGAAGAAGGGCTAGTTTTGGGGTTGAGGATTGGGATGGGGGAGAGGATGTTGGGAGATGGTGGGGGAGGTGGGAGAATGGGAGGTTTGGAGTATTGCATTATACCCGGAGTTTTGAAGGGAGTTATGTTTTTCAAGAGAGGAAAAGGAGGGTGTTTATATTCATTTGATACGAAGTCAAGAAGTAGACGATATCCTTGAATTTGTTCCTACAGATATTCTAATGGATTTCTATACCTCAGATGCGAGTCTGCCTCTGGATATTGCACTCACTTGTTTCTGGTTGACTGAAAAGTGTTATCCTATTAGTGGAAAGGTTCCGTTGACGGCAGATAAAAAGCCCCGGATTATGGAATTGAGAGTTTGTAAATGGACTGTCCTGTCCTTGCACAATATAGGTAGTAAGTGTAATCGTTTCGTCCCTGTCATTGCTTTCGCCTGGCTTTATATTTGAAGCTTTGTTGAAATGTTGCGCTGGGAGTTAAATCTGTGTAAGAAATTATCAAGGTTGGCCAGAGGAAAGAGAGAAATAGCAGGGAGAGGGTTCCAAGTGAAACATGATAATATATAAGAAACAATCGAGAAATTGTAGAATCTACTTTACTATAGAGCACCTAACTTTATTATATATAACGCCGGAAAGAACTTTATAAGTAAGGAATTCCGAATACTAGCTCGATCTTACAGATTATAGGTTATCGAAGTCCTAGTAGAAGTACACTAGTCGATTAGTATAGTAGAACTATATTACGGCCTACTTCGAAGAGTGTACTATATTCTCTTATAAGAGCTTCCTTATATTCATCGAGAACTAAGACTACGATACGCTATTAAGATTATAAACCGAACAGCTGGTCCGAATGGCCTTGTACTAGAACTACTAGTTTTCGGACGCTATTCTCGTATGTTTAAAACAAACTTACTATTAGCCGATTATTAACAACGTGCCGAAGCTGTATAAAAGGTATATACTAAGCTTAGATAGTATAAGGCGAATCGGAAAGTCAACGATGCCCTTAACACTAGAAACGGCCCGAACATAACACATCTACGAAACCTAGAACTACTATCTCTAGTCCTAGTATAGCGTAAAAAGAAGTATAAGAAGACGTAAGGATAGAAGGGACTATATTTGTTTATAGGAATAGATGAGTATAAGGTCGTTACTATTGACACTAGTAATAAGGAAAAGAAGTTTAGATCAACCTAAGTAAAGCCGTACTATCTCGAAACCTTAGAAGAACTAACTGAACTAGAACTAATTCCGATCTCTAAAGACGCTCGAACAATAGTACAACTAGAAGCTAAACTAGAACTAAGTAGCGCTCGACTAACTATATAACTAGAAGCTACTATACAACCCCGAAGCGAGGACTAGGTGGACTATAAAAGGTATAAATCGTAGTTCTAGATCCGATCTAACAACTAGTATAAAAGCGAGGACCTAGACGACCCTGGAAGAACTTCCTAGTTCGTACTAAGATATTAAGTACAGAATGTTATTTAAATATAGCACCGGATCGCGATTATAGAGATCTATCTAAAGCTGATATTAAGGAAATACTAGGTATTAAAGTAATAAAAGTGTACGATATTGTCGAGGAATCAGATATACTAAAAGATATACGTATCTTTAACAGTAAATTCATTTATATAAAGAAAGATATTAGAGACAAATCTAGACTTGTTATATAGGTATAGGGAGACAATAGTAAAGATTTAGTATTAATATAATCCCCTACGATTTAGCGAATCTTACTCCGAATTATATTGTATATGTTTATTACGCTCTACCGAGAACAATTAACAGTAGCCGTATAACTTATCCTTAGAGATATTTCCTAGGTATATACTCAATTAGGAACCCCGCTGGCACGCCCTATATACGCTCGACCACTAACAAATCCGATTATACTATAGTTACGTAAATTAGTCTTAAAGTTTAATATCCTACTATACGGCATTCCGAAAGCTAGAAATCACTGGCTAGCACGATATTTAAGATATCTTAAGGAAAAACTCGGCCTAACTAAATCAACCTATGACCTATGTCTACTATACACTAAGTGCGAGAAGGACATCATTTTAGCTAGTCTATAAGTTAACGATATACTATATATGTGTAATAACGCTTTTGTCGACAAGGAAGTAAAGGAGATTAAGAAAGCAGGTTTCTTATATAAGGATATCGAGGAGTTAACAATAGAGAAGCTACTAAAATTCAACGGAGCTAATATATCTATAAATCGAGACAACACCGGAAATACCATTTTAAAGCTTAGTTAAGAAAAGTAGATCAAGAACTTAGAACTTATATAAAACTACTCGATTATAATCAAAGCCGGAAAGACGCTAGAAGTGCCTGACGGAAAGATAAAGGAGTTAACACTAAGAGATTAGTATATTCGCTAAAGAGCACGCGGCGCCTATATTAGTAATGTTTCTTAACCGGAAGCTACCTTCGATTTATTATATACGGCATAAACTAAGGAACCCGAGTAGCTAGATATTAAATAGCTAAATAAGTAAATCCGATAGTAAATAGAGAACTCCTAGCGTAGACTAAACTTTGTTAGATTAGATTTAGATCGACGGAAAGAGTAACCTAGTAGACGTAATAACTAAGGCGACGAAGGTTAATAGAGCTTTAAAGGACTTAATCGATACTAATTACATCGAGATTAAGAAGTATAGATAGGTGGAAAGAGATTAAGGATAAAGGAAGGGAGATTAAGACTTTAAGAGTTATTGTTGCGATATGCCATTGCCAAGCCTCGCTTCGTAGCGCAGGCACTTGCCTGCGCAGGCTGGCTACTCGCGTCACCCCTTATCCCCAGCTACAGGCTGCATGCCTTACTAAAACGTATATTACATATATGAGCTGACACGTACTACTACATGCCTCATGCTGTATAAGAGTAGCTGACACGTATCACAGGTATTGCAGGCTACATGCCTCATACTACATATACTAACTGACACGCTGTAATACAGCTGACGTATCGCAATATACCTAACGTATTACGATATATATACGTGCTTACAAGGCGCAAACGAGTGTTTACAAGCGCAAGCGAGGGAGCCACGTAACGTAGCTCTAATGGATATATTAAGGACCAGTAGCTAGCACCTAATTAGATAGACATGATAAATATGATATAGTTACCCTACTATAGGATTAATATCGTATTTATCCCTTGACTTATAGTTAAACCAACACTGATCAGTGTTGCGCGCACAGATTAGAGACGTTATATTTATTTATTTTACGATTCTGGCCTTGTAAGCATTTAATGCTTTATTATAGAGTCCTCTCACGCTTCTTTAGTGTTACGACTGCTTTATTTTCTCGATATCCTAATTAGGACTAGCGTCCTCGGAATATTATTTTTCCTTTGCTCGATCTCCAGCCAACTCTACCTATAGAGCCCCCGGAACATCCTACTCTCCTTCAACGCCGCATAAAACGTTGATATCTACTACTACGACTTTACTCGATATCCCCCCGGATTATCCTTTCCCTCGCTTAGCTTCTTCACAAAGCTGAGTAAACAACGACAAACCTCTACGACAACTTATGCCGGATTTAGGAAGTGAGTACGACCCTGAGATCGATCTAACTAGACCCCCCCGATCACCAGGGACTAAACAAGCTAAAAACAACGCTAGTAAGGCTAAGAAGAAGGGGAAGGGTAAACAAATAGCTACTATAGATACCGATGGAGCAACACGCTTAGCTAGACTAGCGGAACCTCTACTAGAACTAGTTACAAGACTACTAGGACTAGTTATACAACTATCCCTAGAACTAGCCACCGGAGTAGAAACAGTTCTAGTACCTGAACCAGCCTTATCCTCAACACAAACCTCAACCTCTTAAGTCTCTCCTCATTAAGCTAGCATCGACTACGCCACGAATAAGTATAAGCAGGTTAGGCCTAGTAGGGCTCTGTTCTTCGAATTTAAAGACGACTTCTAGAACTAGACCGAAGCTGACTTTAGGCAAGTTAACAACAAGAGCCTAAGGCGCTTAGTAAACAAGCTGTACTATAAAGGTGTTAGTATCGATATGGCGATCGAACCAGCTGTAGTACTATACTACGTCAGTCAACTACGAGCACCGGAGTAGTAGACCGTAGATATAGCTTAGATTGCGTGGGGAGAAGGGGCAAGGTCTCCTAAACTGGCGTTTATAATAGACGAATTAAGGTACCTCGGACTAATAAGGTGGTAGAGAATCTAGTAAGCAAGTAGCTCAACTACACCTTTAACTTTAACCTTGACAACACACCTAGTAAGTACCGCCCCTGCTACAACCTAAGCAGTGATAACATAGGACGGAGCGAATACCTTAAGTTAGTAAGCGCCTATAGCTATGTTAAACAGAACTTAGGGGATTTATAGACTAACTAGAAACCATCTAGCTAGATCGTAGGCACTGAATTAAGATAAAGCGTATTAGTCTACCTACATAAACCCTAGTATGACACCACCTGTTCGAGCACACGTAACAACCTCTATACATACGCCCGACGTCCCCCCTCCTATACGCTTAACTACAAATCACACCACAATAGCTCTATCCTTGCCGTCGTAATCAACTAGTGTACTAAGTGATATTGCCGACATCTTTAATAGAGTAGTCGTCTCGAGATATAGCCGGGAGATTACAAACGTTCGTAAGTGCTACGCTAGTAAGGCTTCGAAGTTCGGAGGTACAGGAGACAACCTTATAGTAATACTAACTAAGTTTTAAGACACCTACACTAGCGCTAGCCTGCTAGTCGAAGAACAGCTGGTAGCGTTGCCCGCCATGCTCAAGGGTATAGCAGCTACGTACTACGAAACAACTATATAGAACATACGCGGAGTAATAAGTATACAACAAGTAGCAACCCTTCTGTAGGCTCGGTTCGAAGGACTAGAATACTAGGCGCACTTACTCGCGGAATGGAACAGCCTTAGCCTAGACAAGTTAAAGAAGGAGAACGCGGATAAGACTATATTATAGTGCTTCGACCTAATACTAGTAAGGATAGACGACCTTAGGACTAAACTAGTCCTAGAACTTAGGGGAGACGCCAATTATCACAACTAAATGCTACTAGCTTGTAGGGGAAATGCCGCCTGCCGGGATAGAGTTACAAGGCTACTAAAAGACGTTCTAGGCCTTATTAACGCTATTAAAAACTGCCTGATAACTTAGGAGCTAAACAACAAGACCTCGCTTACGGCTTACGTAAGTAGTTCGGAACTAGAACAATACGACAACTAAGAACCCGATTCCGCCTACTTTACAGATCGTAGGTACTAGCGTAAGCAGTAAAGCCACACTTACAACGACAATTGTAGCTAGGATTACAACTAGGGCGCTAAAAGGTGCTTTATCTATAAGAAGCCAGGGTGCTAGTCAACGCGCTACACGCTTAAGGAAAGGCGTAAGGTACGTGTAGACTTCCTAGTCCTTAGGCGTAAAGACCCGCGGAACAAGGGTAAGTTCGACAATAGTAAGCAGTTTGCTTAATTCCTTGTAAACTTCGAGGGAGTAGATATAGACCCTATTGTTAAAGAGCTAGAAGTACAAGTAGATGGTTAGATAGAATTCGATGACGAGGCTAACGAGATACTTATTAATAGAACGACTTAGATAGTAGTAGGGGACAAGATTAGTACGGAATTAGCGTAGGAAATAGCTGTAAATCTGTATAACCGCGTATGCCTATATACTATTTAGGTAACCTCTAAAATAGAACTAGCGTAGAAAGAGTTAGGAGGAAAGTTAGAGTTAGGAGTAATAACGTACCTAGCAACAATAAAGCGATATCTAGCAAGCTTCTTCTTCGGTATCTTAATCGATACTAGCGCTACAAACGTATCCTCGGTAGGATACGATCAATTTCTCGCCTATAGTAAATTATAGTAAATATAACTTAACGAGTCTACTAAAGGTTAAATTGCTATAACTTTTAGAATCGGTAAGACGACAAACATCGGCTCGATCTACGTGTATTCGCCACTCGGAGCTATTTAATTCTACGTTATACCGTCGGATATACCTTTTTTACTCTACCTAGCGGATATAGATAAGATAAGGGTTAAGTTCGATAACCTTTCGAACAGACTAATAAGTAAGGATAGGAAAAGCTTCTCGGTTATACGTCGCTTTAGACACCCTTTTCTTTACTAGAATATCGATAAGTAGCCGGAACTAGGTTCGTACCTATAAAGAGCTGACTAGATCGACGGCTTCTTAACAGAAGCGGAGCTTCGAAGGCTCCATCGCCGATTTAGGCACCCGTCAGTGGCTCGGCTAGCTAAAATACTAAACCGAGCCGGTCACAAAGTTGACTTTCAATTTCTTAACTACCTAACCAAGTTCTACGAGTATTACTAAATAAATTAGAAGTCGCTTAGAAGGTTTAAATTTACTATCTACGACGATAGGGAATTTAACTACAACGTGTACGTCGACGTGTACGACATCGATAGAGGGAAGGTACTATACTATATAGACGAGTCTACTAGCTTTTAGGCCGCGAGGTAGATTAGGGTATTAGACGCTAAAACAACCTAGGAGCTATTCTAGGCTATATAGATCGACAGCTACCTAGGACTACTAGACTTCATCACGTACGATAAAGGCACAAACTTTTATTAGATAGAGTTTAAACTGTTCGCTAAAATAATAAACTATAATATTATCTCTGTGCTAGTTAAGGTACATTAGTCCGTCGGAAAAGTCGAGAGATACTACGCACCGCTTAGGCGAGTCTATAAGATATTAAAAGAAGAGCTACCATCAATCGGACCCGATTTAAGGCTGTAAATAGTAGTTAAGGCTATAAACGACATAGTAGGCCTAGACGGCCTAATTCCTACTTTACTAGTATTTAGCGCGTATCCGAGAATAAGTAAGGACAGTCCCCTAGCGCTAGAAGTGGCCTAGCGCGTAAGCGCCATAGTAAGAGCAATAGATAAGCTTTGTAAGCATCGAGCCCGTAGGTCTGTTCGAGACGTACTCGGTATAAGGAATAGACTATTCTTACATCTAGACTAAATACCTATCGGAGACCCTATAAAGGTATAGAGAGAGAAAGGGAAAGGCGGGGAGTAGACGGGACTATACCTACTAACGAAAATATCTAGCGAACTTATTATAGTTACCGTCAACGGTATAAGTAAGGAATTTAGGGCAACGGTGGTGCGACTATATAACAATAAACCTATCGAAACACCGCTAGTAGAACCACACTAAAATGATTTAGGGCCTACATTAGGAGAACAACTAGATCGGACTACTACCTAACTAAGTAACAGGATACTAAGGAGCTAGCAACTAACAGAGACGCCTATAGAAAGCTAAGAATCGTCACCTCATTAGTAGTAGCAACCTACTACTATAACACTACTACCACGGTAGGAACAATAAGTAAGAAGAGGGCGAGGAAGACTAAGGAGATATAGACTAATGCGAGAAGACGGTTCCTACATGCTCTACATAAATTGGCTCGGAACAGGCGCGTATCTAAGCTTTGTAGGAAGCGAGGGACTGACGAGGCAAGAGTAAGAAGCAGATGATAAGAAACTGCTCGGCTTGACTAGAAGGTAAGTAATCAAGGTTATTAGCAGTTCTAAAGTGCCGCTAGGAGAAAGAATCTTTAATTTAAAGTTTATTTAAGAGGTACGCGAAAAAGGAACTCCGACAGAATATATTAAGTCACGCTTAGTAATTCAGGCCTAGGGTAATATAGGAAAGTCTCTTATACTAATAGAGTCACCTACAATCTAACGAGTTAGCTAGAGACTAATATTAACAATCGCCTCGCTTAAATCCTTTAAAGAATTTAAGCTATTCCTACGAGATATCACTTAGGCGTATACGTAGTCCTCGACCGAGCTAAATAGACAATTCTACGCTAAACCTCCTCGGAACCCACCTGTACTAAAGTGGTAGAACAAGATACTACTGGCGATTAAACTATAGTACAGAATCCTAGAATCCGGGAACCACTAGTTTAAGACGTACTTAACCTTCCTTATAGATAGGCTTAAGTGCCGAATGTCGACCTACCACTGTTGTTTACTGTTCGTTAACGAGCCGAAAGCTCGAGGAATCGTTAGCCTCTAGACTGACGATATACTATTACTAGCGAACGAGGAATTCGTAAAGCGAGAATAGGATAAGTTGAAAGCTGTAAAATTTATAGTAAAACCGAGGGAAGAATTGGCAGTCGGGAATTTAATTAAATTTAATAGAGGAATAATATTAAAGGCTTTAAATGGAACTCTTAGACTCAGCTAGGAAAAGTGGGTAAAACAAGTAGAACTTGTATAAAATAAGCCTACAGACTCCTACGGTACGAGAGGTAAGGTAAGAGAATCACTGTTAACTTAAAAGTAGTATAAAGCGTAAAGGGCAAGAGCGGCCTACCTAGCTACGATTCCGCTACTAGAGGCCTCCTTTAACCTATCCTACGCCGTACAGGCTAGAGATCCGAGTAGAGAGGACATTAGCCTACTTAATAAGAGGCTGTCTTAGATTAAAGAAAACACCTCTAGAGGCCTTAACTTTGTTAAGCTCGACGACGCCTTACTACTCCGATTAATACTATTTATAGACGGAGCCTTTGTAAACCTATAAGATCTCACTTTCTAGCTCGGCTACGTTTTAGCGCTAGCTGACTCCTATAACAACGCTAACATCATCTACTAGAACTCCTCTAAATGTAAGAGAGTTATAAGGAGTGTGCTAGCCTTAGAACTGTACGCTCTAAGTAACGGTTTTAACATGGTATACTCGGTTAAATCGACGATTAACAACATTCTAAATTCGTAAGTTATACTTAACGTTTATATAGATTTAAAGTCACTTTACGACTACGTTATAAAGCTCGGCACTACTAAAGAGAAGCGACTTATAGTAGATCTACTATTACTACGCGAGGCCTTTAAACGTAAAGAGATAGACAACATCTCTTAGATATAAGGTAAGGATAACCTAGCCGACGTAATAACTAAGTTAAAGTATAACAGCGTACTAAAAGAGATTATCGACATAAATAAGATCCGCTTCTAGGCCAACGAGTAGGTAGAACGTACGAGGAAAATAGAGGACATAGCTAAAGCTTAGGGAACACGAGTTTACGATTTGTTTTTGATTGTTTTAAGTAATTTGCGTTTAGCTTATTTTACCTATTTTTTAGGTGTACTGTCTCCGACGACTTTCCTTTCGCTTATTTTTAAAAATGTTTTGTTTTTACCTATTTAGGTATACCACAGACGATTATTTCCTTTGTACGTCCTTTTATAAATCGTAAGGTTTTAAGCTACTTTTAAAAGAGCTGCCAGTGTTGCGATATGCCATTGCCAAGCCTCGCTTCGTAGCGCAGGCACTTGCCTACGCAGGCTAGCTACTCGCGTCACCCCTTATCCCCAGCTATAGGCTACATGCCTCACTAAAACGCATATTACATATATGAGCTAACACGTACTACTATATGCCTCATGCTACATAAGAGTAGCTGACACGTATCACAGGTATTGCAGGCTACATACCTCATGCTATATATACTGACTAACACGCTATAATACAGCTGACGTATCGCAATATACCTGACGTATTACGATATGTATACGTGCTTGCGAGGCGTAAACGAGTGTTTACGAGCGCAAGCGAGGGAGCTACGTGACGTAGCTCTGATGGATATATTAAGGACCAGTAGCTAGCACCTAATTAGATAGATATGATAAATATGATATAGTTACCCTACCACAGGATTAATATCGTATTTATCCCTTGACTTGTAGTCAAACCAACAGTTATATATATATAAGATTAGATATCGCTTTCGATAGGTTACTATACTCTTCTAGAGTATGCCTAGTGTTGCGATATATGTGGATAAGTGAATAAGTGGATAAGGAAGTGAATAGCAGTATATGGGAGGCATTACGTGATCAGCCCTGACAACGCCACTATAATCAAGTACTTAGTCTCTTAGCTAGTTACTCTGAATATAACACCAATAATGTAACTAACAACCTAGGACCTAATAGTCTTGTACTAATAAATTTCCTATGTATTACTCATTATCTAGAGAAAAGATGGATGTTCTCCTTTGTTTGTGAATTGACTAAGTTTATTAAAGTAAATAGTGACCTACTCATTAAGCGAACAAGCTTTAGCGAGTGAGCGACTTGGGTCACGTGAGCATAACTACTTTAGACAGAACCTTGGAAGGTTCATGTCTTAGATTAGAGTTTCATGTAAGCTAACCACGGGAGGTACCTGATTGGTCAAATCCTAACGGCGGCGGTGTGAGAACTAGTAGAATTCTTAATTAGGATAAACCTTAGGTAGGCAGACAGCCAGCTAGCTAGACACCTAGATAGACAGCCAGACAGCCAGACAGCCAGACAGCCAGACAGCCAGTAAGCTAGAAAGGACGAGAAGGGTCAATCGTTTAAAGAGTGTAGCTATTAGTAGTAAACGTGATGCCGCTACTACTATAGGCGGGTTAAGTATACGTTTATACTAATATTTATCCTAAAATGTGAAGGTTCGATTTCGAGTTTTATGGTGAATGGATTTGCACATGTTAGTCGCTTAGGTGAATAGGGGTAAAGTGCGGGGTATAAGCGAGAGTGAATAAGGGGTATTGCTTGCAAGTGCGGGGTAAGCGAAAGTGAATAGTGATATGCAAATGCGGGGTATTCTGGGTTCCATAGCTATTTAGTTAGTTCCACCGCGAGGAGTTCTGTCCTTCTCTCCTTGCGGACAATCTACTCTATTTTCCACCCTTGACATAAAATCTATAATATATTAATTAATTTCGCTAGAGACATTAAAAAAATATGCTTAATAAGACTTCCGTAACAATGTTTGCTTTAAAATTATATAAAAAGGAACAAATCTATGTCAACGTATGTTGTGATTAGTGAATAAAAGATTCTAGATATCTTGAACTATGATAGTGTGAATTGATAATAAGACTTCCAATATCTAGTGAAGCTCTAAAGAACACAATGGAAGCTTTCATGTAGTCTGTCCAATCATAATGATTCTTGTCACAAGACAACAATTATTTCATTCCCAGGGTCAACTATTTGATCCTGAAAATTGGCATTATATTCTCATATAAAGAAGTGGTGCTGTTCTCCCAGAAATTGTTTTTATTAGCAAAGGGAGCTGCTAACAAGAGAAAGAAGTAAATAGAAGATTAGTAGGAGATACATTCATTCCAAAAGAAGCACGTTAGTGGGTGAATATTAGTTCCGTTGCAGTAGAAAACAGTATAAAAGATGAGAGAAGATAGTTTACGTTTAGTACCAAACAAGTAAGATATATAGGCTGGCAACACTTGACAAAATTTTCCCACTTGATTAAATTACTTATTAAACAGTGACATCTACGACCCAGCCTTATTGCTTGCTTGCTCATATATTATATTAGTCATTTATTAGTTTCTATTACTATAAATACTTCTAAAGATTACAAAACTATAACCATGCGAACACCAATTACCACCACAAGGCAAAGCAGCGAGAATTCGAAAACCTCTGCTACCGGTATATCCTCTTCCATTGAATTCAAACCGGAAATTGACATTGTCTAATTTGTCTATTACGAATTCGTCTACGCCACAGTCGGGTGGCTTGCTGTTCCTTGCAGTCGAATTTCACTGACCAATCGTACTCGAACGGGAAGGTAAGCCTCTAATATCTGCCGCTTCGGAGATTTATTCATATAACGCCACCAAAAGCGGCTTGGAGTCTGCGACTTGGCGAAGTTGTTTACTTCAACTACTCCCCTTTTACGAGGTTCAGTTTACGCAGAAGATGTCTCATCATCATTCTCTACTTAACCATGATAAGAGTACGCAGTCTAGACGCGGCTCTTCGAAGAGCATGAAACTGCTAGCTCGATCGGTACAAACTCCGTTTTGTACCCATGGGCTTTTCAAATACTGTCCACGTTTTTCGGGTCCTTGTTTACATGTTTTCGGAGCCTTGGCGTATGAGAGTTATCAGAATACGACCATTGAAAGCATGTTGTGACGAAAATATGATTGCGGTAATGTAGAAGAAAGAGACTCAGTTGCTGGAAAGTTCTTCAAAATGGTTCGCTACCGGTTTAGATGGATAATCCTTATCTTTCCCTATTCTGTCTTCTTTCCAACTTTGAATCCTGGCATTCTTATCTCATTATTATTACGAATATCAATCCAAGATATTAAAGCTTACATCATCATTACTTGAATTTTGATCCATATCTTTCCAATCAACTGGAACTTCTTCACCAGAATCACCACGGATCACTCAGCCGGATGGGCTGGTTAGCGACCCCCGCTTTTGAGCGGACCAACTACCGCTTCAGAACCCCTTCATACACCATCTCCACATTCCAGCCATGTTCCCGCACCGCACCCTGAAAACGGGAAGACTTTTTTGAGCGACTTACCGAGTACCCTCTTCCAGGATAAGAGCCTCCTAGCGTGTCTTCTCAGTTAATCCACATTCAATTGATGTTTTGCGCAAAATGATGCGAAATGGCCTCGGTACTTCCAGTACTTCGGAATCATTTTTTCGGGATATCACATTATACAAGAAAGTATATTCCAAGATCTACCATCGATCTGCCATTTAAACTTTTATATGTTGCCTTTAAACTTTTATATTCTTGGCTGTCTCCAAAAGGCACAGGCTACCCCAGAGAGCATTGATTTAATGTTGATTTAAACTTCGCCACGATGCACTTCGCAAGGCAAGTAAACCTCTACCCCACACCAAATATCCCGTGCATATCTAATAAAAAGCCAGTCCCACTTCAAATGTTCCTCACCTTTCATCTGTCAATTTAAAAGGGGGCAAGAGGTCAAAGAGCCCAGACTATTCTCAGTTCTTCTCAAGGCCCCGTCGCCCATTTAGAGAAGGAGACGCACGTCTCACTCCTTTATCGATAACATGGATGTGAGTGGAACGCCCTTCGGAGATGTCTGCATCTGACGGTAAGTCGGAGGTGGTTCGATCAAATAATGTAAGCATGGGTTACATCTCGAGAGTCGATAAATAACATAAGATAGAACTTTAGACCTCGATTCTTTCTTTCTTCACCCACCCACATTCTTTCTGTCTTTCTTTCAGTCGATTTTTTCAGTTACTATTCAGAATCTTTTCACGATGAAGACTTCAAATTCAATAATGGCAGCACTTGCTGCTCAAGCCTGTAGTGTTTTGAGTGAGAGTTGTTACTCTTTCCCTGGCGATGCATCTTGGCCTTCTGAAGCAAGCTGGGCAACTCTCAACACCACCACCGGTGGGAAGTTGATTGCTGCTTCGCCAATTGGATCGCCTTGTCATGACCCAACCTACGATGAAGTAGCTTGTACAGCCCTTCAAAACGCATGGACAGACCCTGCGACACAGTAAGACTATCAGAGACTTGCCTAATATATATATGTTTACTAACTGATAAAGCTTGCCATCTTCGTCTTCCGTTATGCAGGCCTTCTTCGCAAACTCAAGTTGTGACCCTTTTACACCACGAGAACAGCCCTGTTTGCTTGGAAACTACGCCAGATATGCAATCGATGTAACAACAGTTGATGATATCAAGGCCGGTCTAAGCTTTGCACAAGAAAACAATGTTAGATTCCTGGTTCGCAACACCGGGCATGAGTAAGTTTGAACGAGTCTTCTGGCCAGAAAGGTACTAACGACTTTGCAGTTTTCTCGGAAGATCTACTGGCGCTGGAGCTCTAGCTGTCTGGACCCACAACTTGAAGGATATTGACTTTATTTCTGACTACGCCGATGAGTTCTATCAAGGAACTGCCGTCAAAGTCGGAGCCGGTGTTTTGGGATATGAGATTCTCGAAGCTGCTGCCAAGGTCAACCAAGTCGTAGTTTCTGGAGAATGCGCAACAGTTGGACTTGCTGGAGGCTACACCGCTGGCGGAGGCCATTCTGCTCTTTCTACCAACTTCGGTCTCGCTGCAGACCAAACACTCAGCTTCGAGGTCGTCACTGCTGCAGGTGATCTTGTCACCGCTTCTCGTAATGAGAACTCTGATCTTTACTGGGCAATGAGTGGTGGTGGAGTTGGTTATGGAGTTGTCGTTTCTCTTACCGTCAAGACTTATCCTGATGCCCCAGTTGGAGGAGGTACTCTTCAGTTCGCTTCCTCGTATACGACTCCAGACAAGTTCTATGAGGCCGTCTCCACTTTCACTGAACTTCTCCCAGCGATGATTGACAACGGTACTATGATTGTCTTCTACTTCAACAGTGCCTTCTTTATGATCAACCCAATTACCGCTTATAACCAGAATGCTGCCCAGATTGAGGAGATTCTTGCACCATTTGTTGCCAAATTGACCGAACTCGCCATCCCCTACAGCCATTCTTACTCCAGCTCTCCTTCATACAGAGAACATTACAACACCTACATGGGCCCTCTCCCATTCGGAAACATCCATGTCGAGGAATACCAATTTGCCAGTCGTCTCATTCCCCGTGATGTTATCGAGACCAACAATGCCCAAGTTCAAGTTGCTCTCCGCAACATTACCGAGAATGGCGTATTGCTCCTTGGTGTCGCCACAGATGTCTCCTCTCCAGGAAACGTTGAGAACGCCGTTCTACCAGCGTGGAGAAAGACTCTTATCCACGCCACATTGACAACGGCATGGAACTCTTCCGCCGCAGCTTGGGACACCATGATGGCCGACCAAGTCGCATTGACCAACCACCTCACTCCCCAACTTACTGCCTTGACTCCAGGAAGTGGATCCTACATGAACGAAGCCGACTTCAACCAGCCAGACTTCCAAAATGCTTTCTTTGGCGCCAACTACGATGAGCTTCTTAAGATTAAGCAGAAGTGGGATCCAAAGTCTGTATTCTACGCCGTTGCCACTGTCGGCAGTGAGATTTGGAGCTTCACTGAGGAGGGACGTATGTGCAGAGCTTGAGATTGCCTTATCTGTATAATGAAACAGTACCACGTTTATAATGTTGTATGATGACGCTTTGTTTGGGATATATGAGAAGACTAAGATGTATATAAAAATTGAAATTAGAGATATAATATATAACAAGATTCCAAGTTATGCAATGAAATCACTCAGCCCCCTTCTCCACCGCCCTACGCCCCCTCTGAAACCAACCCATTTTATTTCACATAAACCTTTATAAATAGCACGCAGAAAATGAAAAGAAATACCAACACAATAAGTAATGCATCCAGAAACCCCCCTTCAAAAAAAGAAAAAAGAACAATATAAACAGGAAAATTCAAATGAAATTACCCGTGAATCAAGAAACAACTTCCACCTTCCTCCCCTTCGCCTTAACGATTTTCCTGATCGACCTCCACATCCCACCCTTTACTTTCTTTTGCTTTCCTCCACTCCCACCATCATCAACTTCGTCCTCCACGATCTTTTCCTCGTCTCCATCTCTATCCCTCGCTAAGAGCGCCAACTGCTCCATCAGCACTGGATGATTAACCAAATCCTCCAGCTTAATCTTAAACCCCTCTCCCTCCAAAAAGCCTGCCAACTGTGCAAGACCCATAATATCACCTCCCAATTCAAAGAAAGAACTCTCAGGATCAACATTCTTCTCTTCACCAAGAATCTGCCTCCATCCGCGCGTAAGCATGTCAGAGTAGAGGAGGAGATGTTTACGATTTAGTGTATCGAAGATGCGAGACATGCGATGAGCTGAGAGGATCGAAGTATCTTCTGGCAGGTTTCGAGGGAGGTTGTTGAGTTCTGAGGGGTTGGGGAGGATGGTATTTGGGGTTTGAAAGAATAAGGTGGTTTTTTCGCATAGAGTGTTGAATATCGCTTCTGTAGCTGACTTGGTCATGTGGATATTTGGGAGGGCGAATGTGAGTATAATCTCCATTTCGTCACCTCCGCGAGGTACTGACAGAATCGAGAAGTCTGCGAAGTCATCCTGTGAACCCACGCCTCCAAAAGAGTACTGGTTGTTTCCCAGAGAGAGTGAGGGGGTCTGTTGGATGTTTTGATGTTGGCAGATTGTTGTGAAATTGGTCCAGTTTTCCCAAGTAGTGCAATGCTTGATGATTTCACGAAAGCCGAGAGATTCGTAGGCCATGTTTGAGGTTTGTTGGGCTTGGAGATGTTTAAGTAGATCCAGGGCTGTCCAACCGGCTTGGAATTTGGCTCGTACTGGAATGGTGTTGACACAAGGACCGACGATGTTTTCAATCCCGGATATGGAGCCATTTCTCCCGCTGATGACATTTCCAAATATGACATCGGAGCTTGCAGACAGCTCAGCGAGGGTCAGAGACCATGCTGCTTTGACGACGGTGGCAGCTGTTATACCTTCGTGGGATAGGGAGGCTGTCTTGATAATTCTTCTTAGCATCGTTGGTGGTTCGGGCCCTCGACTGTAATTTGGTCCTCTTCGGCGAACCAATTCCGTCATCTTTGATCCTTCTAGGAGCTCTTTCCAGTACTGGTAGTGGTTCTTTTGGTCACTGGTAGCTTTCCCCACTGCAGCTCGAACATAAGAAGAGAACGATGGAGTTTGGGGGATCGCTTCACCATTGTATGCTAATCTTAGGGCGTCTATAATTCGTGGTAAGCAGACACCGTCATATTGTGCGTGAGACAACCGTATAATGATACGATGGTTATCCGAGTTTCTGAGTTTCGCGACTGTAAATCGGAGGTAAGATTCTCCAAGTTTAGGGCCTGAAATCCGATCTCTATGCTGAAGCTCAGTGGTGAATGCCTCCAAATCATCCGTGACCTCAACATTAAATACCGGGTTGAGATTCCGCAGGACAACTTGGAAGAATTGGTTGTTGTAAGGAACGAAAACAGTGCGCAGAATCTCGAAGGCATCGACAACTTGATTGATGCTTTGTCGCAATCGCTTTAGATCCACTGTTCCGCTCCCTTCAAGAAAGAAGTAGTTTAATAACCACCTTGATTCAAGTAGACTTCCAGTAATCGATAGGGCTTGGAAATCGGTTGCGGGAAGAACATCGATGATGCCACCTCGGAAAAGCTTGATCTTGGGACACACATTTTCTTGAAGAAAGGAGTCAACATCGGGTTGCTCTAAGAGAGAGAAATTTTGATATAGCATGCTAGATTTCCTTCTGTGGATGCTCTGTCTCCTTTCGTTGTGCTTGAATGGTCTATCAGTAGATGTAGAATCGATCATGCGAGTGACCTTGACCATATCTTCAAAAACTGGATAGCGAAAGATGTTCGCGACACTCAGTGAGAGGCCAACATCCCTAGCACTGCCAACTAATTGCATCGCAACAATCGAGTCGGCTCCGAGTGTAAAGAATGAATCTGTGCTTTTGATTGATGTTTCAGAAATTTGGAGATACTCGCTCCACAGCGTGAGTAATTTCTGGGCTATCGGATTTGCTGCCATTGGAGCAGTGATCGCAAATGACCTTTTCTTAGGCACACTCTGAGTCTGAGTGCTAAATGAAAAGTCTGCCATTGATAGAGGAAGGCTTGAGGCAGCTGGTTGCACAATTTGTCGGTTGATAAGGTTCGTGATATCTGGAATATTGTGCGATGGGTTGCTGGAGTTGAACATCTGCCCAAGGATTTCTGTCACACACTCTTTGATAATCATCCTAATTTGCGCTTCTGGTACCGTGGCTATTTGCTCTGCGACTACCGGTTGATGACGCTCTTTCAGCAGTATAATATCTGCCACTAATTCTTTTGGGTCGCTCACAATGGCGTCTAGCACTTTCGCCAAAGCACCGACCAGAATGTTCGCCTGGTCGCTTGAGAGGATGTCAGACCAGTATCTCAGTGCAGCGCCTTCTTGATTCTGTGCAATGCCAATATTTAGAGTTATCGCGTACTACAATATGTTAGCATCGTTCTAATCGAAACTTTAGGAACTCAACTTGCCTCGTTTGGATCAACGGCGTTCACAGCTGTAAAAGAAAGTGAACTCGATCCAGTAGCAGCTGGTGCTCCTGATCCTTGTCCTTGTATAGAAACCGCAGTATTAAAAAGACTATCCTTTCCGAGGCCCAAGTCATGTTGAATTTTCGCAAGAGAAAAATGTTGATGCCCTAAACTCTCCAGATAATCGCTCTGCACACTTTCAACCACCTCTTCGAAGGTAGTCCTCTCGCTAAACTTGAATCTCGTCACACTCATATTCAAAACAGGTCCGAAAAGATCTTGAATGCCCTCTACCGCTAGGCTATCTCGTCCGGACAAGAGGTATCCCCAATTTACGTCATCTGACTTTGTCCAACTTCTCAAGCACACTGCCCAAGCTGCTTGCATCACATTTGCTAGAGTGACCTTCTTCGCGCTACACAACGACACCAGCTCAGGAAAGCGCCCGAATCTCAAGTTGACGAACTTGTGTTGTCGCTTGGTCATCGAATGTTTGTTGAGTGAGGGGAAATGGCAAGCTCGAGCGTTTTCCAAATATTTCCCCCAGTATTTCGCACCAACATCGAGGTTTTGGCCACGAAGATACTTGACATAATCGCTATAGCGAGGCGCTGGAGTATCGGGGAGGCTCCCATTGTAGGCTGCTGCCAAGTCATGAAATAACACTGGCAAAGACCCGCCATCCATGATGGCATGGTTCATCTCTAGCTTAAAATAAACCTTGCCCGTTGAGGTTTTGCAGATGGTGAAATTATGAGGGAGTGAGACTTGTCCTTGCTTTTCGACAGCGGTCAAAGATTCAAGCATTTCAATAGCATTCTTCTCATCACATGTAATGAAAACGCCTTGTTCACTAGCCTGCTTGATGACTACCTGATAGAAAATATCATCTTTGGTCACACTGTCGACGAATATAGTGCGCAAGGCCGAGTTACGAGACACAACTTGATTCCATGCTCTTGCTAGGCGTTCAGGGTCCACGTGTGTTGAATTGGAGACTTCGAAAATGGCATGGAATTTGTAAACTGCGGGGTCTCGAAGTTGACTGAGTAACATCCCTTCCTGCATTGGCACACAAGGATATATATCTTCGACTGATTGCGAGGTAATACCAGAAGCTGGTAGTGTCTCCTCAAGAAGTGTTTGGAGACCATCGTATTGAACAGGAAGCAGCGGAAAGTCGCTCAAGGTGAATTGAGGCTCCGACACCACTTTCGCGAGGCTATTTACCATATGCTCAAGCGTAGTGCGACACTCTGTAATCCACTCTCGGATAGCCGATTGCTTCTTCATATGGCGATTGAAGAGGAAAGAGAATTGTATTTTATCCTGGATAACAATGGCGGAGATTTCAAAAAGGGCCATCCGCGTAGTTCTTTCGCCGACATCAGACATCAACTTGTCGTTTGATTCCCCAGTGGGGCCCTTGTAAGGTCGGAAAAGAGCATCCTTCTGCTCAAGTTGTTGGATACGGCCCAAGTAGTTGAAAACAATTTCTATTGGTCCTTCGTGTCCATTGAATTCTTCACGGCCTTCGGGGGTCAAGTAACGATAAGCGAAATACGGTCTCCCATTTCCGTCGACCTTCCGGCGAGCATCTTTCATCCTCTTGACAGTTTCAGTTATATTACTGTTCTCATCGACAGAGATATGGACCGGGAATATGGTGGTAAACCATCCCACGGTTCTGGAGAGATCAATAGTGGAATCCCAGGGTTCACGTCCATGACTCTCATTGTGAATAACAGGGGCTGATCGATCGAAGAATACAGCACTGAAAGACTGAGAGATGGCAGAAAGAAGCAAATCCACTGGTTCCGTTCGAAGTGATTTATTGCAATCTCCCAGAATAGATCTTGTCACCGTCTCGCTTAGCGAAAATGTTTCGCATTCTGTATCACCGTATGTGTTGCTGCCCATTTGATCATCCATCCAGTATGCGATGTTTGGAAGTGGTATATTGAATGGTAGTTTGCCAATAGCCAAGTGCTTCTGAGCATGTGTTGACTGCAATGTACACCAGCTTTGAAAAGATAAGGGCTTACTCATGGATAATGATCCAGTCGTAAGGATTTCTTCGAGATCCTGCAAGAGTATACTATGGGAAATCTTGAGTCAGTATCAGATGTAAAATAAAAATTTAGAATATCAGAATAAGCTGAGAAAGGATTGGATGAATTACCGCCATGAGACCATATCCACGGCAAAATGGTCGATCGTCATAAATACAATTTGGCTGTGTCCGGGGATATTGAAAACGTCAACGGCAAAAAGTGGTCCACTGATGATGTCGAGAGAGTTTTGGCTATCATTGATGCGTGCTGGGATTTCGTTTTCATGGTTCAGATTGGACTCCAAGAAACGATAAGAACCGGATGGATCCTCAACAATACGCTGCTGCCAAATGCCGCGAGACTCGGTGAAACGTGCCCTAAGCATCGAGTGTTGAACCACGACCATCTCGATTGATTTCTTCAACTCGGTCGTCGGAATACTCTTAATGATTTCCAGCAAGAAACTTTGATTGAAGTATTTCCCGGACTTCTTGTTCATATTGGGCTGACTTGAAATGTAGGCCTGTTGAATAGGCGACAAATCAAAAGCTTGATCAAGCTTCTCCTCTTGGTACACTGCTTTTCCAGCTGACACTAATTTCGAGGCAAGTTCATATAATGACTTGCTTCGCAGTATGTCTGGAAGAGTACATTGTAAGTCATATCTCTTACGACAAAGCGCCATGAGACCCATCGCAGTAATACTATCACCGCCTGCTCCCATGAAAGATTCTTCCATTACAACTCGTAAGACTGGCATGTTAAGAACATGAGCAACCGCTTCTTGTAACAGTTTATTCTTACCGGTTACAGGCTTTGATTCGGAATTTCTGGCCCCGGCCCCAAGAGCGATTGCATACGTTTCTGGTTCTATTTCTTCCACCCAACGTTGAATCGACGCTCTCTCTAGCTTGGAAGAGATGGAGAGTGGAATAGCTTCAAGTACCAGCCAAGTTGTAGGAACCATGTACCGAGGGAGTTGATTCGTCAGAGCTTCCTGAGCCATTTTGGAATTTTCTCGCGCAATCTTTGCCCTTTCCCCACCTTCAACAAGCTGACAGGTCTGGGTAATAACGGCAGAGTCGACGAGTTCATTGAGAGAAACCACGGCTACCAGTCGTTTCTGTAAGATCCCTTTTTTCGGAACTACCACAAGTCCATGCCGTATGTGAGTATCTTTATCAAGAGCGTGTTCGATTTCGCCAAGCTCAATCCGTTGTCCTCGAATCTTTACTTGGTGGTCTTTTCGACCAATAAAAACAATAGAGCCATCAGGAGCATATTTGACGAGATCACCTGTTTTGTAGATCCTTCTGAGATCATTCGAGGAAGACTTGGTATCCGTTGTCCCAGGCGTCTCAAAATGATTTATCCACTGGGGGTTGACGACGAAAGCCTCAGAAGTCTTCTGCGCATTGTTTAGGTATCCGCGAGAAAGAATAGATCCTTCGATACACAGTTCTCCGATAGCAGAGAGAGGGGCAAGACGATTGTGATCATGCGGGTCTGTGATCCACGAGTGTGCACCTGGGAATGTGTTCCCGATATTTACAGGGTCTTGAATATCCACATTGATTGTAGCAAGAATGCAACTTTCTGTTGGTCCGTACACGTTTATCAGTGTGGCCTTGTGGCCCCATTTGAGGACAGTTTCCGTTGTCATGGCTTCTCCACCACAAACGAGAGTTTTCAGAGTCGGAACACGTTCGGGGTTGATGACATTTGCCAGCGAGGGCGTCATGAACAGCCACGTGGCTTTGAAATGATTTATGGAATCAATCATGTAGTTCATTCGTTGTTCTTCGGATGGTATGCATAAAGTGGCTGTGGGAGATATAGGAATATTAGTATTGCTACTTCCAAAAGAGCCTGGAAGGAGAAGAATAAACTGGAAAAATACACACCTCCGAACGTAAGAGCACCGAAGATCTCCATGATGGACGCGTCGAAAGCTAGACTTGCAAAGTGGAAGATTCTAGTATCCGTATTGATCATTATCTTCTCTCGCCATGACCAAATAGAGGTTGAAGCTGCCTTATGGTCAAGAACCACACCCTTGGGTGATCCTGTAGATCCCGAAGTAAATATGACATAAGCGGCAGTTTCGCTCGAAGCGAGAGAGGTCGATTTGGCGGAAAATTTGCTGAGGCCCTCTATGGTTTGCTCATTAATGATAGCAGTTTGAATGGGCCCGCTAAATCGATCGCCATACTCTGGAGAACACAATATCAATTTGGCTTTGATATCCTTAATAATCCCTTCCTGGCGTGATAAAGGAGATTTCGGATCCAGTGGTACGTAGGCTGCACCAGCCATCAGAATACCTAGGATGGAAACAATGACCCATTTGGATCTATCCATACATATCGGAACGAAAGATTCTTGGAGGACTCCCAAGCTCATAAGATGTTGTGATAATTGAATTGCATGGCCCCGAAGTTCACCGTATGCCATATCACCGTCCCAAGAAGAAACGGCAATGGCGTGTGGCTGAGAAAGTGCGTGTTGTTCGAACGCATGATGAAGACAGCGGTCAGTGACCTCAAGCTGATTCCCGTTCCAGGTCTTGACTAGTTCCATATCATGGGCACCAAAGGCTTGAATATCTCCAACGATTGAGGCTTCCAAGCCTGCCGATGGTGAGATGAGCTGCTGGAGAATGCTATCCAACTGTAGTATCATTCTCTCTACAACCCAGCTTGACATGATATCTTTGTCATAGAAAGCAGTGATATTGATCTCATCTCTTCCTACCTGACATTCAAGCATGAGTGGGTAAGTAGAAAAGTTGGACTGTACCACACCATCACTATATGGAGTCCAAAGCCTTTGTTCTGATTCCTTTTCAGATGGTTGTACCACTAAGAGATTTTGGAAGTCACAAGCAATAGCTGTATCGGTATCAAGGTGCTTGATTCGTTGTAAACCAGCGTGTTGATATGGTATGACATCAGTTGCTATTTTCTGAACATTTTGGAGAAAAGTTGCGAGATTCGACTGCTTGTCGATTTGGATCCTTGTGGGAACAATGACGATCGTTGGAGCAATAACTTCTTCGATTCCACTCATTGGGATGTCACGACCAGCCAGGACCTCTCCAAAAACTACGTCCTCTGACCCCGAGTGAGCGGAAACAAGCAGGGACCAAGCGGCACGGATGACGGATGAAATTGTGATATCGTGATTAATTGCTTTGGGGGGCATTCTAGTTGAATGAGAGAAAGTGCCAATTTGTCTGACACGATCAGAGTCTACTAGCTGGTGGGGAAATTGCAATGGAGATGCCCCAGCGAGGGTAGATTTCCAGAAGTTATCGGATGCTTCTTGGTCGATTTCAGTCAAGTATCTGATGAATGAAGAGTAGGGGGTTGTAGGTAAAGTTGCCAGACCGTCGAGGTATGCCGACTCAACCATCCCGAAGACAGTTGGAAGACTCCAGCCATCGTACAGGCTGTGATGCAAAGATAAAACACAATATTGGGCATCGGAATTCTCCGGCTTGACTATTGTATAGCTCGAGAGAGGCGCACCATTACGAGTTGGGATATTCATGCTGTGGTCTCTGGCATCCGCAATACTGGCTGCTGTTCGCCACACAATGTCGTTTTTTCTGAGAACAACTTGCATAAACTTTGAGGACTTCATATGCACAACGCGAGTGCGAAGAATATCGACTGCATCAACAACTCTCTGGCAAGAGATCTTGAACCTTTGTATATCAATATCGGCCGACAATTGGAAAGTGTGATGCGCAACATAAGCGCCAGAATCTTTCATGGCAAGAGTAATAAGAGCTTCTTGAAGAGGGCTGCAAGGATAGACATCAACGATGAGAGACTTGTTAACCTGGCATTCGTTCGCAGCTTCTTCAAGCGCTTCATTCTTTGAGGTATGGCCGAGTAGCGTGAATGGCTCAGGAGCGGCTCTGGTATATTCCTGCAGTTCTCCAGACACAGAAGTACAATGTGCGGCCAATTTGGCGAGTATTGGCAGACGAAATACATCTGCCACAGTCACCCTGATCCCAACACCTTCCTCGCGAGCGGCCACTGCGAGCTTCATAGCCGCAATTGAATCGCCTCCAAGCCGGAAAAAGCTTGAATCAGCACTAATGGATGTAACCGATACACCAGGAAGCACGCTCGCCCATAGTGATTGCAACTGCTTCTCCATTGCTGTACTTGGGGCTCGGGAATTATGTTCGCTTGCAAGTCGATATGCTACCAGTGAATTGCTGGTCATGCTTGCTACAATCATTAAAAGCTTACTCCTATCCAGTTTCCGAGAAGAGCTTGTGAGTGGCAATTGGCTAAGAGGGACGAAAAGTGATGGGATCATGTATGCCGGTAATCTGCTTGCGATTGAAGAATCAAGAGTTCTACAAGCCGATAAAATATCATTGGACATCTCCAATAGAATGTCTTCGGATGCGCTCCTGGAATTTAATTCATTCTTGGGGCAGAAAAAGAGTGCAATGGCACTTATTCCATCCTCGGATGAGACCAAGTCAACGACAAGATCCATATGACTAAACGGATTAAGTTGTTTAACATGGTACTCTATCTCAGATACTTCAATTCTTTGGCCATTGAGCTTGACTTGAGAATCCTTGCGTGATATGAAACTCAAAGAGCCGTCAGAGTTATAGCGCACCAGATCTCCAGTTTTGTAAACCTGCTCTCGAGGTTGTATCATCTCAAGCCAAGAAGGACAGTCAATGAAAGCTTCTTTTGTTTTGATCGGGTTGTTCAGATAACATCTTCCGCAACCTCTAGTTTCAATAACAAGCTCTCCGATGGCTCCTATAGGGGCAAGTATATGGTGGTTATCGGGATCCACAACCCAAGTTCTGCCAGTGACAGCCCTTCCAATATTGGTATGACTAGTATCGATTTCTTCTCCATCATCTCCTAGGAGTAAGTGAGCTGTGGCACAGATGGTAGTCTCACTTGGTCCATATCCATTTATCACGGCCGATTTCCCCCTCCATTTCAACAAATCAGCAGGCCCAACAGCTTCGCCTCCCAAAACCAAGGTTTTGAGACTAGGCATTGAATCTGGGATGAAAGTTCTTGCCAGAGACGGAGTTGAGAACGTCCAATTGACATCCATTCGCTTCATTGCACCTGCGATGTCGTTCATACGTTCGGTGTCGGATGGGATGCAAATGACCCCTCCCACAATTAAAGTAGTCAGAATCTCCTGGATACCTGCATCGAAAGTAAGACTTGCAAAATGGAAAACCCTTGTGTTCTGATCCATGCGCTGGGCCTTCGCGTGATTAACAGCACTAGTGCAAAAGGCTCCATGTTCTATGACAGTGCCCTTGGGGGCCCCAGTTGTGCCAGAAGTGAAGATAATAAGTGCAGCATTATCGGGTGAAACAATTGGCAATTTGGAAGTAGCCATATGCCCGTGGTTGGTGGCAGTGGTACTATCAACCAGTAGTACCTTTTCGACGATTCCGGCGAACTTCCTATGGTATTGAGGAGAGCATAGCACAATCTTAGCAGAAACGTCGTTGATGATATGTTTCAGTCGACTTTCTGGGTGGGACGCATCCAGAGGTACGAATGCACCCCCGGCTATCAATATAGCCATTATCGCAACCACACTCCAAGCACCCTTCTCAAAAGATATTGGGACGTAGACTTCTGGTCCGACTCCAGCTTCGACTAGATCAACAGCAAGACTCGTCGCTAGCGCAACTAACTCAGCATAAGTAAGCGAATTATCCCAGAAGCAAACAGCTTGCGCAGCAGGTCGCAGATTTTGCTGCTGCAGGATCATATCATGGATCGGTCGTTCGATTCGATCAGGCAATATGCTATTCCATTTCGAAATCTGTTGGCGATCGTGGCTGCCCAAGAAATTGAGGTCCTTGATAAGATCTGAATCATTTGAAGACACAATTTGACTTAGAATATGCTCAAAGGTCCTTGCCATATTCTTTGCCTGTCCCTGTGATAAGGTATCTGTCCAGTAGTGAAAGCCGACTCCTAGGATGGAATCAGTCGCTGTGGCATTCACTGCCAAGTATTCAGATGGATCATTGGTCTTGATAAGATCAAACTTTAAGGCTTGGTCTTCTTTGTTGCCATCAGAACCAGCTTGCTTCTGAAAGGTGAACGCAGTATTAAACAGCGGAGCCCCAGAAAGCTGCAACTCATGCTGGATTTCGGCAAGGGAGCAAATTTGGTTCTCCATCGCATCTCCAAAATCCTTTTGCATCTTTTCAAGTGCCTGAGATACCGTATTTGTTGCTGAAAAATCGATGCGACAGATAAGGGTGTTGATGAAGGCTCCCACTGCACGGTCCTCAATACCCGGAATAGGGGCATCTCGCCCTGATGTCAAATAGCCGAAAACAACTTCATCAGAGCCTGTGTACACTCGAAGTATCAGTCCCCAAGCGACTTGTAAGACGTTCGACAGAGTAAGACCGTGTTTGGCGCAGAAACTCTGTAGTGGTGATATATCTGTGTAGAGATATTCGCACTCGTGACGGTTCTGTCCGCTGAAACCATCATTAATCGCAGAGAGATGGCAAGGTTGAATGCCTTCCAGGTATGATTTCCAGTATTTGAGGCCATTATCCGAACCATTTGAAATGTGAGCAATATAGTCGCTATACAGTGGTGCCGGAGGCAAATTGATTTCAAGGTTGATTGAGACCTTGCTTCGGTATACCTCAGAAAGATCTTTGAACAAGATTGGAAAGGAGCTCCCATCAGAAATTGCGTGGCTGATCTCGAGCTTGCAAACAACTTTGCCGGTATTTGTGTTGCATATAGTCAATCTGTGAGGAGGTTCAAGTACGGAGTATTCAAGAGGCGCTTGTTGGCTAAGGACCGACACTTCGTCATCTGTGGCAACAAGATGAATGATACTGGCGCGATGTGATCGAAGCACAATTTGGCCTATTTCACCGTTTTGACAAACCCCATCAACAAATACCATTCTTAATGGCTGATGTCTATCAACAACGGCTTGCCAAGATTCCGCCAAGACCACTGGATCAACCCCTGTACCTCTACCAGAGCGAACTTCGAAGACAAACTCGCAATTATATAGTTGAGGATCCTTTTGCTGCGATAGTAATATTCCTTGTTGCATTGGCGAGAGTGGGTATGCGTCTTCTATAGACTCCAATGACTCGACTCTCAATTGCGGGAGGATCTTGGACAATCTCTCAATACCACCAAACGATAGTGGTAAAAGGGGGAACTCGCTTAGCGTTCGTTGAGGCTCCAGACCCATGAGAGATATAGCAGCATCCTCAAGCGACGAACGACACTTTGCAATGAGATTGAGTATCAGGTCTTGATGTTTCATCTGCCTGTTATATCCAACACTCATTTGTAGCTTCCCAAATGAGACCCCAACGGAGATGTCGAGAAGTGAGAACCGGGCCGTTCGTGGTCCAATATCAGACGCAGTACTATTAACTTGATGGAACGGTTGAAGTAATGCCTCCTTCCTTTCGAGTTGCTGCAATTTTCCAAGATAATTGAATGTGATCTCCATAGAATGTTCCTTCTCGGTGGTTGTAACCCGACGAGCAAAGTGCTCCCTACCCTTGTCTGCAAATCTACCTCGGAGCTCCTTGACCCATCTGATTACTTCAATTAACGAAACTTCGCTACTAACCGTCGTAGGTAGAAAGACGGGAGAAATAGTAGTGAACCACCCAACTGTTCTTGATATATCGATACCAGAACCTGCCCAAGGCTCTCGACCATGACCTTCATTGTAGACCGTTGGTGTCTCAGATCTATTACTCAAAACCGAACGTAGAGAGTGTATCACCACAGCAAGGAAAACATCAATGGGCTCTGTTTTCATAGAACTATGGCAAACTTCAAGGAGTAGCGTCGATGTTCTTTCGTCGAGTTCGAACGACTTCGTCATAACATCTGCGTAAGTGTTCGATTTATCCTCCATTCCCCAGTAAGCAAAATCAGCTTCAGGAACATTGACAGGTGTGAAAGAGGATTTCCTGAGAGGCTGTAAGGTACGTTCTGCTTGCAAGCGACACCATGTTTGAAATGAAAGTGCCCTCATCACCTTAAATTGATTCGAATATAGCATATCTTCAAGATCTTGTATGATAACTCGCCACGATACCACATCAATACACAAATGATGAGCAATAAGTGAAAGGACTTGCTCATCCCCAACGTCGAATAAATTGACAGAGAACGTTGGTCCATGTTGGATATCTAGTCTCTCCTGGCTTTGCTCAACCAACTTTGCAACATGCTCAGCCTTGGTTTTGTTGGAAGTGAAGTGATAGGTGTTAGACGCATGAGAGATGATCTTCTGGCGCCAGATACCGTCCCGAAGGATGAAACGCGCTCTAAGCATAGGATGTGTTTTCACAATAATGTCTATAGCACGTCTGACAACCTCGACATCAATCCTTTTGGCAAGACTGAAGATCGTGCTTTGGTTGAAGTGGGTTTTCTCGTTACCAATAGACCGAAAATACAGCTGTTGCATAGGTGAGAGCTCGAATTCCACATCCTCTTCCTCCTGGATAAACGACTGTGTCTCTGGTAAAGTAACACGAGTCGCGAGGTCCTTTATCGATCTGCTTTGAAGTATATCCTTCACGGATATGCCGATATCTTTTGTTTGACATCGTGAATGTACTTGCATAGCCGATATGCTGTCTCCTCCAAGATGCAGAAATGATTTGTTAAGCCCAATCTTCTCCGGTGGTAAATTGAGGGTCTCCCCCCAAATTTCGCGTAGACACAACTCTAGCTCTGAGGCATCCATTTGTTCTTCTTGTGCTTCTACGGCAGAAATGAGACGGTACGATTCGGTACTCATTGTTTCAACCCATTGGAGTGACTGTCGTCGATCGAGTTTGCCTGATGAAAGGAAAGGAATGGTTTTGAGGATAATCCAGCTTGTGGGAACCATATAAGGTGGCAAGTGAGAAGACATATGTTCTCGGATGGCAAGTAGTTGGGCTGAGCACTTATTGGGGTCGACAATATGGAAGGGTCCACTTGTGAGACCTGATATTGTAGCCGCCTCCTCGAACGAAATCATTGCAACCAGACGAGAACTAAGGGGGCCAGTTGAAGGAACCATTGCGAGGGCATGCTGGATACTGGATTGCAGGTTCAAGAAATGTTCAACCTCGCCAAGTTCAAGACGCTGGCCATGGACCTTCTTTTGTGTATCTTTGCGCTTGAAAAAGAGCAGAGACCCATCTGATTCGTAACGAACCAAGTCACCCGTCTTGTACATTCTTCTCTTGGCATTGAGAGAATTCGTGCTGTCAGAAGTCGACCATCGAGGGCTTTCGATGAAAGTAGCGGCTGTTTTAATTTTATCATTTAGATATCCTCGAGCTAGTGGACCTTCGATAAGAAGTTCGCCCACAGAACCAAGAGGAGCCAACCGATTGTGATTATTAACGTCAACAACCCAGAAGCGAGAACCAGTTGCGAAGCCGATATTTGTGGGGTTTGTTCCGGGGGTCATATTTTTGTTGCAGGAGGTAGCTATAGCTGCCTCCGATGGACCATAAGCCGAGATGAGATCAACATGACTTGACCATCGTTCAATATCGCCAGGTGACATACTCTCACCACCCAGAACAAGGGTACGGAGACTAGAAACAGCCCGTGGAGAAATGGTTTTACTCATTGTTGGTGTCATGGCCGACCATGTAACGCTGTACTCTTCAATAAATTCCACAATGCTGTTCATCCGCTCATGCTCTGACGGAACCTGGAATACTAAATTAATATCTCCTGGGTAATCTCTAGCGAAAGGAAAGGTTTGCCTCTGAAAAAAGAGTGACTTACACAAATCGTAGCTCCGATAGTCAAAGATGTTAGTATCTCCAATAGAGATACATCAAAGGAATAACTAGCGAATTGCAAGACCCTAGATGAGGATTCTAGGCATAAAGCAGGGCCATGAGCGACAGCACTCGCACAAAAGGCTTCATGATCGATGATTGTTCCTCTGGTATTAATTAGCCCATGGTCTCATCGTTTGGATATGGGTAGATGGTTTGGGGGAGCATTGTGAGGGTTAGTTCAAAAGGCCGGGTTAATCGGAAGCAATTACTCCAGACTGCTGGATTAATTGATTCCATCCATTCAAATCTTCACAAACTTGCCGACCTTCAAAACCCATCGAGAACTTACTTTGGCTTGCCAGTACTTCCACTGGTGAAAATACAATATGCAGGGCTGCTTGGGGAACACTTCGGTAACGCAATGATGGATGATCCTAGGTTTTCGATTGTTCGTTGGTTGGTAACCATGACGTTGTCGACAAGACCTTCACATAACCCCCTTTGACTCTCGGAGCAAAGAATAAGATCGGACTTTGTATCGTTGAGGACATCGCGAAGTCGGGCGACGGGGGCACTGTAGTCAAGTGGGACGAATGCGTGACCAGATTTCATAACTGTAGAGGAGAGCAAAGTCAGCATTGTTTATTCTATTTAGGATTCGGAGTTGTTGAACAAGACAAGAAAGAAGATATTAACAAAGTATTGTTTTTGTACAATCCGAAGAAAGAATGCTTAATCAGGAGAATACCTACTTGCTAGCATAGCTATAATGGCAAATGCTGACTTCTCGAAACATACGGGAATAATCTCACATTGTGGACTGAGTTCCACAATTTGCTGCGCAAGCCGTGTAGAGACCAAATCTAGCTCTTGATATGTAAAAGTCCCATCATGGGAAAGAATGGCCGCTTTTTCTGTCGGTTGAAGTTTGACCTGCAACTCGAAGACATCATGTACACACTTATAGCTTGTTTCGAGTGGCTCACTGTTCCAACCTTGAATAGTTGCTCGATCTTGAAGATTAAGAAGTGAAATCTGTCCAATCTCTTCCTCCATCATAAGGTTTGAATTCAGTCGCTGGAGAAGAAACTCAAATTCACCCACAACTCGGTCAACTAACCAAGCACTGATGACATTCTGGTCATAGTGAACCTCGGTTTCGACACTATCTCCGATGAGTTGGCAAATTATGGTCAGCGGGTAAGAGGAAAAAGTATCGTGCGCCGTTCCACTGCTCTCCAAGGTGCAGAGATCTGACGACTCATTGGCTGTTGTTGAGATGACGAGCAGATTCTGGAAGCCGCATGCTATAGCAGCATCCCGATTGAGACGCTTGATATTCTGCAAACCAGCATGTTGGAATGAGGTGACTGCTGCGGATTTACCTTGGACCTCCGTCAAGAATCTTTCTACAGAGAGGGTTGGGTCGATCCTTATTCTCATGGGTACAGTTACAAGTGTTGGACCGATCATACGATCAGTGGCCCCATTGTCCATACGTCCCGTCAGATTCTCGCCAAAGACAACATCTTCCGGACTTCCAGAGTAGACTGACATGGTCAAGGCCCATGCTGCTCTAATCGTGGAGGGAATGGTGATGCTAGAACCACCAGCTCGGGAAACCGAAATGACAAGCTTAGTTCTACTGGTTGCTTGGACATTATATGCAGGGGTTGGTAATGTAGGGAAAGCAGTCGCCGTAATCTCTGATAAATTTCCTTCCCAAAATTTGTTAGATTCAGTGACATTCACACTCAAAAGATAATTGATAAATTTCGAGTAGGGTATACTGGTTGAAGCAACTGCATCGATGTCTTCATAATAAGCTTTGAGCTTTCCGAAGAGCAGTGGGAGAGACCATCCATCGTAGAGAGCATGGTGGGCGGTGAAAACAAAGCGGGGTTGGCTTGTATTCTCGCCAATAAGCGAGAATTGGCAAAGAACGCCTCCATCCTTTGATGGTAAATGTCTAGTGTCTTCTGTAAGATCTGTGATCGAAGAAACACTATTCCAGGTGATAGCGTCGTAAAGTACTACTTGAAGAAACCCCAGTTCTTTAGTATGCACAAGCCTTGTTCTGAGAATAGGTTCCTCGTCGAATACCCGTTTCCATGCCCGCTTGAAAATTCCAAAATTGGTGGTTCGGGGTAGCCTATATACGTTTTGAGCGACATATGCCCCAGGTATTTTAGCGGTTAGTATCATGAGGCCTTCCTGTAGAGGCGAAGCAGGATATATGTCCTGAACACGGTCTGAAGGCACCCCGCATATTCCCGCGACCTCCTCGAGTACAGCAGTGAGAGGCTTTGTAGATGGCACCAAAGCGAATCGCTCCAAGTCCTCCGAGAATTGATGGGTGTTGTCATTCAAGTCAAGTGCAGACACATCGGCCGCAAAATCTGCCAAAATTGGGGTTTGGAATATCTTCGCAACTGAGATGGTTATCCCCTCTTTACGAGCAGCAACCACAAGCTTCATACAAGTAATACTGTCCCCGCCACGAGAAAAGAAATTATCATCTGCTCTGATTGATCCAGGTGGCAGGTTCAGCACCGTCTCCCATAGACCTTGAAGTTTCAGCTCCATTGTAGTTGATGGAGCTCGGTTGCTCTTTTGCGCAAGCCTGTATTCTGATACGCGCGATTCTAATAGGGACTCACACCAGATCCTGAGTTGCCGTCGGTTCAGTTTTCCAGAAGGTGTCAATGGTATGGATTTGATAGGGATGAATAAAGTCGGTACCATATATGGAGGAAGTGATTTGGACAAGGAAGCCTCCAGAGATATGGCAATCTCTCTAAGCGACTCTGACAAAGGAAGGATCTCCTCATCTTGCAAGGTAACAGGCGAGGGAGTGGCAGTACATAGGAAGGCGGCAAGTGCTTTCATGCCTCCTACTTTGATCAACTCAACCGATGAGCTTATATCAGATGGGAGGTTCTTCTTCACATGGTATTCAACTTCTCCTAGCTCCAGTCTTTGGCCGTTAAGTTTGACTTGAGTATCCTGGCGACCCACGTAAGTGAGCGTTTTGTCCGAGTTGAAACGGCCCAGATCACCGGTTTTATACATCCTACGGCCATTCCCTTGAGCCCATGACGGGTCAACAATGAACGAATTGGCTGTCTTGATTGGATCATTCAGATATTCACGTGCCAATATTGGACCCTCGATCAAGATTTCGCCAATACATCCAATAGGCATGAGGATATTGTGGTTGTCCGGATCCACGATCCAATTGGAGAAAGTAGGCCGTCCGACGTTTGTCGGTTCATTTGATGCCGTGAGATCGCCGTTATAAGTACTGTGCACCGAGCATTCCGATGGACCATAGAGAGAGCTTGCCAGCTTTCCCCAGACTTCGATGTTTTCCTTGGTTGTGGCCTCCCCAGCCAGACAAAGTGCTTTGACATTCGGAACTTCCTCTGGTCGTAGAAGTCCTGCCACAGTTGGTGTGAGATTAAGGTGATTTACACCCATTCTATTGATGGCGCCAGCCAAATCGTTGTACCTTTCATGCTCCGAAGGAACACAGATACATCCACCTCTTGTAAGCGTCGTAAATATTTCTGCAAGAGATACGTCGAAAGTGTATTGTGAAAATTGAAGCACTTCTCGTAGTCAGCATTGTCCTATTATTCGGGGTCTCAAGCGAGGTTTCATTAGGCAACAAGCTTCTCTTATAAAAAGAGATCATCTCAACTATTATGAGGCAGCTTGAAATGAGAAGAATAAATTTAGAGATCACTCACCCCTCGATTCGGTGTTAATTCTCTGGAGAGAACCAAAAACATTACTCGAAGACATGAAGGCGGCGTGCTCAAGAAGCACACCTTTGGGTTTCCCAGTAGAACCAGAGGTGTAGATCACAAAAAATGGATCCGTTGGTTCTGCTTTGGACCGAATCGAAGTTTCCCGAGGTTGTGATAGTGATAATTGGTCGAGTGAGTACTCGTCTACTTGAGTCACATGAGTCACCATTCCCTCAAAGGTCTTAGCAAGCGATGGCGAAGTAACAATTACTTGCGCTTTCACATCTTGAATACGATGTTCAAGAGCTGATTTCGGGAACTTTGGGTCGAGAGTAACAGCCGCTGCACCGGTCTTGATGGTAGCCATTAAAGCCACTACCGCCCAAGAACTCTTTTCAAAGCATGATACAACAAATACTCCTGGACCAGCACCAAGAGAAATAAGATGGATGGCCAAAATGTTGGATGCATCATCTAATTCGCCGTAAGTGAAATCCTTGTCCCAAGCACAAATGGCGGGGGCTTCTGGTCGCTCTCTCGCTTGCTGTTCTATGACTTTGTCCACGCATTCGTTGATCATTTCATGCGGTCTATCATTCCAATCCATGAGTTGCTTGTGATGATGCTCGCTTACAAAGTTGAACGAAGAAATGGGTAGGTCAGCTTGCTGAGGTATGGTACGTAGGACGTGGAGGAATGTGCTTCCGATGTTCGAAGCCTGGCCATCTGAGATCTTATCGGTCCAGTAGGCAAGATCAATATTAACCAGGCTTTCATTTGCCTCGACGTTGATATTGATGGTAAATTCTGTGGGATCGTAAATGGGGGATATCAAGGGAAAACTTACCCCGCATTCGATTTCATTTTCAGTATGCTGCGATCTTTGGTAGGATAGCGATGTATCAAACAGAGGCTTTCCCGACAGATCCAGCGCATGCTGAACATCAGCCAGTGACGTGTTATGGAACGGCAATCCTTCCATATAGTCGGCTTGCACCTAAGGTAGTAGATTTATATCAGCATACTTTCTGTCCGGAAATCCCGTTCATTTGAACACTCGGCAATGACTAAGACTCTTACCTTGTATAGAATTTCGTCAATTTTCATGCTGGATGAGAACTTTGACCGATGAACTAGCATATTGATATAAATGCCAACTGAGTCAGCAAACTCTGCGTTTCTATCTGAAGACAAGAAGCCAAATGAGATATCATCGGCGCCAGTCATACAGCGTAGCGTTAATGCCCAAGCAGTATTGAGCAGAGTAGAAAAGGTGAGTCCTTTCATTCCGCAGAATTCCTGTAGATCCGAAAACTGGTCACTCTCGATTCTGTACAGAACAGAATTGAGTCGCTTTATTGCGGCGGGGAGGCCATCATGTAGATGTGGAAATTCGCAAGGGGTTACACTCTCCAAGTATCGGCTCCAGTAGTCAATCCCTGGGGCGTTTGATAAACCTTGTAGGTAACCGATATAGTCGCTATATGATGGCCCCTGACCTTCTGGCAACAATTCTTCGTAAGCGAGAGCCAGGTCTCTCAGAATCAGCTGAATGCTTTTCCCATCAATTATGGTATGACTGATATCAATCTTGAAGAACACTTCCCCTTCCGATGTTTTGCATATCGTAAACCGATGGGGAGGCGCGTTGTGGGTAAAGTTTCCGCATAATGATTCTTGAAGCCTTGTGAGTGCAGAAATTTGGTCATCACATTGGATATGAATAATATCCGCGATGTGGTGTTTAAGAACGATTTGATTATAAACTCCATCGCTGGTACCAACGGCTTCGATTAATATACATCGAAGCGAAGAATGCCTATCAACAATATTCTGCCATGCTAATGCAAGTTTTGCCGCGTCTGCATTACTTCCTGTATGCGGTTGCAATTTGCATAACACCTGGTTCTGGTAGAATTCAGGGTCCTTTGTCTGAGCCAATAAGAGACCCGTTTGCATGCTTGATGCAGGGAACAATCCATCAACTTCATCCATGCGGGATATTCCGAGTCGTGGTAGGACTTCTTCGTTCAGCTTATTGAGGTCTTCGTATGTAATTGATAGTAAGGGGAAATCTGTGGGTGTAGCTTGTGGCTTCATTCGCATCAAGGTATTTGCAATAACACCTACTGCTCGACTGCACTCTGTTATCCAACGCATGATTCTCTCTTGGTGGTGGATTTCTCGACTAAAAGTAAATGAGAACCGTAATTTTCCTTGAACGATGACGGCTGATATCTCAAAGAGACCAAATCGGGGTGTATTTATCCCAACGTCTGCGACTCCACTTTCGCCTGCACCACGAGCTTCCCCAGCCAACTCGTAGATTGACTTCAGTAAAGCATCCTGGCGTTCGAGTTGCTGATATTGACCCAAGTAATTGAACGTCACTTCTGAGGGCCAGTGATGGCCAAACTCCTCCTTGCCAGCGAGACCCAAGCATCTGGCAGCGAAATAAGGTCGACCATTGTCAGGAACCCTACGGCGGTAATCCTTCACGTGCCGTAAAGTTTCAATTGGATCAGAGGATGCGGATCCGACCTGAATAGGGTACATGGTTGTGAACCAACCAACCGTACGTGAAAGGTTGACGGTCAAGCCCGCAGGCTCGCGACCATGACCCTCTGTAAATATTGGTGGAACCGGACGATCATCGAAACATTGGGCAAAGGAATATATGAGTGCGGAAATCAGGATATCAATTGGTTCTGTGTTGAGTGTTGAGTGGCATTCTGTCAACATGGTCGAGGTAGTTGCAGCGTCAATCTCAAACCCTTCGCAGATAACGTTCCCGTAGGTATCGGGTTGGTTTTCCATTCCCCAGAAAGCGGCATCGCCTGCTGGCACTTGAGATGGTAGAACCTTGTCCAGATCACAGGTTTCCGATTGTTCAGCTTGTAGTTGAGCCCATGTTTGGAAAGCAATGGGTTTATCGCCCAAAGACGTTTGAGACGGGTTCAGAAGTAATTCTTCTATTTCTTCGAGTATTATTCTCCAGCTAACAAGATCGATGACCTGTGATGAGGTTCAGCGTCAGTATTGATACTTTTAAGAATATCGGGGATTTTGAGACTAAATAAAGCAAGCATGACTGTCTTCAGGGACTTGAGGAAGAATAATCTGCCGAATCTCTGCACACATCCTGAAAGAGGGATGGATAAACTCCAAAACAGATCAAATTACTTACCAGGTGGTGACACACCATGAACACTAACTGCTCCCCACTATCGAGCTCAAACAGATCTGCGCCAAAAAGTGGTCCAACAAAAGGATCGAGGCACTTTTGGCTATCGGCAATGAAGGGAGTGGATTCATTTTGTGTTGAAATCCGGTGGCACTTCATCCGGTAAGATCCAGCGACGTTTGGTGTAATTCGTTGTTGAATAGTTCCACCGGAGACAGGCACCGAAAATCGAGATCTGAGCATAGAGTGTCGCTCAATAATCATTTCTATTGCCGAGCGGAGGTTTCTTTCCTATAGAGGTAGGTTAGCTCCATTGTTCTCGGTACAGTAAGGAAAAGAAATCTCCAATTTCCGAAAGAATGGACTTGATTTTTCTAATTACTTGGGATGAAAAAGCCCATCAAATTCGATTATCCAAAACTACCTGGATAGTTGATTTGGTTGTTCGAGGCTCGCTTGAATGATGCTAAATTGGGTATACTTACATCAATGATAGATGTTACGCGCAGCAAGAAGCTCTGATTGAAATGGCCGGCTCCATAATTCGGCCTCTTGAAAAACATCTTCTGGATTGGTGATAGATCAAAGGGTGTTTCAATCGCTTCTTCCTCGTGAGTCACGTGACCCTCGAGCTTCGCTCGCCTCGCAAGTTCCCTGATAGATTTCGCACGCAGAAGATCCTGAACTGTCAAACTGATATTTTTCTTCGCACAGTATCCCATAACGCCCATGGCGCTAATGGAATCTCCTCCCAAGCTAAGGAACGAGCGACTTAGGCTAACTTGGTTCTCTTCGAGATTGAGCACTCGACTCCATGTAGCCCTCAACATTGCTTCCATCTCAGTTGCGGGTCTCTCATCGGTAACTACATCACTTTCCAGATCGATCATTTTGACAATTTGGCGATACGCGTCTTGGCTGAGATTTTCGAACCACTGTCCAACCTTTTTTCTATCTAACTTGCCGGAGGATAGTAAGGGAATCGATTGAACCGTTAACCACACAGATGGAACCATGTAAGCCGGTAGAGATTTTGCAAGCTGTTTTCTAGCCGAGTCGGTTTCAGTCTGGGATTCGGCGACTTCAATAGACTCCGAATGATAATTTCCAATGTTCGATTCTTTCAGCGATACCATAGTTACCAAACGACCCTTGAAGTGGCCAACCTTAGGGAAAACAACAAGGCCATGTTTGACGCATTCAGCTAAATTGACGTGATGTTCTATTTCGCCTATTTCCACTCTTTGACCATGTACCTTGATCTGGTTGTCCTTTCGTCCTTTAAACTGGAGCGTGCCGTCATGGTTCTGACGCACAAGATCTCCTGTTTTGTAGAGGCGAGGCATTTTATTACTTGCTAGCATGACCTGCGAAAGCCATGGAGGATTCGTAATGAAAGACTCAGCATTCTTTTCTGGGTTATCAAGGTAATAACCAAGCGTTGGTCCATGAATTAGGAGCTCTCCGATTTCTCCTACTGGAAGCAGGCAATCGTGGTTGGATGGGTCCGTCACAAAGACAGGAGCCAATGGGGTTCCAATATCCGAAGGGTGGGTCTTCAAAGTGATATTGTTGTTGCAAACTGCGACCACAGAGGTTTCCGTAGGTCCATAGGCATTGATTCTGGAACAAGTCAATTTGATTTCTTGAAGAAAATATTCTATTTTGGTATTACACTTACAAGCGAAGCTGTGAAGCCCAGGTTGTGATATGACTCTGGCTCATTGCTTCCCCGCCAAGAACCAATGTCTTCAGGGAGGGCACATCACGTGGTGAGAAAAAGTTGACGAAGGAAGGAGTAAGCAACGCCCAGTTAATCCGCATAGTTTTAATTGCCGAAACTATGTTGTTGAGTCTTGTGGATTCATCTGGGATGCAGACACAGCCTCCAAACATAAGAGGGGTCAGAATTTCGAGGATACTTGCGTCGCTGGGAGATTGTTAGCTCATTCTATCATTTTCATGACGGGCAAGCTTACAAGGAATGTGCTGCAAAATGTAAGACTCTCGATTCGGAGTTCATATACATCTTTGTTCCATAAACTGAGGCTGAGGTACAGAAGGCACCCTGTTCGATGACCGTTCCTTTTGGCTCACCCGTTGTGCCACTTGTGAATATCACATAGCATTGGCTTTTGCTATTGACAATTGGCAAATCCTGGTCGGAACAACTTGAGACTTGAGAAATTGACTCATCATCAATCGGCAGTATGGCAGATGTGATGACAGTCAATCTTTCCTGGTATGCTCGTGAACATAAGATGATAGACCCCTTAACTTTACTGAAAAGATTTGCAAGACGAGCCAGAGGTACTGACGGGTCCAAGGGTACACTAGAGTCATCATGTCAGTTTCAATTTCAAATGGTGGTCGATGAGATTCTTACATTGCTGCCCCGCATTTAAGAACGCTCAACATAGCGATCACATTGTACTTTGATTTATCGAATACCAGAGGTACTAACATTCCAGGCTGGATTTCATGCTTTTGAATAAGGCCACAGGCGAGTCTGGTAGAAAGGCTGTCGAGTTCACGATATGAGAGGATGCCGTCGTGAGCGCAGATTGCTTCTGCGTCGGGTTGTGTAACCACTTGGTCGTGCACTGCATCATGAACACATCTCGTAATTTCCTCTAAAGGATTGCTCCAGCTTCTTACACTTTCAAGGTCACTCGCACTAAACGTTGGAGAATTCACATTTGAGGACCCTGCCTCATCCCCTTGAGATTTCTTCATTTCGAATTCGGTTATTTCTGCGTGGTTCTTTTCTTTTTTTTGGAAAAAGTATAGCTGATTTAGCAGACCGTCTTTCGAGAGCATGCTTTGAACGCTTGTGGGAGTTATTTTGATTTCTGAATGTCGCCCAGATGTCTAAGTACTATGAGCATAATTTACTTAAAGGATTTCAAATGGTTGTTTACTTACTGTTGCAATATTTTACTCTTGCTTAAAACTAGCAATTATGCAGCATCTGAATATATTGTGTTGGAAGATGAATTGTATGAAGAATCTAGTAAGCGAAATGGGGAAGAGGCAAAAATGTTTTAACAATACATTGAATGTAACACGGCAGCAAAACCAGGGAAAAGATGGCTGATATCAAAGAACGTAGTATAGAGGTGGTACGAGTTCCATATCCTTGGGACTGGGGTTATGATGAACACAAACATGGGCATTTGAAGGAGCGGGAGCTGCAGACAGTTGCAGTTGAACCGGGTTAATCCTTCCATTTTCCAGGCGTCCCCAAAATACCTAATATTTTCCTCAGGAAGACCCTTAAAACTTTAGGCATAATGAATACTGGATACACCGTCTCAAAAATAAGGTAACGATCGCCCCATTCAGCCGATGGTGGTATCAATGGCATGCACACATTCGGGATTATTGACGTACTTTGAAGTAAAGAGAAGCCAGAAACTTCAACTGAACGAAAATAGCTATATTTTCGTGGCTAGCTGATATGGTAGATCAACTTGGCCAATGTCAAGATAGCCGAAGCTCTGTCCCGTATGCAGTAAAAAAAGAGAAGGATTCAGGATTCGGAACGTTTCAATAGCAAATGCAGTACAGATTAAGTCATAGGAGCGAAGATCCCTTTTTAGAAATAATAGTGGACCTGAAAACCATACCTATGAGCTGCAGTCCATGCAGAGCTAGGATTTGTATAGCTTCAATATTTGATACTGAGGTCGTTTTCGTGCCGTAATAGCATTTTCCCATTTTTCAACCCCATAAATGTGGACAGGGTTGACAAACCCCAACCTAGGGTTGGGTTCCATCTTCAACTAGCCTGGAGAATAGCCTCACTAGAAGCGTCAGCGAGTACTTCTCATTAAACTCCATTTCTGGAATTACTTATGAGTATTCTAATGTTTCTCAAAAGCTCTAGCTTAATAGCCTAAGCCAATCTAGAGAAGTAGAACAATAAGATAGTTATTACTACCACTTTCAATGATGTAAGATTACATCGGAAGAGAGTGTAGAATCGCTGCATAATCTCCAGGGATGGTGAAAGATTTTCTGAAGAGAGGGGTCTATTTTCCAGGATCCATTCGTGTTGGTAGGCTTCGGTAACGGATTGACGAGGAGAGGGGTTGCTATGCAACATGGGGCGAATTACGAATCCACACTCGAGGCACGTTGGTGGTCATTGACATGGTCTATTTTCTCATGATGCGAAGATACATTAGAGTTGCGAGTAGTTATTTGCGACGCGAACAGATCAGCACTAACCCAAAATGATTAGGCTAAAAAAAAGCTTGGATGTTTTTATCACCTGATTTCAATAAATCCCAATTCAATCAAAATACGGCATTCTCCGTTAACAACCTTAATTTGATGTCCTCTTTCCTGGGGGACTCAAGGGGGCCTAGGGGGGGGGGGGCACACCTATCAAACTTGCAGTAGTGGATCTGCAGAACGTGGCATACCCCCCTTTCAAGGGTTCCCCTCAATTCTCTCTATTTCTCAGGGGTTGATTGGCTTAACGCCATTGACGTTCTTCCCACCCTCAACCAATATTTGTGTGTTGCAGAACTGCGGCTGCATTCGTCCATCTGTCAGGCGTTGTCCAATCCCACCTTCCCATTACTTCCATAGGGTTACCTTTTCTTGTCAATACACCGTGTATGCAGCAATTGACATTGCTTACAGCCGGCCCCGATTCTCGTCGGCAAACCAACCAAGAGAGATCCTCTAGTTGCTGCCTCTCAGCTCCCTTGGCAAATGCCGGCTGCCCATCCGGCGTGAACCGGCTCCATATCCGAGTCATTCTCCGTCAGCCCGCCTGGCTTTTTTTGACTCTATTATCAAGGTACACTTCCAATCCGTCACTGCCGGTACTGTTCAGGCTGAAAAGTCCCGCCCTGATCAGCCCGAATGCAACAGGGATAGAGGATTTTCTGACGATCGATGTTTACCATGGTTTGGATTTTCTGGGATTTGGGAATGACACCTTGCACACATACGCCATGCCGTTCGTCGTCTGGCTTTTCTTGTATTGTAGCAGCAGAAAACGGTCTCTTGACGACATGGCAAATTTAGAATTCCCATTGGCATGGTTGTAACACTCTTGTGCGAGGTACCTTGTGGGTGTGTGAAACCATTGAAGTCACCAATTGCAGATAAGTTTAGCGAGTAGATCCATGGTTCAGTCTTCTACCCAGTATTTTGTATATGTGGATGTAATCTTTCCAGCGTTCACATCATCTTCTTGTGTTGCAATACTGTGTATGTATCAACCAGTCACACGTGTTCGCTTACGCTGGCCAGGTTTGAGGATCACTTCTTCTGCAAAGCATTTGACGACCTCAGAATCGCCCGGCATATACGAGTACGAAGCCACTTTTGACTTGGAGAGGCTCTTAATCAGGAGATATTTCGACCTTAACCAGCGCATCATACACCTGGGTTGACTTGTCAATTTCCACCCACCCATCTCGGTATCATGCTTCCCGGAGTATCTATTTTGTTTTCGGTTTTTTTTTTCAAGATCAGAAAAGCAAAGATCGTCGCTCGCCAGGTTGTGTGGGGAGCTCTTGTTTTTGCTATTGACATTGTTGTGCCAAGGGTGGCAGTGGGAGATGCAATTCTATTAGGACTCATGATTGTCCGACAATGCTACCTTTCGTTTATCCGTTCCTAGCCCATAATATTATGGGTCACAACTCCTCGTCTGAGCTGTCGCCCTTGTCAGAGTCGTCTTTCCAAAGCTAAAGAACCATTTTCCACGGACTCATAATTGCATATCCATTCTTATGCCCCGTGGTTAAGAGACGTCTTACCAAGTGCGTACTTCCCTAATTCGAGTATCTAGTTTCGTATCCACAGTGTGAAATTTCTGTATTTGAATACAAATTCCACGTCGCTCCGAGATCGTCTCTTACTAACCCAAACCTCCCTCTGGTTACATAGTGAAATCATCATGGAGATTGAATGTTACACCATTTGCAACACCGCCCCTTCTTGCATTTACGAGGAGTTTCTTATTGGTCTAAACTGTCAGCAAAATAAAGCAGCTCTCTATATAGATCGCCACTCACGCCACCATCCTTGTACTCTGCGTACCTTTCTCATGCGCTTCTATCGTTTAAGATGTTCCTAGCCGTTTTCATTTCAATCTCGGGTTCAAATCAAACAACTCACCTCCCTGTCCTGACTCTGTCTTCGCCCATTAGGTAACGGTGAACAAATCATCCTTGTCTTCCAATATGCTCTTAGTTACGGGCTCGAAGAGTCGGTGATAGAGTCATTTCCTCGGCGTTAGCCCGGGTTCTCGAGACATGTTTTGATCTCTCGTCAACCATGTAAAGATCCCTGGTAGAATTAGCAAGGCGGTTGGTAATATTTGATTGATTGTCTTCTATTTTCTCGGCTTCCATGATCTGCGTCTGACATTTCCTTCTTTGCTTGGGAGCGTTTTGACTAGCGTCATCATTGCCATTTATCTCAAATACCCTCGCAAGTATGTGTCCAATCAGGGATTATCCATTTTACAACAGTTTGTCTCCATGTGCCCTTTCATCTCCAGGTCCTCCAGGTCATTGTGTTTTGTCTTTTGCATAATCAGTATTCCATAGTCACCATGGCTTCATCATCGAATTGTACCGCAATCGACGATGCATTCGGTCCTCACGCCGGAAGATGTCGTGGTGGATTCGACTTTACAATTCTCTTTGAGGATACAATTCTATCTATCCTTCCTCTTGGTCTTTCTCTCATTGCAACTGCATTCAGGTTTATGTTTTTGAGTAGAGAAGGAATTAAGGTTATCCCTAACGCGTTCTTATATGTCAAGCTCGTGAGTTTTGAACCCCTTCATACCCTTAAACTTTTCGGTGTATAGCTCCATTATGGTTGAAATATTGAAATCGAAATGATGTTTTTTTAGAAACATAGAATTTCAACTCATGTGACATCTCGCATCGCTACCCATAAACATTAGAACTAAGCTTGCTAACTTAAATTTGGTATTAGACTTCATGGCTTGCGTTCGCTGCCACACAACTCGCTCTTCTTGTTCTTTGGGCTCAACCGTCGGCGCCGAGGAGCAAGTTCACAACAACCTCCGTATCGATATCTCTCACCGCTGCTCTCATATTTACGCCACTTTCATACAAAGAGCATCGAAGATCGATCAAGCCATCGTTCATACTTAGCATTTACTTACTCTTCACTCTTATTTTTGATGTGGCTCATACAAGAACTGTGTGGCTTCTTGAGGGTCGATACACTCCTGTTGCTGCTGTCACCACTACAGCAACGGCACTCAAATTCCTGCTCCTAATTCTTGAAGTTACTGAAAAGCGGAGAATTCTTCGCCCAGACCAGAAAGACAATCCCCCATATGCCACAAGTGGAATCATTAACCGGTCTTTCTTTTGGTGGCTAAATCCCCTTTTTCGGCTTGGGTATTCAAAAACCTTGGCGGTCAAGGATCTTTTTGCTTTGGATCAACCTCTGGCTTCCACTGGATTGCACGACTCACTTGAGGATTCTTGGAGCTCTGGTATGTAGCTTCTCTTCTACATTTAGACCGGTCTAACAATTTCTCCAACAATCAGTAACAAACAGAACACCACACGCTCTCTTTTTCACATTACTCAAAACGCTTAAGTGGCCGTTATTAGCTTCAGTCTTTCCCCGGTTGTGTCTCATTGGTTTCAACTATTCACAGCCCTTCCTCATCACTGCTGCAATTAAACTTTCTCAAAGTGAAGTGAATTCACAGTCTCAAAATGAGGGCTATGGTCTCATCGGAGCTTACATACTTGTGTATGTGGGGATTGCTGTGAGCCAACTTTCATCCTCGCTAATAGCAATCCAATTACTTACAAGGTGGTAGGTATCAATGGGTCTATACCAACATTTCACATACAGAAGTATCACTATGGCACGTGGTGGATTGATTTCTCTGCTGTATGCCAAGACAGTGGAGTTGAGTGTCACTGCTGTTGATCCAACAGCTGCTGTCACACTGATGAGTGCGGATATTGAAAGAATTCAAACTGGCTGGCAAACTATTCATGACATGTGGGCAAATCTTATTGAGATTGGGGTTGCTATTTTCCTTCTTTACAGACAGCTTGGTATAGCTTGTGTGGTACCTGTAGCTGTGGCTATTTGTATGGTCCCCGATTCCCTTTCCTAAGTAACCCTCAACTAATTGTAAATCAGTCTCGATGGGTGGATCTATCGTTGCATCTGCACTAGTCATGCCACGTCAAGCACTATGGCTACAAGCAATCGAGAAACGAATTGCCGCCACAGCAGCGATGCTAAGTGCTATGAAAGGCATCAAGATGTTTGGATTAACCGAGGTCCTGACCAAAACCCTTCAAGATCTTCGTATAAAGGAACTCAATATCTCCAAAAAGTTCAGAAAAATACTTGTCTGGAACATGGTTTTCGGTAAGACTTTTGACACTCGCGCCCTCAAGTCTTCGCTTGGTTAACCGATTGGCTCTTAGGCTTCAGTACACCGGTGATAGCACCCATTCTTACCTTCACAGTATTCTCCGTATTGGCACGCAACAGTGATGACGGCAGAACCCTTGATACAAATCGAGTTTTCACGTCCCTCTCACTCTTCACGCTGCTCTCTGATCCTCTAGGATCACTTATCAACGCTTTGGTAAACTTCATGGGTTCAGTAGGCTCTATCCACCGAATTCAAGAATTCCTTGAATCAGAAGTACGAGTTGACAGTCGAAAAGTTTTGACACCATTTAAACATCAGAAAACGGCACATCGACCATCCGCCAGTTCCTCAGCAACACAATCCGTTTCGGATATTGATGTCCCACCCGACTATCCGTTTGCAATTGCCAACTCTATTATCGTGCAAGATGCGTCTTTCGGCTGGGACAGGGAGAAACAACCTATTCTCACATCAATTAATCTCACAGTTCCACAACATAAATTTACAATGTTGGTTGGACCTGTTGGGTGTGGTAAAAGTACACTTCTAAAAGCGATTCTTGGAGAAGCCATTACAATGGAAGGTAGAATACAGATTTCCGATCCCAAAGTAGCGTTTTGTGACCAGACCCCTTGGCATATGAATGCTTCAGTCAGGCAGAGTATTATAGGTATATCCTCAATGGATGAGATTTGGTATAATTCTGTGCTTCTCGCTTGTGCTTTGAAAGAAGATTTGAAACATTTACCGAAGGGTGATAGGACTGTTATTGGTAGCAGCGGAATTTCTCTGTCTGGAGGACAGAGTCAAAGAATTGTAACATTCGACCCTCCTCCATTCAATTCTTAATTGATTAGCTAATGTCATCACAGGCGCTAGCCAGAGCTGTATACGCTCGCAAAGACGTTATGATACTAGATGATGTCTTCCGAGGACTCGATTCAGAAACTGAAAATCAAATATTCTACAACCTCTTTAGCGAAAGGGGACTTTTGCGCAAACATCAAAAGACCGTTCTCCTCGCCTCATCTTCTGGTAACCTCCCCTCATAGTTTCTCAAGCTTTTAAGCTAACTATGATACAGTCAAACGGCTACCATACACAGACCATATTGTCGTGTTTAATGCCGAAAGGAAAGTCGCTGAACAAGGCACTTTCTCTAATCTCAGCGGAGCGGGAGGATATATATCCTCACTCAATCTATCACCACCAGACTGGAAAGAAGACACTGATGCCATACTTCCCTTCTATGATGGAGCTGGGAAATCTGAGAAGACTCCTTATAGAGAAGCGGCCTTCTCCGAAAAACTCGATGTTGAGCTGCTGCCCGAGGAAGAGGAAGAGCCCATAGGTGATGATGCCAGTAGGAGAGTCGGTGATACTTCTGTTTACATCTACTACTTGAAAGCTGTAGGGTGGCTACCGACGATCATATTCGTTATTGGAATGTGCGGATTTGTGGTTTGCTTCTCTCTTCCCCGTAGGTCCTTTTTTCACATTCTTATTACTACATTTCGCTAATTTAATATAGCGATTTGGGTGAGGTGGTGGGCTAAAGATAATGCCCTCTATCCAAATGCACACATGGCGTATTACTTGGGCATCTATGGACTCCTTGGTGGTTTGGCATTAATTTGTCTTATTGTCGCTGGTTGGTAAGGAAACTCAAATTTGGGTCATACATACCCGTTCGCAAGCTAAACTTCGATAGGGAGATGATTATTAATATGATGCCTCGTTCAGGAGAGGAATTCCACTTGGTACTCCTCAATACCGTATTAAAGTATGTATACAAACATTATCCACTTTATGTCCTATTAATCCTTCCAAAACAGATCACCAATGTCATTCTTCTCCACAACTGATTCAGGAATCACTCTGAACCGCTTCAGTCAGGATCTCCAACTAATAGACATGGATCTCCCCATCGCAGCCCTAAACACCTTTGCAAGTCAGACTTCCCACCTCTCTAACTCACCCTAAGCAGAATACAGTACTAATCAAAACAGCCCTAATTCTCTGTCTCGCCCAAATAATAATAATAGGAATCTCCTCAATCTACGCCCCAATTTCCTTCCCCATAATTCTCGGCCTCCTCTACCTAATCCAAAGAATCTACCTACGAACAAGTCGACAAATCCGACTCCTAGACCTCGAAGCTAAAAGTCCCCTCTACACAACCTTCCTCGAAACCCTCCAAGGACTCCCCACAATCCGCGCCTTCTCTTGGGGTCCCCATCTCATTTCTCGCTCCCTTGCTCTCCTTGATACATCACAGAAACCATTTTACGCACTATTCGCTGTGCAACGTTGGCTCGTCTTAGTTCTTGATCTGGTAGTTGCTGGTATTGCGATTTTGCTTTGTGTTTTGGTTGTCTCGTTGAGAGGGACGATTGATGCTGGATTTGTGGGCGTGGCTTTGTTGAATGTTGTGCTTTTTGGACAGAGTGTTAAATTGTTGTTGACTTATTGGACGAATTTGGAGACGCATATTGGTAGTATCGCACGGGTGAAGGCTTTTACTGAGGGAGCGAAGAGCGAGGAGGATGATCAGGGTGGTGGTGAGAGGAAGACACCACCAGAAAGTTGGCCGGAGAGAGGCGAGATTGTTTTCGAGGGGGTTTCGGCGGGGTATAAGTATGTTCCTTTCCCTTCCCTCGTTTTGTCTCTTACCCCAAGATACTGTACCTTCTAGATTTACTAACACACTCTTCAGACCCAACGAACTAGTCCTAAAAAACATCACCATCTCCATCTCCGCCGGCGAAAAATTCGGAATCTGCGGGCGTACAGGAAGGTCCGTCCCCTCTCCCTTTCCTCCCATTTCTCGCTTACTTACTTACTAACCACCCACCCCCCAGCGGCAAATCCACCCTCCTAACCACCCTCTTCCGCCTCCTCCCCCTAAGCGAAGGAACAATAAAAATAGACACCATCCCCATCACCACAATCCCTCTTCAACACCTACGTACACATCTAAACATCATACCACAAGACCCTTATTTCCTCGCCGGTTCCGTACGCTTAAATGCCGATCCATTAGGAGAAGCAAATGATGAAAATATCATCGCTGCTTTGAAAACTGTAGAACTGTGGGATATAATCTCGGAGAAGGTTCTTGAGTCCGAGGCAGGTGGAAAGGGGGAGAAGATTGAAAAGAAGGGTGTGAAAGGTATGAAAGGAAAATGTTTGGATCTAGATATTGAGAACTTGCATTTATCATGTGGACAAAAACAAGTTTTCTGTCTCGCTCGAGCTTTGTTAAGGAAAAGCCAAATTTTGGTTTTGGATGAGGCGACTTCTAGGTACTTACTTTCCCTTCCCCTTCCACTACCATCCCTTTTTCTCTCTCTCATCCCATTCCCTCATCTCCTTCCCACAATCTACACAAACACCATACTAACCCCCCCACCCCCATAGCGTAGACACAAAAACCGACAGCCTCATGCAATCAATCCTCCGCACCAAATTCCACAAACAAACCATCATAGCAGTAGCCCACCGTCTCGACACCATCCTCGATTTCGACCGTGTTGCCGTGCTCGAAGATGGGGAGTTAGTGGAGATTGGTCCGCCTTATGAGTTACTTGCCATGGAGGGACGGTTTAGGGCTTTGTATTATAGTGGTCAAGAGCTGGAAGATGAGGATTTGGATGGTGGAGAAAAGGCTTAGGAGGATAGGTTTGAAGCGTGAAATTTGAGGTTGAGGTTGAGGTTTGTGATTGGAATTTGATTTGGAAAAATGTTAAGGAGGAGGAGGAGGAGTTGTAACCCAGAAAGGGGTTTCTTGTGGGTTCTTAGTTTCTAGTGAAAGTATACACGAGGAATGAAACAATGTAACTTGAGATAAATCCTACACCATTTACCTTCCCAACTTATTGAATATCCCAGGAATGCACAGTACAGTAGAACAAAGTAGAGTCAGAGGAGCCTCCCATGGGCCGCTCCTCACCAGCGGACGGAACTTGACTGAATAAGCATCCCGGCCAACGTTTCTAGAGCACCTGATCCCATAGTTTAGTTCAAAGCTTCAGATAATCAAACCTGTTTCCACAAAGATAGTTATCTTTGATATACAGGTAGCTCTCCGGTACCCCACATTTTAGCTCGGAGAAATAGCTTCGGCGGGTTTTCTCTGGGCCCCTTACCTCGTCACAAGACAAATCCACACACAGCTCATATCATCAAAGAAGAAAAAAAGATCATACGATGCAATATTTGTATACATCTTTACATAATATCTTATCTTCTCCCATCTTCCAGATTCCCATCATGCATGCATCCATCCCTCCATTCATACATCTCGTCATAATAAAGAAGAAGAAAGCCTAGCAGCCCAGCCCAGATAGGTCAAAGCACAGCTCCAAACCATCCATCCATCCATTCATTCATACCATTCATCCCCTGGCCTCGAACATCCTATCTACAAATTCTCCACGTTCCTTCATCAAGGTCACCCAAGGTCCCCTCCCTCGTTCCCATTCTATATCTCCATGCCCCTCCGCCTCGCTCGCTCGCTCGCTCATCATCATGTCATCATCGTAAAGAAAACTCGATCGAAAAAAAAGAAAAGGAAAAATATAGTTGTATAGGTATTCCAAAAGAAAAACAAGAAAAGAAAAGAATTGGGAAAAACAGCGACCGGAAAAAGCAAATATTTCCATCCCCCCAAACGCGCCTTGCTATTTGCTTGTTCTAAAAAGAAGAAGAAGAAAGGACTTCTCGAATGCTAACTTCAATTCCCATGCGTGTATTTCTCCCAAAAGGGTTCCAAGTCGGATAACAGACGTAGATGATGTTCATCTCTACATCCGCACGCGTCTCGGTCAAAAAATCGAACTTTTTTTCTGCTTCATCTCATCTCCCTATTCTTCATTGTCCATCATCACATTTACGGCTCTATCCAGCAAGCGCAAGTGGGCTTGCAGCCGGACTAACTGTGTCCAACGGCGCGGCATGTAGCGCAGGCTTGGCAGCGCTTCCCATCAGACCTTTCTTCTTTCGCTCGATGGCGTTTTTGACCCAGTTGCCCACTTCTTCGTCTTCCGTTCCTGAGGGACCAAGGGTGTCGCTTGGGAGATCTCCCGCTGCGTTACCTCCGTTCTCAGCCTCTTCCTCATCGGCTTCGGTAATAGTAGCAGGCTTTGACAGTTCCGCAAGCCAGCCATGTTGAAGAAGCATGCTGTAACTCGGTCGTAAGGCTGGAACTTTGTTCAGACATCCGTGAACGAAGTCCCGAGCTAGCTCAGAATATCCTTCTTCTGGGAGATCGGGCGGGGCACCATCGACGATTGCCTAATTATTGTTAGTCTATATACCAGTTTGAGCAGCAGAAGAACTTACGCTAAGCTGCGAGAAGATATTGTTATAGGTCTCAGGAGGGTAAGGATATCGGCCCATAGCACATTCAATAATAGTCAGTCCCAGAGACCAAATATCAGACTGAACGCTGTAAGTTCCGCCATCCGTATTTGCTTGTGACATACCACCGCCCGAAATTCTTTCAGGGGCCATGTATGACTGACAACCGATATTTGTCTTTGCAATACTGGCAACCAAGTTACCAGAAACACCAAAATCGCAAACCTTGATCTGACCCCTGGTATTTACCAGAATATTGGTTGGCTTGACGTCTCGATGTATGATATTGTGATCGTCTTTCAGCGTCTTTAATGCCTGTGTAGTGCAATATGTGATTTTCTTAAGCACATTCTCTGGAATACCATCACCATAAATCTTGTCAATCGACCCACCATCCATAAATTCTATACATATGTATACAGAACCTTCCTGGAAAAACGCACCGTAAAAGTCGATGATGTAAGGACTTAAACATTTGTGCAAGATATCGAGTTCCATGATGATGGCTCTGAATTTTGCATCGTCAAGCTCGAGTCGGATCTCCTTCATCGCCATGACACGGCCGGTCAGATTCCCACTGGTTGGAATATCCGTGGTTCCTTCTGATTCCGGATCGCTTAATGGTGTAATGGGAGACGACTGAGAATGTGACAGCTTGTTGCCAGCCAACCCAAGTCCTGGACGGCGTATTCGCGGTCTCGCATGCTTGACTTTATACACAGTTCCGTAATTTCCCTTTCCTAGCTCCTCCAGAGTGTCAACCTCATCCAGAGAAATGTTGAATGTCTGACCACCCTTGAACTGAATTCCCGTGCCATCAATACTAGCTTTCCCAGCAAATTTCAAGATACCCTTTTCCGTATCAACATATTCCGAGAATCTGCTGAACATGGAACCGGTGTCATTTGATGGCTGCACCGCACCACCATTGGTATTTGGGATACTGCCTGGAGCACCTGGTGCGGGTGAAGCAGGAGGCAAACCCCCCAGATTTGGTGCTCCCGCCTTCTGCCGCCTCGCAGCCAAACCTTTAACGGGCATCCTGGGGACCACAGGAGCAGAATTGAAGTTATGAGCAACAGGGCGCATTCCAGGCAACTGTAAATTTACACTGCCAGGGAGACATCCTCTGCCGGAACCACCAAAATTTGGCGCATTAGGTACTGGACCTGTAGCTGCACCCATTGCTGCCGGACGACTTGGTGGGGTGCCTTGTCTTGTAAGTTGAAAGGCACGCATCTTCGCCTCCAAACTTTGCGGCAGAGCACCCGCCGCACTCGAATTTGTTCGTGTGCTCGACATCGAAGCGGGAGTAGCGGCTGGCCGTCTAGCGTTCTGTAGCATACCGAGGGGTGTTGAGGAAGTGCTCATAGGAGTTAAGGCAGTGGGGTCGGATATCGACCGCAGAGAGGGAATTCGAGGAGCATTCGAATCGGTGGAAGGAGTAGGAGAGGAAGAATCGGATCCAGTCGAAATTTCTGAACCCGGACTTGTGGGAGCAGCAAAGTCGATGGAGTCTTCAGGTGCACCTGAGGTGCTCTTTGGAGGGGTAGCCATCTTAGATATTGTCTTTTACTCTTGGCATCAAGACAAGAGCTGGCAGTATCAGCTTGCGGAGTGTAGGAATCTAGGATGGAAAGTAAGTTTTCAGGCTACGAGCATCATGCGACGGGATAGAGTTGACGATGCGAGAGGGGGTACGAGCAGCTGGGATTTTGGGAGTAGGGACTAGTTTGCTCACCAGAGAGACGTGGGCAGAAGCAGGTAGGCCAGCAAGTAGGAGGACGCTAAGGTTCCGGCAAGATAGGGAACAGCCGTGCGAGCCGTAGAGGCGGCGTAAGGTATGATTCAGAGGGACGGAGGTATCGCGAGAAGTTGCAGCTTGTTGAGGATCCCAGGTTTTAGACTTTTCGGAAGTGGGCAAGCGTCTACGAGTACCGTAGAGTGCAGAGTGTTGGAGGAGTAGTAGCCTGTGGTGCTTTGGGAGTGGGAAAAGGGAAAAAATCCACTTGCTGTGCGCTGCCCAAAGGAGGACTGTCTGCTGGTGTTGGTGCTGGTACTGAGGATGCTGAGAGCCACTGAGTGGTATTCCAATCTGCTCCAGGGCTCCCAGAACGGCACTCGTACCTGACCTGAACTAGCGGGCCTAGTAGAGATGAGTCCACGACCACGACCACGACGAGACCACGACCACGGCCTCAACAAGCTGGCCACGACCTCGGTATTTGGTAGAATCCCAGAGTTTGCGGCAATGGTCGAACGTGAATGTCGGCGTCTGCTTGGGCTTGGTGAGATGTCGAGGGAACAATGCAGATCGGCGCTACTGTACTATGTACTAGCTAGCAACTGCTCTCAAGTCTGCTCAGTCGGTACTAATATGGCGGGACAGGAAACTGCCGGAATTCTCTGAAAAGTCTGGTCTTCAATAGCGAAAGGGAGCGTGAATAGCTTCACTTTAAATGAGACTGGATATTGGCAGCAGTAGGGGTCTATCTCGTCGCGGGGTGTAATCACGTCCACGTCCATCCACAGAAATAAATGTCGGGAGTACGATGACGTTACCAACAACTCCTTCGCTTCTACCATATGGAGGGGTGGCTTTTTGCTGGTGCCGCTGCTGGACAATTGGACAACCTCTGGGCGGGCGGTGTGCGTGCAGGTGTGTGGAGGACGTGGTCTTGTTTCAAGACGGCATCTCTGCCAACTGCGCCACACACTTAACATGGGGAATTTATTTCAGTTTCCCTGATAGTAACCCTTCTTCCCAATCTGCTCAACTCCAAAACTGGATTTTAGACAACACGAGGATGCATACCGTGGTAAATCGACTCTAAGGGAAATGCATGGGCCGTGGGAGGGAGGGTAGGGGGCAGTGGAGTAGCTAAATGGAACAAGTCTGAATTGGTAAAGTATATGACCATGGTCTTCTCATGGTCCGATGCACAAGAAAAATAGCAGAAAATACTTTTCCTATTAGCGTAACTTGATTTAAACTACTTTGTTATTCTATTTATTTGGCATAATCAAAACGATTAGCCGAGAGTCGCAGGACAAAATATACTCGCACGTAATTGTCATACGGGTCGGTCATTCTACTAATTCACTTTAAGACAATCAAATGTTTCCAATCAACTTACTGTACCGAGTACGCTCATACAAACAAAATAATTATCTACCTTTTCCCTATCCACTAATCAAGCAGCCATGCAAGGTACTCGCAGCTCCGCGCTCTACATTCTTTTAAATTCCACATCAAGACTTTGGTTAACTCGGCATCGCAGATAAGGCAGTGTACATAAACCGCCGAGCTCAACCCCCAAAAGCCAGGAATCGCTCTTCCGTCTGGGCAAAACAGTCTGTCGGGTCACGCACCTTCACACCCCAAAACATTAAGCGGCGACGCGGTTGAGCTTGTTATTTCTAGCCCGAGGTTTTTTACTATAAGGTTAAAAGTCTAACACAAAACTCCTAATTAGTAAGTACCTCCGTATGGCCGAGTAAACACTTTATCTTGTAGAGGGAAAACTCCCTAGGCCGGGAAGTTTCTTGAAGGTATAGGAGAAAGCAAGCATGTGTACTGTGTACCCCACTAAATATGTATAGGAAGTTTAGCCGATGATTAACTAGACAGGCACTTACCTACAAAGTCCTATGTGTAGGTAAGGCGAGGGAAGGATACTTGGTCTGAAGTTCAAAGTATGTATGTTTGTTCATTAAAATGGAACGGACCACTTACAGTAACTTTACTCTCTACCGCCCTGTTTTTTACCCTGATTCATTTCCAATCATTTGCTCCTCAATCATCACTTCATACAATACTCTCTTACCCTCAACTTGCTTTAGTATTGCGTACTCAAGTATCATACGAAGTAAATTGCAGAAAAGCCTCTCTGTTACAGACAGAACTGAGCCTTGTCAAGAATTCTCCAGAATTCTCAAAATACGAAGTAAAGAAAACCCACATCAAGAAACCCCCACAGAACTGCGATGCAAGATACAACCTTGACCCCGCAAAGCCAACCGATTGGTGGAAACCTAAAATATATCTACAAGGTATCTTGCAGCGCAAAAAAAACAAACACAATCCATTCTGCCCCCAAATGGTACCATGTTCATGGTACTCGTACCATGCTCCCAGTATACCAAGCTAACACTTATACTCAAGTACAAGTCCTTCTTACCAAAAAATAAAAAAGGAAGAAAAAGATTCTCAGACCTCCTACTCTCAGTGTCCGTCAGCCACATCAAAAAAATCCCATCTCTCGAAAAAGTCCGATATCAAAGAGTCTCAACTCTCCAGCCACACCGTCTCACATCTTCTATGTAACCAAAACCCTCGAAACAAAAAAAAAACAAAGTTCCCAACGACGTCATACGTTGTGGCATTTCTCATTCCCTCTTTCCCACTTTTTTCTCCATTCCGTTTTGGCACAACACCCACCTGCCCACAACACCAAGGACACTTGACATGTGATGGTGGGTTACAGTTACATTACATGCGCATCAGCGTGAACCAACAATCCATTACTGGGAATTCTCCACTGTTTGGTTACTATAATTAACAGAAATGGAATGGGGACCGGAGAAAGTGGATTTCTCCAATTAAAGGATGATTTGTAGAAAAGGGAAAGAGTCGCATTATTGAGCTGATTTGTGGCGCGGTGCAGAGAGAGAGAGGGAGAAAGAGATGGAGGGTCCTAAGTGTTGGATATTGTATGGTGTAAATTTATGGTGTAGTTCTCACTGATATGGGGAAGAGAAGACTGCCTCCGAGGAAGTGCTTGATATTTCTATTTCTGTCCCTACCAGTATTTTAGGATATTTTTCCTTGATATCTGTGTAGTTAGTATGTTTGCATCCTCCTTCATCCAAACAATAGAGTATCATATTATCTCCTCAATACTCACTACCTTCCTACCTATCCTCACAACCTATCCTATCCTCACAAACCCACCCATCCCCACCATCACACCCCATACCCATCAAACTCCCTCCCCTCTCCCTCCTCAAAACTTCAAAACAAAAAGAAGAACCAAACCCCAACCCAAACCAAAAAAAAGAAGAAGAAGAAAAGACAAAAGCTTAATATATATATAAAACCACTACCAGTACTCGGCCCGTTTAACCGCACGCACCGGCACTCACTTCTCCAAGCGCCGCAATGCCATCCATCCATCCATCCCTCCATCCATTAGAAGTCATGTGCACAACCACCACCACCACCCCATACCTCCAGCTCCGTACCTCCCTCCCCATACTTCCCTCCCGCACCCCCAACTAAACCCCTAAACTCCTAAAATCCTAAACTTACAAAGTCCTAAACGTTATTTACTCCCTCCACCCTCCACCCTCCACCCTCCACCCTCCCTCCATACATACCTAGCGCAACACTACCCACAATACTATCCACCCAAACACAAACAAAAACACAATCGGTCGGGTATTGACAATCACCAGGATCACCGGTATACAGAAATCGACCCATCATTTCTTTTTTTTTTGTCTTCGCTGCGCCGCTGCGCCGCAAACGCCGCAGCGGTTTGATCCACATACTTAGTGGCACTACGAGAATATAGTTATCAGATTATCAGATCCTGAGATCTTGGGAAAAGTTAAATGGAAGATAGAAGGTAGGTGGATCTTGGAGGTGTTTATCTTGCAGCTGTTTTTTGGGGATATTGAGTTGGTTGGTGGGGTACTTTGATCTTGGGATTGTTGATGGGGTTTTGAGAGGCGATGGATGGAAAGGATGGGAAGGAAGGGAAATATCAATTAAGATATACTATGATAATATCATGAATTACGCAAGATTAAAGTCCAAGTATCTGATCTGATCAGAAAGACACTCACCCGTCTAGGGAATGTGAATCTCAGGATCTTCGGGGGAGGTGTTCGACTATTCGTTCTGTTGTCTGTAGTCTACTTATTTGGAAGTTTACTCGAGTATCAAGTTTGTATTTCTCGTTAAGGGAGAGTGGACAGGTGTACTTCAAGACGTGGTGATGGTATTGCTTTACCTCGTTCACTTATAAGTTATAACGTAGGTAAGTGCTCTACTTATATCAATACAATTGTTAAGTACCAAGATACAGTACCTACCTACCTAGCAATACCAAAAACTCCCTAAAATCCCATACACCGACTAACTTCACAATCATACATACTCCATTACGCCCCGCGTAAAACCACCTAAGCACCTTATACTCTGTATACAACCCAAACAAACCATCAACATTGCGATACCTCACCGCAGTTCACCGCAGTTTAAACATAATACATAATATATTAACAAAACCCGGGCGAGATAAGTCCGAACAACCCCCTCTATCAAAGTTGTATCCGTCCCCTAATAAAGCTTGTTAGGTAGACATTGTGTTGTATATATTAATGTCCGAGTCTAGGGGTCTTGTTTACATCCTTGTTTACAACCTTGTTTACATGAACTAAGGTTTTACTTGTTAATTTATTCGTCATTCCATCGGGAAGCTGAGAACAAGGGATTTGCTTCTGACTTGACTTTGTGACTTTGTGGGGAGAAGAGGGTGTATGGATCGGTGTTGTGAAGAAGGAGGAACGAAAGCCGGCGGATTGCAAATTTCCTTACATATCGTTATTTGGAAATTGAATTTGGGTTGGTGGTAGTATTTATGTCCAAGATGTCCATTTCTTCTGGATGTTTGACTCGTTTGTTAAGCTGACTGGAATATGATTTGATTTGAGGGAGCATTTTTGTAATGCCACAGCAAAACTTGCTTTGTATTGGAAATAGGCAGCAAGATAATTCGACGATCAGGAAAGATCGTCCAGCTAATTGACGAGTCCGAATAGTTATCCATCTCGAAGTCGTATTTATTAGAAATGACCTTCTTTATACACCGACTCCGAAGTCGGTTCCAAGCGTATATATATGCCAAGATATATGTTTTGCACCACATACAAAAAACATGTGTTGCCACCAAGATAGTTCCATAGTACAAGGCCGAAAGTTCGAAACACAATCGCACCACCGAGTACGAATGAATCGACAATAGGCGATCGAGTGAGACCTGTCACTTCAAAACGGCTAAGCCGTCATATCTTCAAAAGTGCATGATGCGAAGAAAGTTCTTGGAAAGAGTGTGAGTGACCGACAAAACCTTTGTGGCGGGTTCACGATGGTATCATGTACTACTATAAAGCTGGGTCGAGAGCGAATTCATCGAATTCATCGGAAAAACGAGGGAATTTCGATGTTCTTCGCAAAGATTCTTTCACCGACTACTCAAATAGAGTTAAAATGGTCGCACACTTGTACAGTACTGACTCCTTCGTACTCGAATCTTCTCAACGTGCGAGACACGTGGGAAACGTCTATCAGACCCCGCCTCCACATGCTCTCCGAAGAGCCGAAATAGCCTCAAATATCAGCTAAATATATTGAAGTTTTTGGATAAAGTCAAAAGGGACGAAGGAAGTAGAGGAGAGGCGCACATCTGCATGCGACATCCCGCTTGAGATAGCCATTTCAGCCCAACTGCCGCAATCTTTCGTCCGGCTTGCACCATTCGCGGGGTGATGAAGATTGTGTATCGTTGAAGAGTCCGGACACCAGGCTCACGCGACATCGTCGCACCACTCGAATACCAAAAACTCTGTAAGATCTCTATGTTGTGTAGCTCTAAGGAAAATATCGCAGAGCTGACATTTCTCCTTGGCTGTAGAGTGGTTGAAGTTAGCCAAGAGAGGCGAAGTTGGACTGCCAATCCAATCACGAAAAAGCGCAGAAGCACGGGGGCGCCAGGAGAACGGACTTTTCCCTCAGCGAAGAGCTTGTCAGTGGCCGGAGGGAGAGTGGAAGCGCCAGGTCGTCGATGCTGGTTCCCGTTCGGGTGAGTGTGAGGCTATTCGGTGCCTGTCAGCATCATATAGATTGCGGAGGTGCGAGGATGATAATTTCGATTTTGATATCGATATGCGAAGTTTTTATACATACGTATTGCTATCGTATTGCTATCGGGAATCCGACAGTAAAACCTGCCCTGCCTCGCCTGCCCAGACTCTAGAGCGGTGAGTTGGTGACTGAGTACCTGCACAGTGACTGCACAGCCAGCCTCAACAGTGACGTGGTGGTCGCGCAGAACGGGGACGGGGGGATGGAAGGGCCTGCCAAGGGATTCAAATAGTGGAGAGTACAGTGCGTGCTACAGGCTCAGTAGGCTGGCTGGGCTGGTACTAGGCCTCGTTAACCCTCGTTAGCTGAATCCAGCGCTCCGTCACCCCAAAACCAAACCCAAACCGGCACCTTGCTTTTCACAGTGGGCCTTGGCCTTGCCTGGCATCTTATCAGCCATCACCTCATAACAGTACCCTACCCAGCCTACCCTACCTCCTACCTGGTTATTGCCATTGCCATCACCAACAACACATCATAATACAACTCGCACAATACTGGTTCTCCTAATACACAACGAGGGCCATTCCCTCGCCTTGAAAACTTCTCTCCCAAACGCCCTCTCAGCGATCCAGAAACACTGCGATCAAGGGCGCCAATTCCTACTAATCTCCCACCATGGGTTTCTTCACCAACCCAACCTCATATCGGCTCAACGCCATTGTTGCTGGCAACGATGTCCCATCGGTGGCATCCGGTAGTTTTGCAAACTTCGCATTTCTCTCCGCGCGCGCTGCAAACGATCATGACTCCCATCCGCCACTGGCTCATCTCGTCCTTCTGGTCTTCGAAGCTGTGATGGAAGTTGTTTGTGTCAGCTTGCCGGGGTATATTGTAGCAAGGAATGGAATGTTCGATGCAGAAAACCAGAAGTTTGTCGCCAACTTGAACGTGGCATTATTTACACCTTGTCTGAGTACGTGGATGCCTTTGCGATGGGATGTAGAATTGGGCTGACAATGAAACAGTTTTCACAAAATTGGCTTCCCAGTTAACCGCAGACACTCTGGTGGACTTGGCTATCATTCCCGTCATTTTTGCCGTGCAAACAATGGTCTCATACTTGGTCTCATTGGCGGTTGGGAGAGCTTTCGGATTCAAGAAGAGGGCTGCCAACTTTGTTACAGCTATGGGCGTACGTTACAGACATTGATTCATTTCCGAACGACACTGACAAAACTAGGTTTTCGGAAATTCAAACTCCCTCCCAATTTCTCTAGTCATATCTCTCTCGCAAACATTAAAAGGGTTGCACTGGGACAGAATACCAGGGGACAATGACAACGAGGTGGCGGCTAGAGGTATCCTTTATCTGTTGATATTTCAACAGCTGGGTCAACTTGTGAGATGGAGTTGGGGATACCACGTTCTTTTGGCACCTGCCGAGAAGTACGAGGAAGCGAGCGATGTATCGGATCTAGAGGGTGGTGCTTATAGAGATGATCCTCCGGATGATTTGATTCCTGGGTTGGATGGTCACCACGATGAACACGACGGACTTTTACACCCTTCAAGCTCATCCGTCTCCTTTGAATCAGGAGGAAGAACGCCAATTTACAACGCCCAATATGCCGGTTCTGTAGACGGTGATGACGGGGATCAAACTCGAAAACATCAAGCTCTTCTTGCGACGCCAACCAATGGCAATCATTTCCCCGACATAACCAATGGCAACATGACTTCTTTCCCAGCAATTCGCACGCCTACTCCAGAAGATAATAACATCCCAAGCGGAATCCGAGGAATCATCCCAACGATCCGTCTTCGCATCAAACAAACAATTTTCTGGATATCCGCAGGTCTGTCATGGCCTTTCAGAAAGCTCTTCGGCTCTCTACCAAACTCCGTTCAAACCCGTTCATCAAAGATCTATTATGGATTCTGGGATTTCATGAACCCACCTCTATGGGCTATGCTTGCAGCAATCATTGTAGCATCAATACCTAAACTCCAGAACCTTTTCTTTCAAGAAGGGACATTTGTCGCAAACTCTGTTACTCGGGCCATTGCGCAATCCGGAGGTGTAGCCGTGCCACTTATCCTTGTAGTCTTGGGCGCAAACCTCGCACGCAACACTCTCCCTCAATCCGCCATCGACGAGGACTCTGAAGAAAACCAAATCGGGACCAAGCTCCTCATCGCATCCCTCATCTCTCGTATGTTCCTACCAACCCTCATCATGGCGCCGCTCCTCGCTATCTTCGCGAAATACGTCAATATCAGTATCCTTGATGATCCGATTTTTATCATCGTTTGCTTCTTGTTGACGGGTGCACCGAGTGCGTTGCAGCTAGCGCAGATTTGCCAGATTAATGGGGTCTACGAGGGGGTCATGAGTAAACTTCTGTTCCAGAGTTATGTTATTTGGTATGTTTTACGTTATTTTTATTCTTTGGCTTTCCCCTTTCAATTTATGATACTTTTTTGGATGTTAAACTGACTTTTTTACTAAAGGATTCTACCCTCGACGCTCATCCTTGTTATGTGTGCTTTGGAAGTCGTCGAATGGGTTACGTAATCAAGTACTTAACTCTCAATAATACCTAGTTTTCTCTCCACCTCTTTCTTATCTTATTCCTTTTCCCCTATGTCTCTGCGCTTGTGCTTTTGTTGGGGGCCTGGGGGGAGGGATACCACGGAAGGAACCAAAACATGGGGCTGAGCGGTGGGCGAGGGAAATTGTTATTATATGTATAAATATTTGGGTTCTTGGGGTTTAGCATTGGATGGCGTTTTCTTTCCTTCTTTTCTTTTCTCTTTTCGTTCTCTTTTCCTTTCTTTTTTCCTTTCTTTCTTTTTTGGGGAGGGATTGTCCTAGCCTGGCTCGTCGACAGTGCGATAGGATGGGTAGGGTGGATGTGTGAATACTTATTATGATGGGTAGGTGGGTGATGGTAGGAGGAGGGGGGTATATACAAAATGAATATAAGGGATTTTACTACTTTACTTACTGTACTATTTTTACTATTGTGTCTAATGTTGTTATTGACTATAAAATTCGTCCGCATACAGTGGTGGTTTGAAGGGAGCGAAGATACTCGGATGTGGGTTACTTGCTGAGAGAAAGATCAAGGGGGAGGGGGGTGGGTGCTTTCTTGTATCTCCTGAGCCTGGCTCGATGGGCGGGCTGCGGGTTGAGTATTATCCGCCAGGCAGGTTTGACCGGTTTGTTTGCTAGTTTGCAGGTCAGGTTGAGGGCAGGAATGAATGCTCATTTCAGATAAATAGCTTCGGGTATAGAAAATAGAGTATAAATTGGGCATTCTTGAAAATTAACTCTTTCTTTCCATGAAACAAGGGTCTCTGAGATTCTCAGCAGTCATTTGGGGTAAGATTACTATATAGTAAATCCCAATCCAAGGATCCTTTACAAGGCGCTAGTCCAAAATCGCCATGTGTAGGGGGGGGGTTATGTTTGAGCTTTACTTATAGTACCTGTTAGAATGCTAAGCGAGGTCTTATTTTGAAATTTGGCTTGTGGGTGTTGAATGTTGTTAGATCGTCTACAGTAATAGATTTCTGTAGAGTAGGTTTTTGGAGGTTAATGCTAATCTCAAGTAGAAAGATTCTACTTGCAAGGATACTTTAGTAGTAAGTTATTATTGCTAGATATTGGAGTTTGATGGTATGTTGAGCTTGATATATAGAGCTAAGCTTAACAATACTGACTATCTAGGAGAAAAGAACTTTTTGAGTGGCACTTGCCTACCTAGCGTTCTTGTTAATAGCGAGAGACGATAAGTGAGTAGCATTGGTGTAGTAGTATAGCATGTTAGCAACACATTAGCAACGCAGGTAATCCTTCAATCAACCCTGTACCAGGAAGTGAAATACAGAGGGTAGCCTGCAAGATCCTAAGATGAATATGTCCTCACTTCTCAGTCAAACAACAGGCGATTGAATCATCATCTTCAAGTAAATTTAACGACATAAATCACGACTTCTAGATTCCAATCAATCTCATATGAGAAAATAACGCTTGTCAATGTAGACAGTTCTTTACATCTTTATCTGTATTATTTCAAGTCTTTAGATAAGTCTCCTAAAGGGGTTCAAATGTGTAACTAAGCTTACTACTTTTAAGCTTTTACTACCCCTATACTCACTATCGTTCTGCTCTGACTCTACAAACATTTGCTTCTTGATGGCTGCGCTAGCGCCCAATCAGGTAAGCTCTTATAAGAATTGTGGCCCTAACCCCTCTGGGTTCAACTGAACTTCACTCTGAAAGGTACGGACACTTTTACCAAAACACATTCGCCTCTTGACTGGCGCTCTCCCAACCACATGAGCTTCTTCCACTTTTATTGTAGTGTTTTTGTTTAGTAGATAGGGTTTCTGATAGTTAACAGAAGGAAGGGGACCGTGATTCTGTTTTATATGTAGCCTGAGTTGGTCTCAAGTATTAAAGTATTTTAACTACTTCGCACAATTCCCCTATACATTTCATAACCTGAATAGGCCGGTCAATGGCAGATCTCAGGCTAATCTATACCCTAGCACGTGACCCACTATTACTATTCACCTAGCACCCAATGTAATACATATCTTGAATTAAGACGTTCGCTGTCAACCAACAAGTATAAAGCACGGGAAACATAGCTCTTTAGCCGTGGCCTACTGGTAAGGGCGCCAGTCAGTGTCAGTGATCTTGTTGGCCAGCCATAAAGAAACCCAGGTAATGCTGTGTTTGACCCGAGCGGTGGTGCAACTGATACAGTTGTACTCCCAGGATCTTTTTGCCATTTTATTTTACTGTTTCTAATTTTTTTTCTTTCTTTTTGTAGTTTTTCGCTTTTAATTTTGATTTCTTTTTGGGGCTACAAGCGAGGCAAGATTAAGCGAGCGACGGACGGCAATTGACCAGGCACGTCGCATTCACTATCAATCGACTTCTGCTTTTTCCCATCAAGCGGCGGATAAGTTCAACACCATCTGTATCCACTCACCACACGAAGATCAACCTGGAAAAGAAAATTCCCTTAATTCTAAATCTCACATTCGAGTGACACGTTTTCTACTGACGTTAAAGGTGCACATCCAAGCAACGGCAAATGTCTCTTGGTACCGTAGGCGCCGATACAATCTTTATTGTTTTATCGCGATATTTATTGTGATATATCACTGGTCTTTCTTAATCTAATATAATTATTACCGTGGAAAATATGACAATATTTAAGTAATACTAGAACTTATACTTAAAATTAGTATATTTTTATGTTATTTTAGGGGGAGAGATGTCGGTGAAGTGGCCAAAATGAGAATGAGAGGATGTCGAAAATATACTCCGTAGTCGATGGGCCATTTAATTATCCTATCTGTTTACAGTAACATAAATTCATTCATCAAGTCTACATCAGATAACACCTAGAGTCCATACGAGGCTTGTAAATCGTTCAAATGTGGAGAGTAGTGGAGGATCCAGCAGCGATGGTAATAACTTTTTGCAATGAAGAGTACGATGGAGTGGGACTTTTTGGGGTTCGCTTGAGATTCAAAAAGTCGAGAATTGGTGGCACGGCCCCGCAAACTCATCCTCCCAGTTTCCCCTGGCAGTAGCAATGCCTCGATCGCCATCTTGAATTAAAGTCATGTACTACAAAGATTTAACCTCCCACGAATGGAACGGTGTATTTTTATCCTCGTGCGGAAACTCGTTTCGGTATAAGGGTGCATCATGGACCGATCCTGATGTCTTCGGATGGATTTAAGTAAGAGCATAGCTGTTGGGACCCGAAAGATGGTGAACTATGCCTAAATAGGGTGAAGCCAGAGGAAATCAGGGCTAGAGAATTTGGAAAGTTGTTTCACTGTAGACCCCATCATACTGTTGAATTCGTTGGTTCTTGCGTCGCAAAAGCTATACTTCCTTCAACACTCTATATCAGAAAAAGAGTTCACGCCTGATAGGAAGGTCAGCCGTGAACCGTAGAAGTTTCTTCTATCTTAAATTTGAACAGGCTGAAATGGGATTACTCCAAGCCCGCCATTTTGTCGTAGATATCTTTTGTAATGGACATATCTTTGCCAAGTTGATCAAATTTCGCCTTCGAACGTCCTACCTCGATGGCACGCATTTCATCTGCAAGACCTTTCAAAGCCGCCATATCCTTATCAAGTTGATCCAAATGTGAGCTCATGAGGTCTTTATCGTTGCCAACATAAGTCGCAAGCATCAAGAATGTTCTGAATTTCAAACTCGATGGTGTCGTATTCTACTGTGTTTGTGTTTGTTAATACTAGGTGCAATTTTTGTGAGAACAGCAGGATGCTCTAGCCATTCAACCACTAGTCAACGACTATCCAGCCGCAGTTCGTGCGCTTCTCACACTCAGAGGCCTCGTGAGGAGCAACTGGAGTTGATTGGGAGGGAAAGTGATGCCATAAACATTGTCAAGTTCCCGCCTGTCGCCTTTGCCTCGCTTCATGCATAGCCTCATCCAAATGATACATCTTTTGCGTCCTGGGATGTTGTGAATGATAATATTTGTTTCTTTGGCCCTCACCCTTGAGCCATCTCTGGTGAATTTTTGTAGGGCAAAACCTAGATATTTTCTAAAGTCGCGAAGGATTATTAGTATATGGTGGTAGTAGAATAGAGAACAATCTTATATCTGATTCTCTCAAGTAGAGCGACAGCATAAGAAGAAAAAAAAAACATAATATCAAACCAGCAAAAGAGTTCAGGCCTAACCTCCGCTAAACGGGGGCAAGGCCTTACATCTCTCGGGGCAGCTGTCGCATTTCTCTCACTACAAATGGTTAGTACTGCTATCACATAGAAATAAATGGGGAAAAACTTACACTTTTTTGAGCACAGCGACACTGAAAAGCTGTTAGACGGTGGTAACAGCTAGCGGTGCGGCGCATATGGGTGAACACCGACTAACTGACTGGGCCAGGCGGACAGGTTTAATCCCAGTTTTGGTGACAGGAAATGTGGTAATTAGGGATATCAACAATATTTGGTGGTTTTTGTGGGCCGAAGAGTAAACGGGGGGCGCTGATTGGTGGGAATTATTCGGGGTTGCTGGCGGTTGTCAGGTGTCAGGGGGGGTTTGTGTTACCTTGACGCGACCAGATAGCTATAGGCCTTCAAAGTCGGGGCAACTCCGAATTGGCTCCGAGATCGGGTCAAGTTCTCCGAGATCGGGTCAAGTTCTCCGAGAACACTTTACGCGACTTCCTCACAACGCGTCTTCCACTCCAAAATCCCATCCATCACCACACCAAACAACCCAATTCCCTCCACCACCACATTTTCCTCCACAAAACATCGCAAAAATGGCACTTCTAGTAGACAAACACCGTCCCCGCTCCCTCGACCAACTAACATACCACAAAGACCTCTCCGCCCGTCTACGCTCCCTCGTACGTGCCTCCCCTCCCCCTCCCCCAACCCCAACCCCAACCCCAAACCACACCTAACAACCCACACAGGCACAATCAGGCGACTTCCCCCACCTCCTAGTCTACGGTCCCTCCGGCGCCGGAAAAAAAACCCGGATAGTAGCAACCCTGAAAGAACTCTACGGACCGGGCGTAGAGAAAATCAAAATCGACTCCCGAGTCTTCCAAACGACCTCGAACCGAAAACTCGAATTCAACATCGTAGCCTCAGTCTACCACCTCGAAATCACACCCTCAGACGTAGGAAACTACGACCGAGTCGTTATTCAAGATCTCCTAAAAGAGGTTGCGCAAACGCAGCAAGTCGATCAGAGCGCAAGACAGAAATTCAAGGTCGTAGTTATAAACGAGGCGGACCATTTAACACGGGATGCGCAGGCGGCGTTGAGAAGGACCATGGAGAAATATAGTCCTAATTTACGGTTGATATTGTTGGCGAATAGTACGGCGAATATTATTGCGCCGATTAGGTCGAGGACGCTACTTGTACGGGTTCCTGCACCGAGTGAGGTGGAGATCTGTGATGTTCTTGCGAAGAGTGGGAAGAAAGAGGGGTTTCCTCCTGCGAGGGAGTTGGAAAGGAGGATTGCGAAGGAGAGTGGGAGGAATTTGCGAAGGGCGCTGTTGATGTTTGAGGCGGTTCATGCGCAGAAGTATGACTCCCTTCCTTATCCTTTCCCATCACATCAAATTTGGACAAAACTAATAAACAAACAGCGAGAAAGTCACAGACATAACACCCATCCCACCTCCCGACTGGGAAGCCCTCATCTCCACCATCGCCCAAGAAATGATCGAAGAACACAGTCCCGCCCGCATCCTCCAAGTCCGAGCGAAACTCTACGATCTCCTCACCCATTGCATTCCACCAAGTATGATCCTCCGAACCTTGACCTTTAAATTGATACCCTTGGTGGATGATGCATTGAAGGCGGAGATTGTGAAATGGAGTGCGTTTTATGAACATCGGATACGATTAGGAACCAAAGTTATTTTCCATCTGGAGGCTTTCGTCGCGAAGTTTATGAGGGTTTGTGAGGAACATGAGATGGCCATGGAATTTTAAGAAAATTTGGGGTTATACTAGCTCCCGGCGGACAAGATAAATGTCAGTCTTGGCGTTGGTATAATAGTGAGATGCACGCAAAAACACCAGCGCCAAGTCTGCCACTTATCTTGTCCACCGGGAGACTAGGTAGGGAATGATGAAGGCGTTTTATTTGGGAGGGGGGGCGTTTTGTGTGTGTGTGTGTGTGTGTGTGTATTTTATGGACTGGATTACTGCTATGTGAAATGTTATAGCATGAGTTTAGAAGATTCTTCGATTACCAGTAATTGCAGAATCGCCTTTTTGATATATATAATACAGAAAAAAATCATCATCAACACTTCTCGCCATGCTCTCCTTAACCCATCTACTAGGTAGGTTCTGGAACTTAAATACTTCTTGACCGCCCCTCCACACCTTCCATCCATTCAAAGCCATCCTTATCTAATCAAAACGCAAACACATCCACCTCCACCTCCTCCTCCCTCTTCCTCTTCCCCTTCGCATCCCCCTCCCCAACAAGTCTCCCATCCTTAAACTCCCACCCGACCCTCTGCAACCTCCTCCATTCCTCCCCAATCTTATACCGTACCAACATCCCCGCGGAATTAGCATCCTCCTTACTATCGTGACCGAGAGCCTTTCCATCAACCACCACCTGGATCTGACGGTTCAGATATTGAGCCATTAAGTTCTTAAGTCCATTACGATATGGTAAGCCTGCTTTATGGGGGAAGAGGAGGGCCGTATCGATGATGGTTGGATGAATGATACGGGTTGCGTTGAGGTCGTTCTCTAGACCGTGGCCGATTAATGGGGTGTCTGGGGAGAGGTGTGAGAATAGAAGGGCCCGGGCGGCGGAGGGGGAGGAGACGATTTGGAGGGCTTGTGGTTCGTTTCCAGCGGTAGAATCAGTTGGGGTCTTGGAGGGTGTGTATGGGAGGGCGTTGGCTAGGTCTTTTGGATAGACTCCTGAGTAGCGGGAATTCAAGTCTAGGATTCCGCCTTGGGGTTTGACGAGGACGTCGAAGATGGCATCTCCCGAGGGCCATGAAGTAGCAGTTAGACGTATAAGTTCGAGTCCGTAGACTGTATATCCCATTTCGCCATCGATACAAACGGGATTACTCTCCTCTTTGTCAGGGTTCTCGGGTGTCTCTTCGAAATTGAGAATCGCGGCGAGACGTTTAGCTTCCGTGATTTTGAAGACGTGTGCGTCGGCTTTAGTGCACCCGGGTGATTCGCCAAGGAGTTGTCTGCAGCAGCGGAATCTTCTTTGTCGTTTTGCGGTTGGGTCATTGGGGTTGCGGTCTTCCAAGAAGGGCCTGCCGTAGTGGTATGTACAATTTCCTCCTGAAGCGAAGGCTCCGTCTTCTTCTCGTCTGTCGGGGAAGACTTGGAATCTGGTCTTACAGCGATCACATATTTCCCATCCTTTGGAGGCCTCCATTCCGCTTTGGGCGGATTCGATTTCTTTGGGCGTTGGGATGGTTGTTACATAACCGCTTAATGAAAGGTCTTCGAATGGAGTGCAGAGTCTTGGAAGGAAGGCAAGCTCTTCTTTTGGTGTGAGTCCTGTTACAATAGGTTTTGGGGGCTCTCCTGGTTGAAATACAGGGAGGTTGGACTTGGGGTTTTCTCTGGCCTGTTGCTTTGCGAGTTCATCGGCAACTTCTTTTGCTCGTTCTTCTTTCCATTTTCCTATGCCCATCCTCTTGTAGAGCATAATCTTGTTCTTTACAATATTGGAGTAAATACTTGGTTGGCCACAAGCCTCTTGTTCGAGGTCCAAAGCCATGGTGATAAGAGCTTGTTCGGAGAGCACAAGTTTTTCCTCGGCATCATTTGCAACCTTTTGCAGTTCGGAATTTACACGCTTGAGCTGTTCATGAAGAGCGCGTACGAGTCGGAATCTGATCTCGTGGGTTGCTGGGGATGGGATTCCAAGAGCTCGTGGATTTAAAGCTTCTACCTTTGGGGGCGCCTTGACATATGGCTTTTTTTCTTCAGCTGGTTTGCTGGGTGTTTGTACAGCACTCGTGCTAGCTGCTTGTGATGTATTGTTGGGTGGTTTTGATACAGTAGAATTGCTTCCCGCAAGACTCTGACTAGGCTTTTTTCGTAACGGAGGAGGCGATACCTCTCGATTCAGAGACGTATGTGGTTTGATTGACCTCTCCTTTGCTTCCCCGTTTGTGTTTAATTTTGCTTCAGCGGGTTTACTGATTTCTCGCTCAACAGAATGACTCTGACTGTCTAACTTCTGTCTTTTTCGCGCTGGTTCTGCTTGTGATATTCGATTGTCGAGTTGAGCGGGAATCTCACTCTGGACTGTGGGCGATGGCGCGTCTATCAGCCCTTTGGAGTGAGCGAAGATGCATCTTGGCAATACACATGTCTCCTGATATGGACATTGTATGTTTGAAAAGAGGCCTTTGGACGTAAACATTTTTGATGTTTAGGAAGGTCTCGAGTGATGGTAGTGTCTGGGAGATGGTTATCGACGGTCAAGTGTGTCGTGACTGATATGACCTTTCATCGATCTCGTGTACGTGGACCTCCTCCAGTAAGGCTGTCAAAGAAGATGTATGATTCAGCCTCAAACAAAAGTCCGTACAAAGGTGAAGGGCGTTTGTTCAGAACAACTTTGACATCACGTGTAAGTTTTGACACTTTGTTCTTGATGATGATGTACCTGGAGGGCAGATGAAGCGGCCAAGTTGGAAATTGAGGTTGAAGAGTCTTTGTCTCACGGATGAGCTTGGGTCAGTCTCAAAGAACAGATAACAATGATTGCAATAGCAACAAGTGTCATGAAAGTGCAAGTTCAACCAGGTCAAATCAAAACTCTCAGACTTTTGAGACTTGGGTTCAATTCAATGGCAGAGGTGGATTTTTGTAGTCCAAAGTTTGAGGCCAATTAAAGCGCCAAAACCTCGGGCAGCGCAGCGCATCTTCCACCCTTTTTAGCGAGAGGTAGGTAATCTTAACCTCAGGATCCTCTGGGGTGTCAGACTTCTAATCAACACAAACGGAGTCAATTTGATTTGGATAAGCGCATTATTTATTCCTTTACTTTTCTATGCCGAGAAATACCAAAAATGGTCATTATTAACATTAACGTCCGCATCTCAGAAAGGGGATATATCCTCGCTCCGATAGGCTGCCGTCGGTGAGGTGAGTGCAGGCGGAGGGCGAGGCTCCAGTTGGTCTGAGCCATTCCAGTTCTTATCAGTGTAACCAGCGATAACAGCCAGAGCCTCGGCGGTGGTGTGATGGACAGGAACAGGCACTGGACAGCTGGAGGCACACAGGGTCGTCATAGGGACCTCGGGAAGTACTGAATACCCTCCCAAGTATCTCTATAGATAAGCTCTTTCCTCCCTCTGAATCTCCCCGTTCTTTCCCCATGATTTCCCCTCGCATGCAGGTGCGATTTTCAATCGGCTTTCAAACAATCCCGTCCTTACGTCATTTACCCCTGTTCATTCCGTACAACCAATCAGACAAATCGTGCCTGCGCCACACTCTCAGCCTTACGTGGCCTCGTCCCTCGCCCGTCTCCCGGAGTTAGTGAACGGAGGGTTGTCTTGACGGACATCTCTCCTGTCACTACTTCGACAACCCAAAAGTAGCATTGTTACCCTTCTCAATCTCTTCCCTGGACCGGGCCTTCTTTTCCAAAGAAATCATGGTAAACACCGGATCCAGCCGTGAGGCTCAACACCTATGTGTGTTGGTCCACGGGTGAGTAGTACTCCTCCAGTTACAGCTTCTATTTTGCCACGATCCTGTGCTGACAATGGATGGCAAAGATTATGGGGAAACCCTAACCACCTCGAGCAGATGGCACTGTCTCTGCGAGAGAAATATCCCGAAGAATCCCTTCATATTCTCGTGGCAAAACGTAATAGTGGCAGTTTTACGTACGATGGTATTGAGTTGGGTGGCGAGCGGGTGTGCCAGGAGATTGAAGAAGAAATAGAGAAGCTGGCGAAGGAAGGTCAGGAAATAAAACGGCTGTCGTTAGTAGGCTACTCCCTTGGTGGACTTGTGGCGAGATACGCCGTCGGTTTACTTGACAGCAAAGGCGTTTTTGACAAGATTACGCCGGTGGTGAGTGGCGCAATTGCTGACGCCTAGACTAGATATAGACGATGCTAACAAGAGTAGAACTTCAACACTTTCGCAACTCCTCATCTGGGGGTCCGGACACCTTTGAGAGGATGGCACAATCACCTATGGAATGTTCTTGGTGCTCGGACTTTATCACAATCCGGCCGACAACTATTTACAATAGACAAGTTCCGAGGTACCGAGAAACCATTGTTGGAGGTTCTTGCGGATCCCGAGTCCATCTTCATCAAAGGTCTCGCCAAATTCGAAAGAAGAACTTTATACACAAATATCGTCAATGATCTAAGTGCTGTTTATTACACCACTGGTATTGCAAAGAAAGACCCCTATATCAATTTGGACAAGCTCAAACTCAATTACTTGGAAGGCTATGACAATATCATACTCGACCCAAAGAATCCTGTGGCTCCACTAGACCCGGAAGAGTCACAATTTACCTTCTATGAGAGATTTATAAAAGCCAGTCAAACTACCTATGGTCGATTACCTTTTCTCGTGGCCATGATTGTCTTTATTCCAGTCGGTGTCGTTGCCTTCCTACTAAACTCGGTGGTTCAGTCCATGCGCAGCAACCGAAGAATCAAACTACATGAAATGGGACTAGCAGGAATAGAACCTCAAAACTACCGTATGCCTCTCCTATTCAAAGGTATGCGAGGCGCAGTCGAGGACGCATACGAAAACCTCAACAACGCTCAAAGCCAAGAATATCTCGTCGCAGGAACCGAAGAGGAGTCCGCGCCAGAAGATCCAAGTCCCTCTTCACCCCTCGATAAACGCGTCACTCTCCGTCATGAATCTTCTGAAAAGCACTTACCACATGACCCACCGACTCTTGCCCTAGCACCTTATCAATTCCGAATGGTGCAGACGCTTGACAGTGTTGGGTGGCGCAAATACCCGGTCCATATCCACAAAGTAAGACATAGTCACGCGGCGATTGTGTTTCGTGTGAATAAACCACGGTATGATGAAGGTAAAGTTGTTTTTCGTCATTGGCTTGAGGAGGAATTCATTTTATGATGATGTTTTCATCTAACGAATTCCCTCCTTCGGCTTGATGCCTTCATATCTTTTATCTGAAGTTCCTTTTATTAGTCATTGTATTCCTGTTTTTTTGTGGAGCGTTTTCTTTTTTTCTCTCTCTTGGAGTTTGGCGATGTGATGGATGGTTGTAGCGAGGCGTTTGAAGATCTAGGCGGGGCGGGGTGGTTTTCCTTTTTTTTTGCTTTTTGCTTTTTTTTCGGCCAGATTATTGGATTTGCACTCTGTACTACTATTTCTTCACAGCGAGATTTCCTTCTTTTTTTTCCTTGTGCCCTTGTGGCGTAATTACCTAGTTAGAGTTTGTCATCCCAAATAAAGATAATAGACACTCTCTCTCTCTTCTTCCTTCAATTCTCAATTCTCAATTTCTTCGCTTGAGGAATTCAACCTAATGGGATCAGATTACTTATCACGTGTGCAAGTAAGTACTAAGTATAATATCTAATAGTAATTGGATATCGTTATATTTCCAATCTTAGTATAAGAGTAACCTCCGATACTCTCTAGTAATACAATATAAAGGTAGGAAGTAAGTAGGATCGCTACAGTATCTAAACTCATTCTTCCGGTTCAGAGAAGAAAACAAGAACATATTCAGACTTCATTGAATTTCCTCTGTTAAGATATACAAGCGACCTTTGGCACGTCCACGCCATGCCCTACCAAGACCTGAAAGCTTCGGAAATCATCGACTTAACACTTGAACTTCTACTTTGCGCGGAAAATCGAGAATCTTGGTTGTGGTTATATAACCCAGATGAGACACACATTTGGTACATATCTCGGTGCTACGTTCCGGGACCCCTGGATTCGATAAACCGTTGTCCACGTGATTCCAATACCATTAATATCCCTAAAGAAGCGACCTGCATATTTCATTGCACATCGCGTCAACTGACAGGTTAAATGCGGAACAGATCTGATAAGCTTGATTTTCGTCAGCATGTCTTTTCCGGGTCTCTGGGTCTGAACAGCACAGCGTAGAAATGAAGAGATGGGATATAGTCATGTGATATGAGTCGATAGAGATATGTATCTACGAGAGTGAGAAGGTAAATCTTACTACTATAATATGTTCAATTTATGTATAAAGAGGAAAGAAAGTGAAAAGAAATATAGAAAGTCATGTGATATCGATATCGATGTCTACCTAACCTAACTAAGCGACCTGCATTTCGTTGTACATCGATGATAAACACCCCAAGAGAAAGTATATGAATTGCTCTTATACCGTTGTACTGTGCCGCGTCACTAGGTTTGACAAACTTGCTTAAAATTCTCATTGATACAGGACACGACATCGATTGAACGAACGGGCGGTCAGCTGTCATCCATGGGTTCACGGTAAACAAGTTACTACAATCACTACTTTTGGTTTTTTACCTAACCATGTTTATCTATTATCTCCCATTTCAAATCCTCAGCAATTCTTCTTCTGGTAATTTATTTCATCGGCTATAGATTAAATTACTCCTGAATCGTTTTATAACGACAGAAATACTGCTTATGTATCTGTACCACTTCATTTTTTACTAGCAAATCTTGTAGTAAAGTCATGGCTGTATTATTAACGGCAGCCCTATCGGGAAAAAGTATTGGATTTATATTCTATCAATCAGCGTAAGTTTTTATAAAGTACTTAAATATTCTAAATATACTAGTACAGCTAATATAATTACTCTATAACCTTTAGTTATTTAATTTGATTATTCTAGATAACAAAAGTAAAAAAAACAGATTTAATTAAGTTACGCTAATGGGGGAAACATATCCCTTCAACTGCAACTCGCCTCGCCTTCCCCTAATCGCAACATACGGATCCAAAGGTTTCATCCATATCTAGACAACCATCCCGAACCAGCGTACCAACTTTACACTAGGGCCAAAGGAAGCGCGGTAGGATATCAAGAGATAATTTTGAAACACTGAAACACTGGAAGGAAGTCGATGTCGATGTAAAACAATTTACTTTTCTTGTCTACTAGTAGATTATAATTAGAGAAATGTTTTTATTACTTAGGATCTATAGTATAACTCTTTCTCTTTAGTAATAACTAGAATAACTTCTTTTTAATAAGTTTTGGATATCTTTCTTTTCAATTTATTGCGAAAACCTTTCTAGATAATCTTTTTCGAAGACTAGTTATTATCAAACCAACAAGCCTGAATCTCCTTTTCTTTGAAGTCACAAGATCAAGTCCCCTCTAACTCTTTCCTAAGAGGTGTGACCATCACTCAATGGGCTCGTTGTCTCCCGGATTTCTTTGTCTTCCTTTCCATTATTATCCACACCACGATCTTCTATGACCGACGGGTCAAGCAATAGTCTAACCACTTCCCGAAACTGAACTCTCCAGTGGCGCTGATACCACCATCCAATATAACAAGTAACAATCATAAGAACAATACTAGTTACCCCAGTGGGTAACCACACTCTCTTAGCCCACAAAATATCATCCGCTGTATTCGAAGACACCCCAAACGCGAAATCGCCTGATCGCCAGTATTTCATTGGCATATAACAGAGACAATTTCTGTACAGCCCAATCAGTTGAAAACAGGTTCCGAAGACGGACGTAAATGTTGATCCGAGAATGACAAAACCGAGGAGTAGTTTATGGATGAGTGATGATAGTTGGTTGAGTTTGCTAGGTCTATGACTGGAAGATATGGTACTAGATCTTCTCCGATTCCTCTCGATATCTCGATTTGTTTTTTGAGCTTGCTTTTCTGAAGTAGTTCTCCAAAGCATTGTTGGCCTCATGGTATAGAAATCCCACCCCCAAATCGCCATATAACAAACCTGAAACAGGAAGTATAGCAAGATAGTGAACGCTCGACAAGACATGCCCACCGCTGGGGTATAGAAACTTGTGAGATAAGCGAGGACGAAAGGGGCGCCCATCAAAAACACCACGATCAACGACATGATTATCCAATCCCAGACGTCTAGTTCGATATCCAATTCATCCTCTTCTTCACCTCCATTGTGTGGATAACTGGCTTCCAACTTTGGTAACGGATACTCCCTTACCAATCTCCTAAGCCACAGCCTCTTGTTTGGTCCTCGCTCTACCATACGGACTGGAACATATACACTACTGTAATATCTCCGCCACCAGCTTCTCCACCACCCCTTTCCGCTAGATTCTTGTCGATTCCAGGGTTCGCGGACGCTACACATGATGACTTCCAGTGTATTAGGGTTGTTTCCTGCTAACAAACAACCACTAACAATCGCCACATGCGGGACTGGAATTCGTCAGTAAAAGGTACTTATGTCAAACAGATCAGAAGGGATATTAACCTATCATCCACCACATTCCAAAAGCCAAAGCATGCGACGTATCATTATCACCAATCGCCGTAAGATTCTGCACAACCGAGAAGAGGAAAGAACCAACGAAAAAAACAACAGCAGCGCCAATGACAGCACCAAAAGACCCCTGACAATCGAGCATTGCCTTGAGTCGCGTTTCCGTGGTTTTCCTATAGTTGACCTGTAGTTTCCTTAGATGTTCGACAAAGTCTTTTGGTAGAGTACGACCTCGAGATTTCGCTTGTGCTTCTGCTTCTTCGGCTTCGATTAAATCTTCAGGTCGGACAAGTGTATGAATATCATCCCAGACACTCCTCTCAACAATACCACCTGCAATCTCCCTCCCCTTCACGGTCGCAAACTCAACAACCTCACTCTCAACACACATCCCACTATCCGTCCTCTCCTCCTTCCCTTTCATCCCATTTACCCGTTCCCTCCCCATAGCCACATCATTACCACTCTTCTCCCTCCCAAACTCAAGGTTTCCAACAAGAATACCATACAACCCTCCAACTCTCCTATAAAACCGCAATTTCTCATTGCCTTTCCCACCTTCCTGGACGGTAGTAAGAGCTTTCAACATCCCACTAACAACCCTACGATCCAATCTCGCTTCATAAAGCCCACTTAACATCATCGGTCCCGCTGTGCTAAAAACAACAGCCATCCAGAAGAGTGTATTAAGTAGACTAATAGTCGCGGCTACCATTCCTCGGAGGAGCATGAAGAATGATGCTGTTAGAATATATGAGATTAATACTATGAAAGTCTTTATTATTTTGCCGCCGTATTCTCTGTTTCTCTCATGATTCTTTGGGTGGTTTGGGGCTGTGGCTGAAGGAGGATTGGATTGAGATTGGTTTTCTTCATCGTTGGATGGGTGATGGGATTTTTGTTTGAGTTTGAATTTGGGGAAAAAGGAGAGGAGAAGGAAGAGGAAGCTTTGCAGGGTGAATAGTAAAGCGCGGAGGGCTGTTGTAAATTCCCCCCATGATTTGGGGAGGTTCTCGAAGTGGTTATGGAAAAGGCCGTCAAAGACAGCGAGGACTGATCTTCGGGGGACCTGGGTTTCGTTAGCTTTCCACGTTATACACCTCAAAGCGCAATGCCAAAATCCAGTCCAGTCCAGCCCGTCACTCAACTCCTCTTCATCTCTCAACTTCGAAAAGCAAGGCGAGAACTACCGTAAAGGAAATAGAAACACCAAAACAAAGAGACTAAAAGAATACCAGGTAAATTGACTAACATTCAAACAAAAAACCGTACTCGGCAAAATAAACCCCACGAAAGGCTGAACCCACATCCCCAAATCCCTGGTGTTACTCACCCCCCAACCCCCACAATTATTTCTACACCACCCATAACTGACCGTAACCTGTGGTGCCCCCTCGTTCCCAGTTGTCCCTCCATCACCACGAGGTCCATCATAGCGCGCTCCACATGGAAACTGTCCTTGGAGCAGTTCCTCAGGGGTTAGGTTGATAAAGGGCAGCGATTTATCGACTCCTAGACCAAAACCGGGGATGGTATGGGGACCCGAGAGGAGATGTGTTGTGGTGTTGAGGGTGTAGGTTGCGTTGATGGCTTTTAGACAGCATTGGGTGAAGGATTGGTGCGGGGGTGGGGGGACGAGGAGGGGTGTGAGGGCGGGGAGGAGGTCGTAGATTGTTGTAGAGTTTTTAGAGGGGGAGGGGGTGAGGGTGTGGACTTGATGGGGGAAGAACGAGAGGAGGAAGAAGAAGGGAAGATAGGTTCCAAGGAGGAGAGAAGTAGCAAGCATCTTCATTTTGTAAAGAAGCGTAGCGTCGTCCGTCCGTCCGTCTAGAAACAAAACAGTAATTCTTCCAAGTAAGTTCTCTCATAAGAAGGGAAAGCAGTGCTCACTTCCACGTCAACCCCCTCTTACATATCACTTCCCCCTTCTAACATCCCCCTCCACATGTCCCTCCTGTCCACACTACAGTCGAGTCTAGTATGTGAGACAGTAAAAATAAAGACCAAATTCCCTCGACCAATAACCCAAAAAAGCCTCGATAAGATCTAAATCACAAACCTTCAAAATCATCGTCAAGTTACAAGTACAATACCAATAATCCACAAACATCAAGCCTCAACCTCCCGCCGGCGTACCAAGATAACGAACCTATCCTATCCATAGGGCTGGCTGTACAACCCCTCCCTTCAATAACTCACCCATGCTTTCAAAGAGCGAAACACCAAGCTCTAAACAGGGCCGATTCTTTTTCGGCATTCCTGGGACCTGGATATAGCCACAAGCCACAAGCCACAAGCCACAAGCCACAAGCCACAAGCCTCAACCTCCCACCGACGTAAAGATAACGAACCTATCCTATCCATAGGGCTGTACTACTGTACCTCTCTCCCTTCCAAACCTCTCTTCAAAACTTTACCTCACCCATCCACCAAGCTCTAGATCAAACAGGGCCGAATTCCAGCATATCTGATATAGCCGAGCCACAAACATCACCATCGGTAAGAAGAAAAAAGCAAAGTCGTCCTAACACCCCAATATCAACGTACCTCCAACTCCATCCACCTCTCAAGACGTGTAACGTTGTAACATCAAACCTCCACATATCGACAAGTTACTTGGTCATCAGACACATCGTAAAAGCCCCGAGATCCCCACTTCAAAATGTGTGCACAAATCCGATACAAAAAGAAAAAAACAGCTGGAGACGCCATGCCGCAGACGGCGGGCAAAGAAAAAAAACACAAGATTATTGATTTTTGCGGTGAGTACCACACACATCGGCGATCCCAATCAACTTAATGAGAATAAGATGTAAGATAGAATGTTTCATCTCTATTATTTGTAGAAGGTAGAAGACATTTCGTCACTGTACACCAGTAGTACTTACTTCCACACGTGATAAGCAATCTGATTAGGTTGGATTCCTCAAGCGAAAATTGAGAATTAAAGGAAGAAGAGAGATATGTCTATTATCTTAGGATGACAACTCTAACTAATTACGCCACAAGAAAAAAAAAGAAATCTCGCTGTAAAGAAATAGTAGTACGAGTAACTACTAAGATATATATTATTACAAGTGATATATCATACTACACACCAGCACTACTTCCAAAGTACCTCTCACTTTCAACTACATCCCATCAAAGAACCTTCTATCTTCATCAAAGTTCAAAAAAAAGTCAATCTATCCACATCCCACAACCCTCTATCCCTATAAAAAACCCCCAATCATTCCCCCTTACATCCTCCTAAAACCACCCTTCTCCCAGAAAAGACCCATAAAACAAAAAGTCCTACAACCAATAAAAGAAAACAATCTATCTATCTATCTATCTTTAAACAAATCCGATTACTCTAGAAATCCTATATATCATCATCATCATCATATTATCATTCTCCCAACAATTAAATAAATGAAACCCAAATCAAAGCATAATAATATAAAGTTATTCCAACTAAATTAAATTATCCAACTTAACTTAGTAAATAAATAAACTATGAAAATTCACAACTAATATAATTCCACATAATGATCTGATGATGATAATGATAGTTCGATTGCATCAGACGTTCTAGGAATACAAAAAAAAAAGAAAATTAACAACTAATATAATTCCACATAATGATCTGATAATTCTAATAATAGTTCGATTATACTAGACGATCTAGTATAATAAAAAGATAATTAATTTTAATATCTCTTATTACCTCATGTAATTCAGGAATTAAATTACTTATACCAGACTTTCTGATAGAATGAATTTTAATTCCAATAAGTAGTGTGTGTAGATATGTAGATAATAACAAGACTTCTCGGTAAAGTAATGGAGACCTCCCTCCTCGAGCATGGATCCGGTCAACCACGTAAACAGTATTTCGGCAAAGCGGAGCTGCGACGGCTTCCAGATCTTGCATAACGTGTATCGAGCCGTGTTCATGTCGAGGCCCATGACCTTGCCACAACTTAGTAGCCAAATTAGCGACTTCCAAGGAATCTCGCATCTTGGTGGCGGGGTCATGTTTCTGAATTCTTTCTCATAACGCAAAGATATAAGATAATAACAGTATTTATTGATTTATTTATTTATTGATAATATATATTCAAAATTCCAAAATGTTCACCTGCCTTCAACCCCGTCCAATCCAATCCAACCCAATCCAATTTAACCCCGCCGCCCTCATCCTCGCCTAATGCCTTCCAAAGCCACCACCGCGCCAAAAGAACAAACATAAGAAAACCAAACCCACTCCATCCAATAAATCCACCCCTTCCTCGTCAGATATCCCCAATACCAATCACCACCGCCGACCCAACAAGACAAAGGAAAAAGAACGAAAGGATCAAACATTATCCCTATTCAGACATTGAACGTAGAAAGACATAGGAAAGAAATAATCAAAAGGGAAAAAGAAAAGGGATAAAAAGGGGGAAACAAGAGGGGGTATCTTCATGCATTGTCTGCCTGCCTGCCTGCCTGCCAAAAGAAAGAAAAAGAAACAAAAAAGTGCCATCGCCAAACAACATCCGCCCCAAAAATTCTCTTTCTCGCTGCAACTGGCCATTTCGTTTCTGCGCGGGTATCTCCAAGTCCAAATAATGGATGTATGTGAGAATGTATATATGTTGAAGGAATAGGGACGAATGATGAATGATGAATGGGCAATATGTAAATAATGTAATTTAGAATGAATGGTATCAATGTGTGGAGGTTGGGAATGAGAAGCGCGCTCTGCGGTGTGCTTTGGGATTGTCGTTGTTGTTCATGTAGTCATGGTCCATTGGTCGTTGATTGTGATGTGTAGTCGTAGTCGTAAAAATCGTGTTGATGTTGAATACTGGTCGGTCGTATGATTGTATCAAGGTTGATACAGGAATAGATGGTCATTTAGAGTCGCGCAAAGGGTCAGTTACATTGGAGTCGATAAGCACATCGTAGGCGAGTACGTGGGTCTGGGCTTGATGTTGTAGTTTTGAACGACGTCACCCGCGCCTTGATGTCTTGGATCCGAACTTCCGAGTCCTCACGGGGTTCTTGGGCTCATCTGGCTGCTCTGGCTGCTACTTGGGCTACTCATAGGACTCATCGCGTTCTCGATAGACTGGTGTCGTTTCTGCATCAAAGGCGAACGTTGTAGTTCGGCAACCACTCCTGCCCAGCCCACCTTGGGAAGTTCTCCAACATGATCATTGTGGCCCATGGCTTGCGTCGTCAACCTCCTCATCGGCGGTTTTCTCTTTTCCTGTAACTCTTGGGTGATATTCCTGACAACCGACTTGGGTCTCTCGAAATATTTCTCCTTCTCCGGTTGTTTCGGAGGTTGTTGATCCGTGGCAACCGAACCCATTAAGAGCACCAGAAATCTCATCCTCAAGATATCCAATCTACGCATTCTCTCCTCCAGTCTCCCTCTTACGGAAGCCCATAGTAAACGTGTAACAGGTTTTAATGTGGTATTTCCCTCGCCCATCATCAGGCTATTCAAATCCTCCCTCAGATCATCGCCACCCTTTTGAATCTCCATCAACAGTTTGTTCATACGAAGCTTGTCATCTAGCCTCTGAACCTTGCTCACATCGCGATGATAGCCTTCATTTTCGTGAATGGAATACTCGACAGCGTCGATGAAGGTCGTGATCTCGGAGGGGGCAGCGAGGTAGGCAGAGGTATAGGTCGTTAGCGTCTGTCCCAGGACGAAAAAGGAGACGACACAAGCGGTGAGGGGGAGGGAGATGGTGACGAGACTGAGGTTGGTTTGGTCTGCCATCGGAGATAGCGATAGCGCTGGCTATGGGCGAGAAATGTACGGGGTACGCTATGGGGATAGGATGCGTGGCATAGTCTAGAGTTTGAAAAGTATAATAGTTATGCTACTCAACTTCCAACCAGCAGTTGCAGTTTTTTGCGGAGTTTGAGTGATGTGTGTACGACGTCCGGGACGCGATGGGAAGAGGGAAACCAATCGAGGTGCGTTTTATCCCTGCACTTGCAGGAATGGGGTGAGTGACCAACAAAAACAGGTGGGGATTTTTAGAACCGAGGTCTGAAAATAATAAGAATTATATGACGGGTGATTCACGGGGGTTTAGTTGAGGGGGAATTATATATGTAGAATATAAAATTATTGTAGGTAGTTGAAAAGAAAAATATCAGACTAAAAAAAAAGAGGGGTCCATGTGTACCTAGATTGCGAGTCGGGATATCCCACCAAAAATGACTTCTGACGTTTTACCCCGCCAGCCCTATCGCCGCCACCAATTCGATACAGTACCAACCAACTCCAGCAAAAACCTTGGAAACTGTCCAACACAAATTCAACAACACCACGGTACAACCACATCACGCATCATGTCCGTTCAAGCACCACCAATCCCGAAAGCTTCTTCGATTGAGCCTCCAAATCCATCAAATCCAGCTTCAACCTCACCCCTACCCCTCCCCGCAATCTTCCAACACGACCCCGCGCCCCCCCAACTCATCACCCAAGGCGCTGAAGCTCTTCTCTACCGCACAACCTACCTTCTCCCATCCATACAATGCGCGCTCAAATACCGACCTTCGAAGCCTTATCGCCATCCTATACTCGATGCGCGCTTAACGAAACATCGCATATTATCAGAGGCAAGGGTATTGGCGAAGTGTAGGAAAGAGGGCGTCCCTGTTCCAGCAGTCTATGGCTTGGATGAGAGAGAAGGATGGCTGATGATTGAGTGGATTGAAGGGGAGGTGGTGAGGATTAAGTTGAATGAGTGGTTGAAGCAGCGGAAGGAGCAGAAGATCCCAGAAGAGCGCGAGACTGCGCAAGATGGGGATAAGGTACACGAGGGAGGGGGTTCATTAAAAGGCTTGATGGGGAGGATAGGAAGTGCGGTAGGGAGAATGCATGGTGTTGGGATTGTGCATGGGGATCTGACTACGAGCAACCTGATGCTGCGACCAAGAAGTAACGATACTGCGAACGGTACTACGAGTCATGAAGATAGCATCCTGGAGGGAGAGGTAGTACTTATTGATTTTGGATTAGCGAGCCAGAGCACAGCAGATGAGGACCGAGCAGTGGATTTATACGTTCTGGAAAGAGCGTTTGGAAGCACACATCCAAGGGCGGAAGGCGAATTCTCAGAACTACTAGTTGCGTATGGAAAGAGCTTCAAAGGGGCCAATATCGTGTTAAAGAAGTTGGAAGACGTTAGAATGAGAGGCAGAAAGCGAAGCATGCTGGGTTGAAAAACCCCAACTACAGCAAAAAGTATTAATTCATTCTGCAGGGGAATATTGGATTCCAATCTGCGGCCATATAGGTACAGAAAACAGTAATCCAAAAGATCGAGACGCAGACCAAAGTTCTATGCTGCAACCCCCAACGCCAATCAGTCATGCTCTTGAGTGCCTCTTTCTATCTACGTATCACGTCCTCCAAGTCCCAAGAAGTCCATCATTCTCGCAGCTCTGCAACGGCAAAGTAGCCCTTGTTTTCGATGACCCCTCGATCTCGAACGACTGCGGTATACTTGACAACCCACTCAGGAGTCAAGTCTCCCTTCATGCCATCGATCCCTCTCTTTGACTCTGACAGTACTCCGGCACCATTCGAACCCTGTCCCAGAAGTTCTCTCAAAGTCCCACTCGGAAGAATGTTCGTGCAGTCATTGTGTGTATATAGCTCAATGCCTTCAACTTTGGCTAACTGGCGAAGTGGTGGTGGAACATTACAGCAATCCTTGACATTGACTTGGTCCACCTTGGGTCGTACTCGTACTCTATTCAAGAATCTTGACAGCTTCTCACTACCATATTCAGCAATTCCTAGTTTTGTGACAACTCCTTGATCGTAGAGTTCTTCAAGAACGGCCCATGAGGCTACTTCTTCGTCGTCGTTTCCTTGTGCTGAATTCTTTTTGTCGGCATCCCATTCACAATCGCCTTCAAACGTCATGCCTGGGAATGACACGATCAAGAGGTCAATGGAACCTACGCCCAATTCTTTCATTACCAACTGAAGCGCATCTTGGGTATGCTGTTTCCTATCTTTTAGGTTTGCGCCAGGCAGATAGAACAATTTGACCGTAATGTCATACTGGCTAGGCTCTTCAGCGAGGCCCGATAGCGTCCAGTCGATAGTAGGAATGTAAAAGTCGGCATTTTCACGGGTGGTCCAGATAGAGGCCGAGGGTCTCTGAGGAGATTCGTCTTCTTCGCCATTGCTTGGACTATTAGCCTTTGACCTGGACGAAGGAGAGTAATCCTGTTGCGCATTTTGAAAGTTTGATCGTAGAGAATTCGTCAGTTCAAGATTGGATGCGCCAGGCTTCCTTATGATCGAAGGACCGCCGGTCATAATATTTCTAGTATCGCACCATAGTCAGCCCATCTGTCGTCTTCAGCCATGGCGAATTGGAGGACCATACGACGTGGAAAGTATTAAGCGCGTCATGATTGAGGTGTTAATGTAGGTGCGGCCGAGGATGCGATAGGTGATAGAACCTGGGTCCTAGTTGACTCTTGACGTCTGCGGCGAATCTAGCAGTTGCAAGCAATTTCAAACATAAGAATATCAGTAGGTCAGAGAAAGTATTTGTAAGAGGCTAGGAATATAGAGAATTTATAAGCATGTGCATCGAGTCTGAGTGAATGATGGGGGGTTCGAGAGCAGCCAGGTTCTTTTTTCGGTGCCCCTCTTCCCGAGGATCTACCGGCAGTTCCATGGACCAGAAAGTGCAGAGCAGATAGAGGACTGGGCTGGAGCGGTTGAGGTATTGAGTGGCCTGTGTAGAGTCGGGAGGACCTTGATCGCTACTAGAGTCGACCTTGAGACTGTACAACTGCAAATCCCAATCAACTTCTCCCTCCACCCCATCAGCGGCGGTTATTGCGACATAAAGGTTCCACCGAATATTGAGTGGTGAGGGTGCCGCTTTTCGAACTTTCTCCGAGTTTGGGTGGGGGTCCGTTTTTACGGAGTCTGCCACAGAACAGCAATAGCAACGATACCAACCAAACAACTTCAAATACATCTGCGAAGATGCCCATCAAGTAAGTTTCTTCAATGCAACATGCAAATCTCATCACGCTAACTTTTAAAAGCTATTTGATCCTCCTCTCTCGACAGGGGAAAGTGGTACGTTGCCATTTCGAATGATTCTTTCAGGGCAAAGCTGAATTATGGACAGAGGCTCGCAAAATGGTTCACCACACTTTCACCAAAGGAGAAGGCCAAGATTATTAAGGATGTATCTCAACTCGTGCTGGCACGACGGACGAGGATGTGCAATTTCTTAGAGTACAAAGGTCCGGACTTAATGCGCCGCAATGGAAAGATGACACGCTGATGCCCCCGGACAGATTCAAAGATTGTGTATCGACGTTATGCCTCTCTCTTCTTCATTGCCGGCTGCAACTCGACGGACAACGAACTTATTACCCTCGAGATTGTACACCGATATGTTGAGCAGATGGACAAATACTATGGAAATGTGTGCGAGGTAAGTTATCACATGCCGGCTATTTGTAAACAAGTGCTAATTTTGGGCTAGTTGGATATTGTATGTTGCAGACCAGAACGCTTCCCTTCCCAGCCTTGAGTACTGATTCCTTCCAGATTTTCAACTTCCAGAAAGCATATTTTATCCTAGACGAGTTGCTGTTGGCGGGGGAAATGCAGGAGAGTAGCAAGAAGAATGTTCTACGGGTCATTTCAGCACAAGATTCGATAGAGGATACAGAGGTTAGTCAAGACGACTTCTCTCGTTGGCTTGAGAACGCACCGGCGGATTCCTCACCTTTTTCCTCATGCACTGACACGGCACCCCCCTTTCTTAGGTTGATGAAGAGGTTACGAGAATTATGTGAACCTAGGCTCAGAAAGTTATCATGTAATGAGATTAGACGCAGGGAAAGCACGGCGCTTTGGAGTTTTAGGAATTTACACTGCATGAACATCGATACAGCTTTTGTTTTTGTTTTTTACGTTTCTTATTTGCTAACCTGGACGTTTCGAATGTCTTTAGGCTGAGCAGGCTCTTCTTGCGGGGCTTCAGAATTCTGGACTTATCGATTGATTCCCCGGTTTTTCTTAGGGTCCGGTCACGGTAATGGGGGCAATGATACAATAATGGGATGGGGAAGGGATTATGGGTGATGCGGTTGCAGTTACAGCCAGAAATGAAAGCCATGCTAAGTACTTTTCGTTCAAGTTTCTATTGATGCTGATTTACAACAATGATGAAACCACATTAGGACTATATTGAAGACCCCCAAGCGACTTCGAAGATGCCATTTACTCAAAGTCATTCCGCCCGTTTCAACAAGAGCCAGATAAGCCAGTCTCTACTTAGGTACTCTTATCATAGGCATTGGCACAATGGTGGAGTCGCCATGGAACACGCATGTTGTAACCTTATTCCTTACAGCTACTTACTCCCCTCTCTTTCCCGGCGGTGTACTCGAGTATTGCATCCGGTCTTCTTACATCGTCTTGGCGTGGAGTTCTTTGTTGCTTCAGTTTTTCTCGATTTGGAAACCTGTATCGCACAGTTTTCTTTCATTGGACCACAAAAGCCTTCGGAAGTGAGTTGTTTGAGTCAGATGACAAAACTCAGCTCATTCAGATGGCCAGTCGGGGTTGTGTTGACTTCCTGTTCTTTGATTGCTCGATTCCAACGTGACCCACTGTTTGGCGAGGGCGATTGCGGGCGCAATCGCCGGGATGCTACACTTGGGCCACTTTATCTCCACCCTCTCCTCCCGCATCAAGCAAGGCAGTACAACTCATCAACACCAGACACCAGACGCATTCCCAACTACTCGCCACAGACTATTGCAATGTCTCCTACCTGCTAGACGAGAGTCTAGCTAGAGAACAACTTGATTCATCCTCCGCAGCCAGCGTGGGGAAGTGTCAATCTTGCCTTCTCAGCCTTAGCAGGTCACCTCAAACCGCATTACATTCCATCTACCGGTGCTGCATCTGCAGTGAGTTGTCGCATACAAACAACCATTATATCCCATCCCATTCCATCTCCATTATTACTATCTTGCGATATTCGAGACATCAAGTTCCTGGACGTTCGTTCTCCGAGTCTGAAGAGTTACCCACAAGGTCGCTATCTCCTACAGAACACTCGGGTTCAACCACCACACGCTTCTGCCTCTACAATAACGCGCAACACTCCCCAAAGCATTCACTGCCTTGACTGTGTTTATAGCATATACTTAGAAACAGGTCACTTCTACCGCAACGATGAAGTTTCTACCCCTCGCCGACTTCGATGACGTGACACGCGCGCTGAACTTCGATACACCCGATTGTCACGTCATTGGGGCATGCGAACTCTACACAACCAAGGCAGCGGGCTCCGACAAGAAGCTGTATCGAAACATCGAAAATGCTTTGGAATCGCAACATAAATCCCTCGTTTCACTGTCGGCGTCTGTATCACCCCCTCTCGGCTCGGTCGGCGACCACCCAACCATCGATCTGTCAAGAGCGAGTCCATTTGGTTCCCTCGAACAAGTTTCAAGTCGACGCACATTCGCATATCTGATTGCGACGCTCAATGCGAGCCACTCAGACTACGATTTTTCTAATGTCCTCAGGCCTAGTGACTTTAGAAGAGAGAGGAGTTTGAAAGGGGTTATTGGCGCAATTGATTCTACACTTTACAACTTGAGGCCCAGCACAGGCATGACTCTCCATGTTCCACCGCAGACCAGCTATACTACAACTGCATCTGCGCCGGCATCGAGTCAAGCTTGGGGACCAAATATGTGGGCAATGGTTGATAACGAGATGAGTCTCAAAGACTGTACTGTGTATTGCTGGGCTCCTCCTGATGATCCATTTGATGGAGACGAGGGCTCGGTATGGAGTTTAAACTACTTCTTTTTTAATAAGGAGAGGAAGCGCATCGCCTATATCTATGTCCGGGGCGTTCCGGTCATGAGTCACAGTCCACAACAGCGACTTGGCATGTTCAAAAGAGGCGCGACTGCCTACGACTCTGGCGCTAACAAGCGTGCGAGATACTGGCTTGGTGATCAAGCAGCTAACCTTACTAATGAAGATGATGAGGAAGACGTAGATTTGGATACGCCCGTTCGATGGGAGAACGGTGGGAATGATCTCTTCGACGATGACGAATATTGCGATGACTATGATGACGAAGCTGATGACGAATCGGACGAACAGGAATATAGGAGTCCAATTCGGGGAATGAGCGAGGATATGGCTATGCATATGGAAATCTGATTCGGGAAAGGGGGGTTCTTTCCTGGGTTTTCATGCGTTTTCATGGGTCTGGTCTGCTTTTCGTGCGCTTCGAGGGCGAGTTACTTTTTTGGGGAGTCGCTGGCAACGGCTCTGCAAGTGCTCAAGCTTAATACCCTGTTTATTTTCTCTTTACTTTGTTTTTTTGCGAATTCTTGTATGGACTTTTTTTGCTTCTTATTTGCTTTCCCTTTGGCGTTTGTGTACGATTACTGCTCTCTGCGTGCATCTAACTCTCTTGGTCGGTGAGAGCGGCTGGGAAAGGCGCATCGAGGGCATTCTTCTATGATTTTCCCCTCGGGTTCGATGCGTTTCGGCATAGGTTTCTTTTGTTTTGCTGGCATTTTCTTGCTCTTTACTCGTGGGGTGGCGTCCAGCGAGCGAGCGAGCGAATTTAGTCAGTTTGTCGGTAGTGCTTTTAGTTTTCAATGATATTAGTGTCTCTTGAGTTTTTGTTTTATATGAGGGGGGCTTCGTTGAACATATGCCCTCTCTGTTGAATTTTGAATTTTGAATTTTGAAAAGTATTGTATGTATGTGCTACTCCTGGTGGCTATTGTGTTGTTATACTTGAGTATAAGCTTTTTACTTAACTACATCAAATCAGTGTTCCTATTGGTCTTTGATTTGACAGGAGATGAGAGATCTGAAAATCATTCATTGGTCTTGATGTTCTTGTGTTTGTGTCATACTATGAATACCAATGAGAAGCTTGGAAGTTAGGGCTTTGGTTGACCTGGTTTGCGTGAGGGAGCTTTGGTTCACTGGGAGACTTGAAAAGTAGTTCATTGGTGTTGATGTTTTTGTGTTTACGTTGTACCTTGAATATAAATGGCATCTTTAGAGGTTGGGGCCGGGGCCTTAGTTTCTGTGATGGGGAACTTTGATTTATTGGGAGATCTCAAACATCATTCATCGGGCTTGATGTTCTTATGTCTACGTTATATCATGATTCTAAATAGAAACTTCTACCCAAGGCTTTGCTTGAGCTGATTTCTGTGATAGGAACTTGTTGTTTGGAAGTTCTTGATGGGTTCAGTCAGAGGAAATTTGGTTCTTATGGTTGGCTCTTGCTTAATACTTGACATTTCCTTTGGTCCGTCACTGTGATGAACTTTGATGTTTTTAAATACGGAAAAAGTCACCTTGCGACTTGGAAGTGAGGGATAGAATGAGACAAACTTGTTCCCTCTATGTTAGAGCCTTTGATGCTGGTGTTTGTGTATTCATCGCATCGAAATTCGAATCTTTACCTAGACATCTATCTGCCCCTTCTGGTTTACTGTGAGCCCTAACTTAGAGATGTCCTTCGGTTTGCAAGGGGTATAAATAGGTGTGTTTTGTATGTGTTCTTAATATTATGCTCCCGATTTAGGGTTTAGTAAAGGGGTTTTCTTGGCTGAACCTGGGAGGTTTAATGTTTTATTATTGTAAAATGATTCTTCAAAGAGGTCTTCGCTGTTCGTGGAGTCGTGGCAGTAAGTCAGTTTTGGGAGGGTCCATTTGAAACTTCTTATAACTGGTGTATTTCGGATTAGCTATGTCTGCTCTATGTTCTAATAGCAAGTAAAGTTAGGAGACTAAATGACATCTCTAGCTGATATGATGACCGCAAAGAATTACAGATGTAGCTAATCTTATAGTAACCCAATTAATCGTACAAATGTTTCTCACATATCCTATATCCCTTAGATAGAAACATAATCCACTGTCTTCATCACCTCACCATCTCACCATCTCCCCACTTCCCGTTTTATCTAAAAGGCGAAATAACTCCCCCCATCTCAACCAACAAGTCCCAAACGTAGGAAACGTGTCTTAATAGCGCCCTGGCATAACAGCCTGTCAGTGGTCTTGTCTTGATGGCTTACCATAAAGAAACCCAGGTAAAGCTGAGTTTGACTCGGTGATGCACCTTCCCCGAGTACGGGGTTGGAAAGTTAGGATCATTTGACTGGTTGGGTGGGATGGGGATTTGGTGGGTTTATGTTTTTATAGGGGGTAATGGGGGCAGGGGGGGATGCAGAGGGAGGGGGAAAGGAGAAAGGTGAAAGGAGTACAAAGGATGGAAGAGGAGGAGAGGTGAATAGAGCGAATCAAGTAAATGTGAGTACAGTACTACAAAATGCTGATGCTAGGAGCGGTGAATTAAGTGGGGTAGAAAGGAGGAAGATTAACAGAGGTGAATTGAGTGAATATCAGTATAGTACTACAAATTTTGTAGTACAAAATGCTTGGAGCTGAGAATGAAGTGGGGCAGAAAGGACCTTGGATGAAAAGAGGTAAATTTGGTGAATGTGGGCACAGTATTACAAAATGATTATCAGAGCTGGAGCGGTGCATGTGGGAGGCAGGTGCGGGTAGGCCTAGATGAGAGAACTGATTTCTTCAAGTGTACGAAACAGGGAATTCAGATAGTATGTAAGCGACACTTGGAGAGGTTTCTTCAATTTGTGTTCTAGCAAATTGAAAGGCGCATTGAATCTTATGTTATCATAGTGAAAGAGACTGAGAGTTGAATACAGACTTCTAGCCTCAAGTAGAGAATCCTTTACATCAGTGTTTTGCGCACAGACATGACTGACTTCAAAATAGTGAATTGGGAATTGAGAAGTGAATTCATAGGATTTACTATTCTGACTACGTTCTTAGTCCCTTGGTGTCGGCGCTAGACAGGGCTCCCTGTAAGGCCCATACCCTAGTAATAAAATGAATTGTAATTATATCGTTTCTAGCAACTCTTGGAATTGTATAATATATATCTGCTTTTATTATATATAATACTATCAGGCCTCAAGAATTTAGTATATATCCACTTCTATAGCATCCGATACCAATAAAATCGGTAGTTCTTTATAGACTCTATAGTAGAAAGGCCATTCCCCCTACTTGTCTGAAATTGTTCCTTGTTTCCCTATTAGTTTGTTAGTAAAGTATCAGCTGTTGTAGCTATCTAAGGCAAACCCCCGTACTACTACTAACCTATTCCCTAACACACATGTATAGCGAAAGATCTATAGGTCATCAGCTTTTCTCAAATGATGGAGGGGTTTTACAGCTCGTTGTCCTGCTTTTCAAAAGGACCTCAGAAGTCAATTATGTAACTAGTAAATCTAACATGACATTTCTCATATTGTAGTATTTGGTATACGAAAGCAAGGACGAAAGTAAGGACATGTCTTGGCAACAGAGTGAAACCACCAGCAAATCTCTATTGCAAATTCCAACCTATATTCTTTCCAAAGGGATGGACATAAGGAGGATTTTCCAGCTTATGGGGTGCAACAAGCTTCAAGTCCGCAGCTATTTAGCTAACTTAGAGTAGAAATTTCGCATGGTCATGAAGTATCATGTCTGAAATACCAAAGCTGCCTCTATGAACAAAGAACTTGAATAGTACATTTGATTAGTGCCTTGCTGGACACATCACATAACGCCTTTTTCTTCACCTGCTCTTTTCTTCAAATGAAGAAAGTTTAAGATGTACTACTCTCTTTGTGATGATTCATAGAGATTGATGCTGCCTTTTATTCTAGCTACAAAGGTATCAAGAAGTGCCTATCTACTCTGGTCGCTCCCCATCACTAATTAGGGGTGGTGGTTTGGTATTGCTGATCAAAGATCAACTAAACACAATCCTATTGTAATCCACGCACAGATTTCTTTCGTTTTTCTCTGCTTTCAATAGCCTTTTGCATGTCCATGCTCGTCAATCCAACAATGCCTTCTTTGTCAACACACTCTCCCCGATAAAGAAATCCGGGAGTCCGAGTGTTTCCTTTGTTGTTTTCGAATACACATAAACAAGACACTCGTAAATCAAGGTCTACATGAAGCTCGAGTAGTTAAAAAATACAGACAATAGGCATTGTAAGGCTTTGATATTGCAGGAATTCTCGCGTACATGACTTGATCGCACCACAGCTATTTTTGTACAGGATGATGGTCAAGAAATAGTAAACATCGTTCTCTGTAGAGCCTTTCACTGCCTTGTATTTCTTAATGTGCCTCATGCAACGTGCCTTTTACGTAGATTTCAGCAAAGTGCCAAACGCTCAAACCAGGCACTGGCTTATGCGGAATACCAAGTTACATACAACTATGTCGTCTGAACTCAAAGATTTTCAAGAGTCTTTGTGGTAACACGGAGCCTTAGAGCCTACCTGCCTACCAAGTTCCCATACTAAACAATGAAAGTTACGGGAGGAACAATGGGCGGAAGAGGAGGAGTGGAACAAAAGGATTGTTATCTCTGTTCTGCCAACCTCTACTTCGTTATCTATAGCCACTGCTATCTTCATGCAAAGAACAAACTGTTTTCCCTTCTACTAATATACCTTCTCTCTCCTTTGTCCTATGGATCTACTTTAATTTGGTATATACTCCTCCACCTTGAAGTTTTATCTTGAAAAGTTGAGAAGTCCTCTGCCTACATCTTCTTACGCTCATTTCTTCCTACATTTGATACGAAAACCCTTTTCGTGCAAGTAAGTCCATCACAACCCGGAAGATGTGTCTAATCTATACTCTCTACCACACTCTCTGCTCCCATACTTCCCTGAATCGAATCCGAATCTACTGCTCTGAAATCACAACAACCTCTCCCTTGGTCGGTCCCTCCATGAACAGAAGCGGGGATTCCTGCCAACAAATCCGCCCTCACTACCCTCCATTACTCGATGGCTGTACAATCAACATACATCTTGGTCAAGAAAATATCGATGAACTCTGCCCTACCTGCTCAAGAAGAGAGCTCTACCAAAAAGAGCTTTCTGAGACGCATGGAATAGATGTTCGTGCAGTTGGGGGAATAACTTTCCGATCCGGGAATCATTCTGGTCGGGGTGATGTGGTAACTTCCTTCAGGGAAGTCATTGAGTCGGGGGTGAGATTTGGTGATCCTGGACAACAAAAGAAGCTCCGAGAAAAGATGTTCGAGAAAGCAGAGAAGAAGGCAGAGCCCGTTGTTTTTACATCAAAGGAACTGGCTAATGAAGCTCGGGCTCTGCAGCAGAAATGGATTGAGCAAGACTTACAAGGTGAAGAGAGCCCCGCCTGGACGCCTAATCGAGAGGAGCGTCGAAAGAATCGGCTAGAAGCTAAGCGACGTGAGGAACAGAGGCAACTCGCCGAGGACACACGATGCCAGCAGGATGAGGCGGCGCGAAGGGAAAAGATGCAAAAGCACTGGGAGAGACGTCAAATGTTGGAAGCTCAGTATCAGGAAGTTAGAAAGGTACAGGTACGTGAAGATGGGTCAAATCTCCTCAAGTCTCTACCTGAGTTACTAACCCTGCTGAACAAACATCTAAACCTTCCATCTTCGGCCCCGCCAACCCCAAATTCCCCCCTGGAATACCCTGAACTCTCAAATCCCGTTCTTCTAGAACAGTTGATACCCAGACTGCTAAGCTCTTTGGGTAAGCAAAATGACGCTTCCACAACAGAACAGGGTGAAATTCGCGCTCTTCAATAGGGGTTCAAAATGGGGGTGAATGATTGGTTGTCTAAGCGAGAGAAAATGTGCTACTTGTATTAGTAAAACAATTCGCGCTTCTTACGCCAAAGATGCGGGTAGTGTTTCTTAGATGTACTAATCAATAATCACCGTTATTAGTAATACCTGAGGTTCTTCTTTTCATTATTGGCGCGAGTTTATATTGTTTGTCCCCTAAATTCACGGTTTAATAGTACTCAATTATATTAAAAGTTTCCACAAACTCGCATTTGCCAATCTCTACCTTATTACTTTTGTGTTTGTGATACTTATCTTAATTAGACTTGTTTTAATTTTATTTATTGAATTATATTGAATAATCCTTTTCCTAAAAGAATTATCGGATTTTCTATTGTTTTACAATTCATTCAAAACTTTTCACTCATTAATATTACTCGTATTTAAGTGAAGTAAATATATTACTTAGAGGTAATATAAGAACAAAGTTATATTTAGTAACGCTTTAAGTAGGTATTCTAAACTTGTAAGAAGTCTAGTAATTACTCTATCTATTACACGTAACTTAATTACCCAAATTATATAGGTTAAAGAATAAATATTGAAGCCCGTAGTTTAGGAGGAAATCAGCCCCCGCCTGTTATGTGACCTACAGGTATAAGTAGGCCGTGTAACCTACACTCTTAGCTCTCTATACGTGTTGCGATATGCCTTTTCTCCTTGCGCAGGCTACATGCCTTATCTCCTTATCTCCTGGCGCAGGCTGGCTACATGCTTGGCTACATGCCTGGCTACGTGGCATGAGCTGACGTATGCACGCTTGCCTGCAAACGAGGAATCACGTGACGTGATTCCTGGGTATATTAGGAGACCTGTAGCCAGCTAGTTAGAAGACAAGACGAATATGATATAACAAGATTACTATTATATTTGTCCCATTGACCTGTAGTCAAACCAACACGTTGTCTCCTGAAGGCTGAACAGTATGCATTGCTCAAAGCTAGGCCAAAAGCCAATACAATTGGATTAGCTTTCGCTAATACGTGCCCTTCTATTCACAAACTTTCCTCAGTCCTCAGTGAATCACCTTCGTATGGTTCAGAAGTGCGCAACACGCACTAAACATAGGCTTAGAACACTACCATTCATAGGTCTCCACTTAATGGAACTAATTTCAAATTCGCCCAGTCTGTATAGAGCTATCAGTACCCTCACATGACAATAACAACTCTAACACGTCAGCGAGGGCCCATTCACCAACTTGGAGGTCAGTCACCTATGTCGCTTCTTATGAACCTGTGGAGTCAACAATATCCTAAATTCTCTGGTATTTAAACACCTCTTCTTCTCATCTAAAAAACTACAGCCAACACCTTCTCAATCTTGTGCCAACCTCAACAAGACTACTACACAAACCACCACATAGCCACCAACAGAACCAGCTCGCTCCTAAGCAACTCATCAACCCATCTTCAATAAGATCTCCAATCGCCTTCAATCGCATGTACCTACAAGAGTACGACCTGAACATTCCCCAAGCATCGTCGCAAGCCACGACCATGAATCACAACCACCATCACATCCTATCTCAAAGATCGCCAAACACCGTCTATCTAGGCTGTCGCCATGAGCTGGATTTCAATGCGAGGTTTGCAATTCTTAATGTAGAGAATAACCAAACCCACATTGATAACTCCCAACCAGGATGCTCTATCCTCATCCACCCTCGTTGGTGTCCTAGCTGCCACAAACACCGCCAGGAAGCCATACAAGAGAGTTTCTCCCAGCGCTGGGCTATGCCACCACCATCCACCCCAGAACAAGCTCGCGAACATGTCTCAAATGTAGAGTATGCACGCGGAGTCACCCAAGGTCGAATCCTGGCATTAGCACAGCCACTCATCGACACTAATCTACAGACGGAAGAAAACGATGATACACTTAATGCTACCACTGAACAGGAGCTCGTTGACATGTTCGGTGCGTCTACCTTGAATGATGTCAATCACGGTTGGACCCAGGTAATGCGGGATATGGAGCAATTATACCATTCTTACGAGCACTTTAAGGAGGGTATTAAAGAGGGGATTGGAATTCAACTCCACTTTGAGAGTGTTGCGCTGAATGCTCCTACTGAGGAGGAGAGAGAGATGCTTTTGAGAAGCGCACTTGCGTGAGTGCTAGAATAGTACAACTCTCTTTACATAAGAATAGCTTAGATCACCATGTTTGTAGGGAGAATAATAACCAATTAAAAAGGCTCGCTTAGCAGACCACAAAAGATTTGATCCCCTTGCTTAGTGACGTACTATCAACCAATAAATCAATAAACACAAAGACAAAAAACATATTAAACGTAGGCTTTACATATCACAGACATTAGTGAATTAATAATAACTAATAGTTAAGCGAACCAATGATTAAGCGGTCTCAAGCTGAAAGTTTAAGCAATTATAAAATACTATAGAATAGTAAACTATCTCCTAGGCTCAACATATGTACTTTTCGATTTTTAGGTTTACGATATCTACTTTTCCTCTTAGACCTTGCTCCTTATAGGTCTAATTTTGTATTTTAACCCTTTGCTTAGAAGGCAGAATTGAGTCTATAGGGAGGAAGGTCTAAGACAAAAAGTGGATATCGTAAACCTAAAAATCGAAAAGTACATATGTTGAGACCAGGAGACAACGTATATTCACGCGACTTATATTCTAGATTTCGCTCTAAAGTGACCAGCTTCTCTAGGTTTACCACCAGCATCTTGACGGTGTTTCTTGTGTTAGTTTGGCAAGATAGGGACCCTGATGTAGTTATTGACGCTGTGCAAGTTCCGGATCCAGGCTTACATCCAGCTCTACAATAGTCTACGGTGCTACTACACCATCAATACTGACTGCAGCAGTTGCCGAAAGTTGATCCTGCCCAGGTCTTAGTGGCTCTGCAAGTTCTATCAGTAGTGATAGCCAATCCACAGGTAGGAGGTGCTGGCGTTGTTGGTGGAAGACTTTCGTCTGTGTCGTTGAAGAGGGGGGGATAGTCGTGATAGAAGTGGCCATGTTAGATGATTTGGGGGTTTGTCTTGATACGCGAGAGTTGTGGTAGAAGGCTGGAGTTTCTGTGGTAAAGTTGGTTGGAAAGGGGAAAGCTTGAGAGTTTCCTACTATAAATTTATCTCTCTTAAGTTTACTTTCGCGTAAGTTATCTAATTCAATCTATATATCTTAAATTCTTTATCATAATATAATTTTGTTATTATGTATACGTAACTACTAGGTCGATATCAGGGGTATAATATATAATCTAGTTTTACCTGTATTACTTTACTTTCGCGTAAGTCTTCTAAGTTGTTTCACATACCTTGAATCATTTGAGATAATATATTTCTACAATTATATAGATGTAAATAGAATAATTAAGCACAACTCAACCCTTTATTCTCATTGGTCATTCTCATCAATCATCATTCTCATCAACCATCATTCTTATCAATCATCATTCTCATCAATCATCATTCTCATCAACCATCATTCTTATCAATCATCATTCTCATCAATCATTCCTATCATCAATGATCCCCATCATTAATCGTCCCCATCATGATTCATCCCCACCAATCTTTCTAGCACAGAAATCCCATCATCAATCATCCCCATCATCAACCATCCCCATAATCAACCACACCCCCTCCAATCTCCCCATCACAAAGATCCCACCAACACACCACATCACCCCAAAAACTCCACGCACAAACCCCACCATCACAATCCCACAAACAAGAAAAAAGCAACAAGCAAAACCAAAGCCCAAAACACATCACTCAACAGATCGCAACCAACACGTGCCCCAATAAAACCACCAACCAAACCGCAACCCATCCCCCTCTTCCCCCCCAGAAAGCACACACCTCATCCAATATAAAAATTTCAAGACATAAAATTTCTCATCAGAGACATGAGCGGCCCAACAAATCCCATCTTAAACACATCATCTAAACATGTTTCAACCAAGACTTAGTAGTGATATGTAATATGGATGAAGATGACGGGACGTTTAATTGCGGGTTAGGAAGATGATTGATGATAGTTTTTTTATTTGTGATGAATTTAATTTAATTTTTTTGATTGTAGAGAGTATGGATTATTAGTAGTACAGTTTAATTTAGATACGTCTAAAAACAGAACGGGGGAGGGAATAGTTGGGGATTTAGTATGATTGGTAATGTTTGTCACAAACGGGTGGGTGTTAGGAGTGTCCCCAAAACTGCCCCTGCGTGATGATTAAAATAATAAATCAATAATTATTACCGCTACAGTACCCCACGATCTCATCACCAAACTAGATCAAATCAAATCAAATCTATCAATCCCAAACCCCCAATCAAGAACAACAGCCTGCCTAGAAAACCATCTACCATCTACCATCTACCATCTACCATCTACCATCTACCATCTACCATCTACCATCTACCATCTACCATCTACCATCTACCATCTACCATCTACCATCTACCATCTACCATCAACCATCAACCCCCCTCCTACCCTCCAAACTACCCCGTCGTTTTAGTCAGTAATCTTACATCATAATCATCTCATCATCACTAACTAATTAAACCCACCTCTTTCACGAACTTCCAATGCTAGACTAAGTAAAGTAGTACGAAAAACATAGATAGGTCGATAAAAGACTTTAGGTCCATTTTATTATTAACCTGGTACAGTACCTTATAGTACTTTACATACTATGTACTTCACATACAACTTCAAAGTAAAAGAATCAGATTATCAGATCTAAAATTATATATCTACTTAGAAGTAATTTTACTGTACTTACGGAGGAATATAGTCATCTAGATACTGTAGCTAGGGACATCCTTCTTTCCTTGAGATAGAGATAGAGATAAAAGAAAAGAGTGTATATTATTTTATTTTATTTACTTGATTTGATCTATTTGAGAATATTACTCTTGAATATATGATGTTTTTATACTATGGGATATGGGATATGTATAGAGGGTGTATAGAGGGTGTATAGAGGATGTGGGTAGGATATATGTGTTAGTTGAACTCCTCACTTCCAAGGTTACCCTCCCCTTCTCTCTCACCACACCAATCAACCAATCAACCAATCAACCAACCTACTAACATCTAATATACTAACATCTAATGTACTAACCAACTAACACCCAACATACCAGAAGTAACAACTCACAAGTTCCCCACATCTATCTTTAAGTCTTTACGTCACCTTTACAAACACATCCCCCCCCCCCATCACACATCACACATCACACATCACACATCACACATCACACATCACACATCACACATCACACATCACACATCACACACCCACACATCCCACACACATCCCACACCCCCATCCCACACACACCCACATCCCACCCACATCCCACCCCCATCCCACATCACCCTTTCCAAAAACCCAAAAAACCAAAAAAAAAGCCTACAGTAACTCTAATTCCCATCCTACCCATCCTATCTTACGATACCTTCAACTACATCTATAAATCCCTTTACTTTACTTTACTATTCCTCCTCTCTTAGTTGACCTATTGTAGCTACATTTAAGTCATTATCTTATACCCAAATGTGTATATAGAAAGAGAGAGAGGGGGGGAGGTTACGCGATATACCTAGGTACGTAGAAGATGTATAAAGGATATCTATATATATAGGTTTACGCGATATATATAGTATATATAAAGGATATATATATATATATATCGTTTTAGTTGAGTTGACCTCCTCTTTTATATTATATTACTTACTTACTTACTTACTAGCCGGCTCGGCTAATAACCAACCAACCTAATAACATAAACACCTAATGTACTACTCAGAAGTTCCTCATATCTTACATCACCTACACATCACCTACACATCACACATCAAACACACACAAATAACTAAAAAAGCTTCAACTCTCATTCTCATCCTATCTTACTATACTCCACAAATCCCTTCTTCCCTAGACCTCAACAAATCGCTTCACCATCCATCACTCCCTGCTTCCATTGATTGATTTTGACTTCACCACTTCCACTTTCCCCCCTACAAACTTCACCCCCCCAACCCACAAATCAAATCCACATCCCTTGATCTTGATCCCCTCAAAGAAAAAAATGTCGCAGAACAACCACCCTAAAGTAGCAGTTCTATGCACACCTTTCCGAGAGTACACGACCAAGTAGCGGTAGACCTTCCTCATCGAATCGAAGAAGTCAACAGAAAAAAGCCCCGAGTTCGAAAATCCCCCCACACACCACCACCAGGCCAGGTAACCCTCAACGAAAAAAAAACAACAAAAACAATTTTTTCCCCCATTCCATGCCATCCCAAGGACGAAGGAGAGATATTTTTTTTATGCACAAAAGGAGTATTTGAAAAAGTAGTGGAGAGAGAGAAAAGAGAAAAAGAGTTCCCTCGGTCATCGTCATGGCATGTATCACGTGGTATCTAAAAGCAACAACAACAACAAAATCAACGACGCATGAAGAAAAAAAAAGGGGATCAAATAGCAAAAGAAAATTCAAATCAAACAAAAAACAATCCATATCTACTCTGACATACATGATTGAATTTTCCATCCCCTTAAAAGAAGAGAAAAAATCAAAATGGCAAGATTCTCCAAGAGGAAAAATAGTTATGACCATTCATCGGGGGTGGCGAAATTGGTAGATGCTTATGGCTCGAAAATACAAATTGCTGCAAGTGGACAAGATCAGATTTCGTACTTCGTAAATAGGCTCAGTGGACCTTCTTTCGGCCGAACATGCGTTGGAAAGTGCTGCCTTCTTGCTTCGGCGAGGTGAGGATGGGCGAGGTCAAGATGAGTGGTTGTGTCGCAGCACGTGGGGGAGGTTCGTGGCTCATGAGAAAGTCGGCGAGATCGCTGCTTCTACCCACTGGCTTGGCGACTGCCTCTCGTGGTTGGTATGCCTTTCTTTGTACTAATGGGCGCAATGTATCGCCTTGCGGGGCGTAGTTATCTCTCTCCGAAGGTTTAGGAAGGTTCGGGAGTTGGGGAACAACGGGCACATTTGAGTTTACACCGGTTCTGGAAGTTGAGCGTGATTCTGTTCCGGAGGAAGTCTTGGGCTTTTGAGCTGCTGGAGCTGATCCATGTGATGTTCTTGGTTTCTGGAGGACGTGTGAAGAACCCGATGAGGTTTTAGGTGGTTTCGGGACTGGAGGTGCGTCGCCAGCTGTGGCACGTCGACCAAAACGAGAAATCAAAGCAGTAGTGCTCGATTTCTTCTTAATATCCTTTCTTGGAGGCTCGGGTATAGAATCGAAAACGGAGGAAGTTTTGATGGGAGGAGAGGGCGGTGGAGGGACACTTCGAAGGAAATCTGCAAGACTCTCTTCTTTGATGATGGGCTTTGGAGTAGGCATGTAATCCTCCTCCTCCTCGTCGGAGTAATCGATAGCGTACGGATCTCGAACTCGGCGAGTCTTTCGTTTCGGCATCATATCTGCCTCATCGAAATCGTTGTGGTGTGTAACAGGCAAAGGCTTGTTCATGGCTGCATTCTTCAATAATCCGGATTGTGACGTGACAGAGCCTTGTACCGAGTTTGATGCTTGGCTAGAACGTGGTTCAGGGAGGTTTGCGTCGATTGCCTTTCCACCAACAGCCACTGACATCTGGTCTGAATCCATGGTAGTTCGGAATGGTGCCACAGTTCGTGGAATTCTATGTCCCCCCTTATCGACTTGTGGTCCCGATCTGACGAAATCAATCAAGTCACTGATGCTGTCTCCACGAGGGACAACAGCTTCTCTGGCTTGCAACTTCAATCGACCCGCAGATGATTCTGCTCGGCGTGGGAGATTGGCTTGGGCGGTAGTACGAGCAACTGCTCCACTGTAATTTCTTGGGGTACCGTTCGCTCCACGGTGGCTATGTAGATTACGAGGACCATTTTCATAAGAATTTGCGGGCCCTGTACTTCTAATAAAATCAGCAAAGTCTCCGATGGAGTCTCGATCTACCGCTCTAGCGTCTCTTGGTTGTGGGGCGTTATGTCGTAGCTTCGATCCGATATTAGCAGCTGACACGGATTGCTTGACGACGCGGTTGCCCTCAACTGGGTTGGATCGCAATGCTGCCATGTATCTGTTTGACGAAGAGCCAGATCGACTTGTTCCTGGTCGGGGGACGTCTTGCGCGTTTTGTTTGATTGAACCATTGGCACGAGGACTATCAGGTGACTGTTTTTATTGTTAGTAGCTGTCTTCTATCCTTCTTTTGAAAATACTTGCCTCGATGTTGCGCATGTTTTCTGGTGTCAGAGTGTACTGAATAGTTGTATCACTTCTAATGAGTTCTTCAAAACTTGGTCCCTTGCTCTCAGCAACAGATCCATCCTCTGAAGCTCGTCTCGCTAAATATTTGTGACTTGTAGCATCGGAACCTGAAGATGAATGATGCGGTGATTTTTGAACCGAGGCCGATCGCTTTCTACTTGCTTCTGCAGAGTAGCCTGAGGGAGCTCGAGGGAGGTTTGTGTTGAGTGCACGAAGAGGCTTTTGTGTGTCGCCCACGCGTTTTGCAGGGTTCAGAGACGACGGTGGGTGACTGTTTTTGGTGCTGTAGGTATCGTAACTTGGGGCCATAGAGCTCGCCTCGTCCGAGGTGTCGGGAGCGACTTCCATCAACTCACGTAATGGTGTCAAGGAAGGAGCCTTATTTCCAAAGACGGATTGGTTCGATTGCATACTTCCACTGATTTGGTCTCTGGTTGGGGATCTTGAAGGAGACTTGCGTGGGATAGGAGCAGCTGATAATTTAAAGTGGGTAAGGTCCCTGAATTGTTGCTTGGGAAGGGGCTTTGCTATTTGGTGAGATGGGTTAAAGTCAACGTCAACTCCATGCATAGCTGCGGCGAGTTCTGCTGGGATTGCGGTGATAAGAGCCCCCTCGGACTCATATGCTTCCTTCTCTTCGGTAATAGACTCCTCACTACTATGGGCATCTCCAATCGAAGAATTGCGAACAAGTGAGCTACGGTTTGAACCACCACGGGTCATCGGGCTCGAAACTCTTGGAGACTGTGTACCAGCGCTCGCAGGACCTTGGATGCTAGTAGGCCGTGAACCAACACGAGCGCCCTTGATTGATCCATTTCGTGATAGCGAAGGAGCGACGTCGATTACGCGAACAGATGAATGACCACTACGTGATCGAATACTAGAACCTCTGGAGAGGCCGATCTCGTTAGGAGAACTACCTCCAACCGATACACGAGCTGTAAGGATCACCGCCTCCTCTGTTTCTTCGTCGTCAGAATCTATCTCGGATCTGTCGTCATACTCGGTTTGAGGTGCCTTTCCTTGGACAACAGAAACAATTCCGGCAGCTGCCACGGTACCCGCAGCAACTACACCTGCGACGAGTCCAGTCATTCCACTCTTGTCCTGCCCTTCTAACTCATTGACTTCTCCTTCAGCAGGAATCTCACTATCCGTGGACTTCAATCGTTTAGAAGGATCTGGAGAGAAGTCTGGGGTTGGCACTGAGTGAGATCTCTTTCTAGATACTGGTAGTGAGTCTACAGCTTCTCCGTCGGAGGTTGGCGTGAGTGGCAATTGGCTAAAGTATAGCATGCTCTTTGCTCGGGGGTTTGAAGTTTCCTCATCGATGGTTGTCGCATCTGAATCGTCGTCAATCTCCGCTGCAAGGCCTGGTATTTCGATTTCTCTGACATCGTCATCTGACATTGGAAGCGGGATCACGGCTGCGAACTCATACTCCGAAAGAACACCTGCCAGTGACGATGGGCGGAGAGCCTCATCCGTTGGTTCCTCTGGATAAATATTGTTTGCCTGCCTAGCTAGCTGTGTCTGTAGCGACTCTCGGGAAAATGAACGAGTAAGCGAAACTGATGTGGTTGGTGATCTAACACGCTTCTTGTAGCTTCTCCATAAACGACCCAATGTTCTATCGAGTGCGACTTTCTCCACGTCTGTGTCCTCAACCACGATTCGTTCTGCGATTTCCGTCATGACGCCTGTACCGTCTCTGGCCTCCTTCTCATATTTGGCTTTCATGCGTTGGTATGCGGCTTGACCAGCTACCATCAAAACCTGTTCGCCGATAAATTCGAGAATGGAGGTAAGGAAAATGGCAACAGCGGGAGAAACTTCGCCTGCGTTGGCACCATTACTTCCCATGCCTAAATGTTCCTGCTGCATGTAGATATCTTCGTCTTCCTCCTCCATGTCTCCCAGCGACGAATACACCATACATCGTAGTCGTGTGCGCTTCCAAACTAATTCCACATCCCAGTCACCATCAGCCTCTAGCCCACTGTCATTGTGATATGCCATAATTTGTGCGTCGTCCCCATCACCCAAATACTCGTGTAATTCCTGGTCTGCTCCACTGATAGCGCCATGAGCGAGCTTGGGTTTTAACACTTCACTAACCGCAGGGCGGAGTGAAGTAAGAGAAATGGATTTTGCGCCTGAGAGGAAGCTGAATAGAAGTAGGTCGAGGAAGCGATTTACCAATCTCAAAGCTGGCTGCGAGACTCGCGCACCTTCTCCTGATGGCTGGATTCCATTTTGATCATACCAAATTTCAGCCTGGCTGTCACGATCGTTGGTGACAATTTGAGAACCTGCAGCGGCAGCAATATATTCTGGTTCAGGGGTAACGAGGAGGGGTGGTGACATCAAGCCACCACTTGCGATGCTCTGGGAGCGCGGGTGGATGACGATTTCTGGGGGCGCCATGGCTCCTTTTTTATTTCGTGCAAACTCGCTCAGAGCTGCTTCTTTCTTAATTGTGTCCACTCCAAAACAGAAAGAAAAGTTGTTGTGTCAAGTATAGGTCGGTTTTTTAAGTAGGGAAGTAAGTGTTTGTAGTAGTAGTAGTCGGTCAAGCCGAAAAGTGTTCTAGTTGGTATGAATTCAGGGGGGAGAGTTGTTACTGGTTGTCCGATCTTGGCTATTTGACGACATCCGTTATTCAATTGACTGTCTGAAAACCTTGGGTTAGCTTTGGATGTCGTATTGAATGTAGACAGATCGGAAATGGCCAGATCCGAAAAAAAAAAAGTTGGCGCAGGTGAATAAAGTTGGTGTTCAGGATGAATGTGGTAAGATCGGATGAAAAAGCGACAAGGTGAAGGAAATAAGATGGAAATATGGAACGAACGATTGCCGACCAGCCAAATCAATTGGAACTGAATGTAGCGCCTGGCTTGAAGTGCGCAATCTGAATAAGAGTTGACTCTTGCACAGCGCTTTCTGACCCAAATTGCTTGCTGGCAAAGAGGGAATCAAGAGACAATCTCGGGGTTGAGAGGTACCCAAGATCCCAAATGCAAAATGTCGCAAGTGCCACTCCGCGACCTTTCACTTCTCCAAGATGGCAAGATTGTAAAGGGTATTGCCTGTAGATTTATGAAACGCAGCACTAGCACATACCTGGGGTTGGTCTTCAAGGTTCCTGGACCGTCACCAGAATCGAACGTCGGTTGGGTTGGGCAGAGAGAGAACGCGCAGCGCAGCGCAAGTGGGGAGAGACTTCAAGTTCAAGAAGTAGAAGTCAGTCGGAGTGGTGTAACAGGAAAGATGACGAGAGATGGCGTTGCACCATCTGTAGCTGGGTAGGACAGGACTGGGGCTGTGGTCGGTACAGGTGGGAGGATGTTTTATGTTGGGTGAGTGATGAAGGTGAGGGGTGACTGAACCTGCTGTCAAGACTCCAATCCCTCGTGTTGGTGTCGTAGTGTGCGTGGTTTTGTCGTGCAGTGCAACTGATGTGTCCGACGCGTGGTGAAGGTGAAGGTGAAGTCAACGTGAAGGTGAAGTCAAAAAATCGGAATGAGAGATGTTCACCAAAAATGTCTAAATCAGTCTTGACTCTAGCTGCGAACCTCGCTTCCCTCCCTCAGGAACAGACAACTGCGGACAACTGGGGACAACTGGGGACAATTGCAACTGGGGGGACAGAAACAGCTAGGAAGTACCTGTCTTGAGCCTGTAGAGCTGCAAACAACAGACGGGGGACGGTATCGGTTTTGCCGGCGATTAGTGGGTTCTTGGTTTGGGGCGCCGTAGCTGTAGACTATTGACCCTGGTTCTGGCTGGCTGGAGGGATTTGCATTTCAGGGGTAGTGGAGTTGGGTGGGGAGGGGATATCTGGATGGAGCTTGGTGCCGCACAAGATGGAGAACATGGAAATGGCCAGGGGAACCAGGAGGACCTGAGCATCCACTTCTCTGAGTCTTGAATCCCTCTCAACTTCAAGAGTGGAGAGTACGGAGGGGAGTACAAGTAGACTACGAATTGCTGGAAGAGAAGAAGGACAGCCATCGGTAACTTTATATATCACCCCAATCCCAATCTAGTCTAAGGAGGATAGTAGTTTGAAATGAGAAATTCTTTGGTGTTTCTAGAATCTCAACTTTATATCCAAATCTCCCAATCACAACCTCGTTCTGTCTAGACGAGCTGTGGTGGCTTGATACATTAATACTACTTTAGGACCACTAAGCCACGGCACAGCACAGAGAAGATCCAACTGCAGGGTCTCTCTCTCTCTATTTCTACCTTTTGAGACAGTCACGGCAGCTAGAGCATAACACAACGGAACAACACCCAACCCACCCTCTGGGGCCTCAAATATCCTGAGACAAAAGATCTCACCCAAGTTCTGGGATTTTTCCTTGAATTCAGGCAAGAATTTCCGGATTTCCCAGAAGACTGAGTTTCCAGCGTACCGAGTATTCACAGTGATGGGAATTCAAGTCACTATCTCCGTAATCTAGGTCAGGTCAGCTACGGAGGAAATTTACCTAGGCTGTCTGCCGGGCGATTTTCTCTGAGCTTGGATCCTTGGATCCTTGGGAAAGGTGCAAAGAAATGTGGGGTTATTTTGGGGGGCAGGGTAGACTCTTTTAGGGAAAACACCATCTCACAATCAATATTATTGGCAGCCAAAGAGTCAGCCATGCTGGACAGCCTTTCCCGTATGTACCAGATGGGTACAGTCTAAAGTACTGAGTATACAGTACGACCTGTCAAGTGGTGGCCAGCCCTGGCGATCAGCTAAATATCTAAAGGAAAAGGGACAATAAGTCCGCATCATGCGAATGCTGATGCGAGTTAGTACAACACCATCGCCAAAAACACCACCACCACCACTCCACTCCGCCTCTTCAGCTCACAGTAGTCACGTCTACCTAATATGGTTGAAACTTTGAAGAAAATCTCCCACTTCTCCCCCCAAAAAGATCTTCTAGACAAACCTTGGAGGTGATTAGCCTGCGTTCCCGCTACCTCTGCACTCACTCACCGACTCCAAAATGAGTAATGTTAAACTTCAACCCAGTTCCTAGAGTTGCCCTATGTAAGGCTAGGCGATCACTATTTATTTAGCTTAGTAGTAGTAGCTGTACTCGTACTGGTACTCTACTCCGTACTGTACACCTGACCAGGCTCCTCGCCTCCTGCCCGCGGCATCCAATCTATTTCCTTCTAAACGATCTACACCACCCGACGTCACATAAGCCGAGTTGATGAAAAAGAATAAGCACGCAAAAAATATTGGTGCAGTAGACAGACCGAGTTACGGAGTAAGAACTTTCCTTACACATAGTAATATATCCATCCCATCCAGTCCAGTCAACAAAAAATCAAGCTCATGCTCACTCACCCGCCACCCTCCGGAAATCCTTCGCAACAAACACGAGTGTAACATTCACCTTACCGTAGCCGTAGCCGCAACCGTGGCCGCCAAAAAATGTACGATGGCGCATGGATAACATGTGGTGTAGAGTCGGTCTGCAGCTCGCAGCTCGCGAGCGGCCATTCCATTCCATCCCATCCATCCATCCATCCATCCATCCAACCATCACATTTCCATCCATGGCCCTGCCCTGTTCCTGTCCTCCCGACGTTTTCACGGGAGACTCACGGAAAACGTGCGTCTACGCTGGGACGTGGACGCACCTGAGTACACATACGCTGGGACGATTTTGTAGGTCCCCCTCGTCCGTCCCCTCTAGGTCCTAACGTCCCATCCCCAAGGAGATATTTCCTAATCTCAATTCTATCAACCGACGCTCCCTCACGAATCTCTATCACATCTCCCCTTCCCCCCCTCCAAGATCTCCCCGCTCCGTGGAGCAACGCGCAAACCTTCCGGGGGACGCGCGAAAAAAACGTTTGGTTTGGTTTGGTTTGGTTGTTGGTTTTTTGGTTTTGGTTTGGTTATCGGAGATAGGATGGATAGGATAGGATAGTTATCCATCAGAAAGAGGCCCTACTGGAAACATCTCCTCACCCTGCACGCTTTAATATTACAGCTACGGCTCGGCCCCGTTTTTGTTTTTGTTTTTTTGGCAGTGATAATGGAACTGTGATGTGATTGATGGCCTGCAAATCAGAGTGCCGCGTGCGGGTTGATTTGGAGGGTAGGTACCTGAATATAGACTTTTCCTTAGGGGGCGTATTTATGATCTACGTGAGTCTTTCTTTCACTATTCCCGAATCCCGTTGTCTTTTGGGTTTTTCGTTATCAAAACAGCTACTCGAGTACGTAGGTACCGGTACCTACACTGCACTTCCAGCCGAGGCAGGAATAATGGGAAGGTGCGCACCAGCACTGCGATGTGAGTGCAGGTGGCGTGGCACTCTACTGCACGGAGAGCGGTCTCTATGCCATTGGACAAGTGGATGGTGGATGGCGGGGCGAAATCCTTAGCTTTGCTCTCATGTACTCCGTAAGCTATTCTTATATCGCCAACAGCCCAACACCGATAGCCGGTAAGCAAGCAAGCATCGGTACTTCATCCATGATGCCATCCATATTTTCTTCAGCGACGTACGGTCCGTAGCGACGAATAATATCCCGTGGCTTTATGGGTGAGATGTCAGCCCAGCCCAGCCCAGCTCAGCCCGAGATCTCGGGGAATGCAACATTAGGTACATATGGAGTAGGTAATGTACTCGTACCATATCACAACAGCATCTCTCTCGTTTCAACTTTATTCATTTCATTCATATTCCCATCTCTTTACCTTCGCAAAACTCGAATCTATCATGGGATCGAGAACGACTCATAACCCTCCTCTTCTTTAACCTAATCTAATCTAACCTCCATCCAACATGCAGGGTATCTAGGCAGCTAGGTAAGCTACCTAGACACATCCATCAAAAAGGTTCTTGTGCCGTCTGACGGCATCCTGCGTTCCTTCGTCGGTCTACAGTATCATCCGTACGAGTACGGATACAACAACAAGACTCATGACATGGCATCCTAGATTCTAAAATGTGCGAATCTTTGCGAATCTTTGCGAATCCTTTGGGGGTGGGTAGGTAGGTAAGTACTGTACTAGTAACCATCATCATCACCAACAACCTTGACCTTGGTGTAGAAACCTCGTCACAGTACAGTAGTACATGTCAGCAATCCTTTTGCGACTTTAAGCTCGTCCATCTCCTCTCAACGACTTCCATCTCTAGTATCCCGTATCCCGTCCTACCTAGGTAGTATTTCACACCAACACCAACACCAACAGCTTACTCGTAAAGCGATCTACAGGAAAATCACTCCCGTCAAAAGATACCTACCATCCATGGGTACCAACGGGAGTCTGTGCGTTCCCTCGAGGGCGTCAGGGCGAGCTTGCCCTGAGCTTGCACATGCTCGTACTTGTCCCTACTCCGTACAGGCTACAGTAACTACCACCCGTACCCTACCTACAGTCCGGTACGGATACGTATACGGTGCGGAGCGGAGCGTATAACTACCGTAGCGTATCTACCTAGGTCCTCATCCTCTACCTCTACCTCTGCATTCTAGGCAACGTACCTAAGCTAAAACCACGGTTCTAAGGCCTCGGTACAGAAAAGGCAGTTGCTACTACGTACTGATTCAACTGAAGGAAATCTGAATCTGGAGAAACAATGTCTTGAAAAACTGCACTGTAAGATTACCTAGGCACAGTACAGTACATATTTATCTTCCGATGTTCTGGTTAGCTACCTAGGTATCGTACCTACGTATGGAGATGGAGAACTCGAGCTGCGAGAAGGCCGTGGCCGTGGCGTGGGAAATGCAGGTGCACTGCTTGGGGTGGAGGTAGGTGCAGGCGGGGGTTGAGCATGGCGTATGCACGTGATGGAACTGGAACTGGAACTGCAGGTGGAGGTGGAGGTGGAGGTGGAGACTTGTTGGGTAGGTACTTCATTTTATTCTTAGGAATTGAGGTTGGTAGGTAGGTAGGTAGGTAGGTAGCTTATCTTTGATGTTGGACTGTTGTATTTTATTCTCTGCGTGTCCACATTTGTAGAGTAAGTTACTAGGTATTCTCTTGGGGGTGTGGGTGTTATTGAGGTAATTGGAAGGATCGATCGATATCTTACTACTTCCTTCCTTATACTCACATGGTAATGAAATCTTAACCAGATTTCTAGGTCCCATGATTCCCATCCCATCCCATCTAGTACCTATAGTGTATAGTGTAGATCCCCCATCTAGGCATTATAATCCTTATTATATATCACTACCTATCCATTCCCTTTCCCTCCACTACCAGCCAACTAACCAACCAACTAACCAACTTACCTACCTACCACCTACCAACCTCACAAACCCTTCCCCCTACCCCTACCAACCTTAATTCACTGTATTCACTTCCTTCACTTAATTCACTGTATTCACTGTATTCACTTCCTTAACTCCCTTCACTTCCTCACATACCCACTTAACTCACTTCCTCACTTCCTCACTTCCTCACTTCCTCACTTCCTCACTTCCTCACTTCCTCACTTCCTCACTTCCTCACTTCCTCACTTCCTCACTTCCTCACTTCCTCACTTCCTCACTTCCTCACTTACGCACTTCCTCACATACAATCCAAACCTCCACCTACGCCTGGACCAGTCCTACGGCCTACGGGCTACGGAATCACCCTTTTCCGAAAGACCGGAATTTCTTAAAAATGGACTTTAAAATGACTTTAAAATACGAGCGAGGGGGTTCAAATCGAAGATACCGAAGATACCGAAGCGAAAAAGCTTATGTTTATCTTTATGTGTATACGTATAGTTTTGTAATTTTGTGTTTCGTCGAGAGGTGGTTGGAAAGAGAAGGGGTAGTGATCTAAGATTTTTTTTTCTTTTTTGAAAGAGAGAATCTGAGTATTAAGTATTAAGTAGTATATATAACTAGGTAACTATACCTAGGTAGATAGTATCGTCATCGTCATCGTCATCGTCGTGTGTTTTAGTTTTAGTTTCGAGTCTTTATCTCTAATATTATCTAGATCGTAGGAGGAGGGGAGGTAGGAGATAGGAGATAAATACCTAGGTATTACCTACATGCTAGAACAGAATTATAGAGGAGATTCAATCAGCTACCCTATCGAGATTCTATACGGAGTATATTAGCAAGCCAAGAATTTTCGGTATTAAGATATTTTATTTACCGGGCGGGTTAATTATTAATATATTTCACTCAAGTACCGATCGAGGGGGTGGTTATATACGAGTACGATCCGAGGAACGATTAGCGAGAAGGTTATTTTTCTTTTTTTCCCGTTCTGTGAGGAGCCAGCCGTTCGTGCCATGGATAGTGTTGGGATGAGGGATTTGGAGGGATGGTTTGGATGGGTGAGAGGGGAGAGAGGGGGGTAAGACATGTAGATTTGATTTGATGTGAGAATGACGAATTGATCTTTTTGGGTAGTAGGAGGGAAGGAAGTTCTTTCCAATTATATCTACAGATCAGGCGGGGTCATTTATACATATCACGTGAACTCCCCATATCATGGTAACCACCCCGGCCTCATCAATGTCCACCATCTCACCATCTCACCATCTTACTCACTATACAAATCAATCCACCAACTTCAAGATACCATCCCTCCAAATCTCCGATCGATCACCACCTCCCTCCTCCCTCCTCCCTCCAAACCCAAAAAAGAGTTGAGTTCCGTAAGAACTGGGTATAACCCTTGATTGGTGTCGTGTAGCTTTCGTAGTTCGCCCAGGTACCGAGACGGGTATCGGTCGGTATCGGTATCTAGGTTTCGGCGGTACTTGTATGCATAGTACTGTAGTTTACTTACTGGTTGACAGTGGTTGTTGAATTTGGTGGAGTGTATTGTGATGAGAAAGGTAAGGTGTGTGAGTTGTGAGGTAGGTTAGTTAATCGTGTAGTCCTGAAAGATGATGGACGCTGGATGTCTTTACCTAGGTAGCTGGTTGATTGTATTGAGTGAGTACTTATATAAGTGGATGTGATTTTGGGTCTGAGTATCCGAGTAGTATGTAGAAGTAGTATGCAGAAAGAACTACTCTGTGTTAAAGATGGATAGGGGTCTCAAAGGCGTCAGGTAGATAAAATCATCCGAATTATTCATCCATGCGTTTTTCCCTAGGTACTTTCATCAGTCCATCCATCTTCAAACTTTCTATAAAAAAAAGTAAGAATCCAATGATTCAGCAATAATAACATCAATACCCACCAAACCAAACAACTTCAGGTAATTTCATCGTGTTAGATGGGTTTGTATATACTAGCTAGATAACTACGCTTCCCAGTTGTTCTTGGGTGATTGGGTATTTTGGGATCGATAGATCGGATCTGATCTGATCTGATCTCATTCGGAGATCGTGGGGTAATCACTTAAAATTGTGATTCTTATTTATTCGTGACACCCGGGGGAAGGTTTTAGCGATAGGAGTGTTTCTTTGTGATGAAATTAACGATTGGTTGGTTATATTAATTAGAGCTATGAATCATTTCAACCCAATCAATTAATCAATAAAAATGACACGTCCAAAGTGAAGTGATCGAACAGTGACGGTAATACACATACTTCTCTTCATAGAAATTCATCATATACAAAACCAATTCATCACATACAAACCCAGATAGCAAGTACAAATCCTAACCTCCAATTAACACGGCGCGGCGTCCGTCTTTATATCTATCACATTCAAATCTTGGTTGAAACATTATTAAGTAATTATTTTTATTTTTGAGATAAGATTGGTTGGTTGGTTGGTAGGTTGGTAGGTTGGTACCCGTATGTATGTCTCTGATGAGAAATATCATGTCTTGCCATGTCTTGAAATTTGGGATTGGATGTGCTATGTGGTATGTGCTTTCCCCCATCTGTTTCTTGATATGGTTCGCGGTTTGGTCTGTGTTTTATTGGATGCGCTTACTTGCTTACTTGCTACGGAATACTAAGTTCCGAGTTTTGGTTTTGGTTTTGGTTTGTTTGTTTTTTCTTGGTTGTGAGATGAGATTGTATGTTTTGTATGGGGATTGATGGAAGTGATATGGTATATTAATTAATGGGGGTTTTGTGTTGGGGATATTGGTGGGGATTGATTAATGAGATGATGAGATGATGGGTTGGGGGTCTGTTGGTTGTTATTCTACCTAAATATAGTTAGGTACGTAAATATAAAATTATATTATTGTAGAGAATTCTTCTAAGGTATTTAAAATAAATTAGAAGACTTGCGTAAAAGTGAATTTAAAAGAGATAAATCTCTTGTAAGAAACAAATCATCTTATAATCTAATTCAATTTATTACTTTATTCTCTAATATCTTGTAAACTAACTAATAAAAACCTAGATGATATAATCGCAGTCCTAATATCGGATTTACGTAATACGTAGTAGTTACTTCTCTATAATTGTGAAATTAGGTAATCGCAAATATAAAACTCTAAAGGTATATATAATGTGTCAAGGGGATAAGTTAAGTGCAGGACTTGGTTGTGTTGAAGTCCACGAAGGGGCTGCACGTATCGTTTAGCCAGGGAGAGCGTCGGGTCCATCGGAGTAGTAATGTGTTACTTCGTTTTCTGGATCCATGATGCGTTCCAGCTTAGTCGTTGATGTTATGGTATCTCTTTACAAGGAGGTTTCCTGCATGGTTCACAACTCCATATCTAATGCACCCTGATTTAGCCATAAGTGACGATACTTACTACCTGAAAGATGTCAGTCCCATTCACTCATACATAGTATCCTATGTTTATAAAGCTTAAGTCTCAAAGCTTTTAACTGTCAATTCAACCTTCCTTAGGTGAATGTTGTACTCGAGTAGTAGGGTTTAGTGGGATTCACTACGATCAGAGAAGTGGGCACCACTTAGACACGTCACATGTCTATATCAAGAATAGGAGTAGGGATAAGGATACGTTATTCTACAAGTAAAGGGTTGTGTTATGTATACTAGAACAGTTGTATCAATCTAGGGATAAATGGCACAGGGTGATTGATACTTTAGTTTGGGCTTAATAGTGATAGTGATGGTATAAGAGGAGGGCGGCGATAGAAGTTAGACTTGGTGGGAAGTAGGAAGGTAGTTCTATTAATTAATACTTTATTATCTTTATTATTAAACGCTAGCTAGCTTACGAACGCATTTTTTACGACGTGCAACAAACTACATTTGCAAGATTCACTTACGCCTCTAAATATAGTGGCTTTGCGATCGCAAGCTAATTGGCTAAGAGCTCGAAGAGTTGTAAACTATACTCAAGCTTCACTTAAAGAGATAACCAATCAGGTTGCGATCGCAAAGGGAAGACATAAACTTTATTCAAGCTTCACTTGTCATTTTCATAGCTTCACTTGAAACCAATAGCCAATAAGATCACGATCGCATTTTTTACGACGTGCAACAAAATACCTTTTACAAGCTTCACTTAAGTAAATAGATGTAGTAGCTTTGCGATCGGATTATGATTGGCTAAAGGGATGACATATATTCTATTCAAAATTCACTTACGACCATAAGCTAAAGTGGCTTTGCGATCTCAAGCTAATTGGTTAAAGGAGGACAAAACCTCTATTCAAGCTTCACTATCTCTTTCTAAATTTCGTTTGGAAAGACTAGCACTTGGCCGCAAATTTGTCCTTAACATACTCTCCCATCTTACTTTCAATTCCTCATCTGTACGTGATCTAGTAATATATTATCGAATTATTATCCTTAGAAATCTTATAGAATTCAATTTGTCGCGTCTTGGAAAGCGTGGAAAGATTATATTCACTTGTATACGGTAGTCCTATATAGAACTCTCTATCTGTTCTATACTCCGTAAAGCTATCACAGATTCAAAGTGAGCCGTTTCAGGTAAAAACGATTACATTACTTCAACAAAAATAGGGGTTGAGATATATCGTGGGAAGATGATGGAATTGTAATCGCGATTCCTAGCTGTTTCTTATTTCCAGGTGCAGAACGTTGGCTGAGGGGGTCGTTTTCATTATATGGATGTTGTGCTAGCTAACAAAAGATAAACCGCTTAACATGGTTGGCTACCTGGGATGTTTTCTATTGAGAATATGCAAGCAAGTACGAGCTTACTATTCCGTAGCCCAAAAGCCTACCTGTTTGTAATGTTCCTTGTTCTACTATGAGGTGGGGGGTCAATAGTCCATATTCCAACATTTTCTGACACACGAACATTAATTATTTCTATCAAAACATTATAATCACTGTATCTGTTATTTTCCATAATCGCCTTTTAAAGATAGTGAAGTTGTTAGCCGAAGTAATAGACTGAATTTTCTCCCTGTTTCCTTTTCGAAACTATTGTATGCTTTCAAGTATTCGAAGTATTTGGACAATGGTGTGATATGGCGCCAAAATAGTCATATTAATCCTCGGTATTACTATGTGACTCCCTTCAGAACTTTAAGCACTAAAATGCTCTAAATAAATAGTTTTCGCGGTCCATTCGAAATGGTGCGTCATTCCATGTATCCTTCTTAGCATCGTACTTGATGTCCAGATGGCTTACAATATGGCTTCCCGAATAATATGAACCTATATAATCTGTGATATTCATGGCTCTAATTCAGCTTTGAGATTTCTAGATACTATACCAAGCACAATTGTTCGTTGTTTCTTTTTGGGGAAGTGAGTGAGGATAATCCGATAATCTCATACAATTTGTTAGAGATCGAGTAAGAAAAACGAAATGCTCGGCCTCCGATTCGGATATGGGTACGCATTGTCTAAAGGAAATGGTACTGCACACTTGGTTGCGTGGAGAAACTTGTTTATACAGAGTACCTAGGTTTGGCAGCCCCTCGCTTAAGCCTTGGCAGGGCGGCAAATCCAGGGGTAGCGCCACCCATGAAAGAAAGAACAATCGGTTAAATTTAAGTGAATAAATATAAACAAAACAAGCTATCCACCTCCCACCCCAACAATTCACAAAAAAAAAACCTCTGGCCAGGTTCAAATACCCGACGAACTGAGTTTCTTGATTTTTTTCTCCAGTGCCGGCCGGGCCCCTGGCTAGCTACGAGTTTACTTCCAAGGAAACAGTTGTTTTTTCACATTAAATGACTGGGCAAGGCGTGAAGAATCCTAGTTTGTTGGGTGGGGGGGGTTTATTTGGATATATGGAGAGTTTTTTGGGTTGTGTGATGGATTGTATTATAGCGACTTAGAGTTGGTCGAAGCTGAAGGTATTCTAATTGTTTTAATGGTTTTGGCTGATGTAGATAATTGACTAAGAATTTGATGATGATTATGCCAAGCAAGTAAGCAAGTGTTGGAGGTTGGGTGCAAAGGCTGAGAGATAACTCGGTAGAATCAGTACATTTTGTATATCAACATAGAAATCTACTGCGACAAAATGGAATGTAGTCATAGCTTCTAATGAGGGTTCTAAAAATTTCAAATCAGCACCTATTATATCTTGATAAAAGTACTCGTGAAGTAAGCCAAGATAGTTACTCACCTCACGGCTGGGTTCTATCCACAAGAATCACATCAAAACCACAACCCCCAATAAAAAGACACAAGATTTAGGAAGAGTATTTTATTTTATCATTTTTCCAAAAGGAAACGCTATAAGATCAAGAAGGTAAATGTTCCAAAGAACACAAGCTCTCGATAAAAAAAAATCTCTTCCTAAAAAATAGAATCCCAAACTCCACTAACGCCGTTCCGTCTATATCCAACGCCATGTATCCCAAATCCAATGATTCCCATACCCAATGATTCCCAAATCCAGTAATTTCCAGACCCAATAATATCCCAGACCCAAAAGAGTGTATTTGTAAAGCAACCCAACTCCCAAAACTCCGACAAATGAAATCCCAATTGAATGTGGAAGTAAGTAACTCCAGGTAGTATATGACCTGTCGTGTAGGTCCCCAAGTAGGAAGTGATTCCCAAGTAGTGTATGATCCAGATTCCCAAAGTAGTGTATGATTCGTTCTGCAGATCCCTAAAGGAGTGTATGATCTGTCTGGCAAGTCCCAAAAGTAGGAAGTAATTCCCAAGTAGTGTGTGATCTCTCGGGCAGAGCCCTGGTGTAGGAAGTAATTCCAGGTAGTGTATGATCTGTCTGGCAGATCCCAAAAGTAGTAAGTAATTCCAGGTAGTGTATGATCTGTCGGGCAGGTCCCCTAAGTATTGAATGAGCGACTTGAAAAAAATCCGTAATACCCAAACTCCAAACTCCATTTTCAAAATCCCATATGACCTGTTAATAATGACAATCCCTTTCTAACCCTCTCTATGTTCTCCCTCAGGTAAATCTTGATGAGAAAGATATACCAAACGCGAGGTTCCAGTCGCTTTACGTCTCTTTCTCCAGCCCTTTCCATCTCTATATATAATACATCCTTCCAACCTCAATGGGGAATAATAAAACATGTAAAAGAATAAGAAGAAGATCTAAGACAAGAAATATAGAAACATCAAACGCTAAATCCAAAATCGCTCGCTATACCCGCTCTTCAAGAAAAGACAAAGGTAATTCACGAGTTAATTTACAAGAGGAAGAAAGCAGCGGCGAGAGCAACGATAGCGCCGAAGGAGGTGGAGGCGAGGGCAACACCGTTGCTGGTGGTGAGTGGTGCGGAGGAGTTTCCGGCAGATGGAGAGGAAGAGGAGCCGGAAGATCCAGAGCCAGATGCTGGGGAAGAGCCGGAGCCGGAAGAACCGGAAGATCCGGAAGATCCAGAGCCAGCGCCTGGGTTGGATGGGGCTGGTGGGCCAGATGGAGCGGTGTAGTTTCCGGCATCTGGGGCTCCTGGTGGTGGTGGTGGAGGTGGGTTAGCTCCTGGTGGAGGTGGTGGAGGTGGGTTAGCTCCTGGTGGTGGTGGTGGAGGTGGGTTAGCTCCTGGTGGAGGAGGTGGTGGTGGGTTAGCACCTTTTGGTGGTGGTGGTGGTGGGCATGTACTGCATCCTCCATTGTTGCCATTCTGGCCATTCTGACCGTTCTGACCGTTCTGGCCGTTTTGACCGTTTTGACCGTTTTGGGCACCTCCGCTTGAAGAACCTGAAGAACCTCCAGTTTGAGAGCCTGAGTTGCCGCTTGTGCCACTGTTGTTTGAGGAAGTGGTACCGTTAACATATGGTCCAACATAAGCGCTGGATCCAACCTTGGTCTTGTATGAGCTTGTTGTGTTTAATACGTATGGGGAAGAAACGGTTTGGTAGGCACTGGAAGTTTCGTAGGCATTTGAAGTTTGGTAAGCATTAGTTGGAAGGGTGTAGGTTTCCGTGAGTGTCTCAGTGGTTTCAGTGGTGTTACTTGGGCTAAATGGTGGTATATTTTGGTCAGTATGGAAAAAGTGAGGAAAAAACAATGATATAAAAAGGCAAAGTTATCAGCAAATAGTTGGGGAATTGGAACAAATTCCGTAAAATGGCTGAACGGAATGATATAAGAGGTTGCGGGGGGGGGGAGTTGACTTACGTGCTCACGGTGTCGGTGACAACGACGGTAGTGTAAGACTGCAACGAGTTAGTATTTATTGTAGAAGTTGAACGGAATGCACTTACGCCAGTTCCAGCGGCATATCCACTAGCAGCAGCATATCCGGTGGCATATGGTGCAATTGTAGTGTAGCCCTTGGTAGCCTTATAACCGACCTTGTATGGGGTTGCGGTTGCAGTTGGCTTGTAAGCATATGGAGTTGGCTTGTAAGCGTGGGAAGTTGGCTTGTAAGCATTATACTCAGAGGTCTTGTACTCTGCCTTATACTCAGAGGTCTTGTACTCTGGCTTGTACTCTGGCTTGTACTCTGGCTTGTACTCGGCAGATTTGTACTCCTCCTTCTTGTATTCAGGCTTATGTTCAGGCTTGTATTCTGGCTTATACTCCTTGTGCTCTGGCTTGTACTCTGGCTTGTACTCGGCAGATTTGTACTCCTCCTTCTTGTATTCTGGCTTGTACTCGGCCTGATACTCTCCACGTCGCTGAACAGCAGCTACGACAGCAGCGTTGTTTTCAGGAATTGGGGTTGTCTCTGTAGTGACAGTGGAGGGAGTGTGAGTGGTCTCAAGGTGGGCGGTAGGGGTTGGAATATAAGAAGTGTATGTTTGCTCTGGAGTGTACTCTGAGGTGTACTCTGGGGTATACTCTGGAGTGTACTCTGGCTTGTATGTCTTGTAGTGTGGGGTAGGCTTGTACTCATAGGTTTTGTATGAGCCATGCTTATACTCCTCGTGCTTATACACAGGCGTGTATTCTGGTTTGTACTCCTCAGTCTTGTATTCTGATTTGTACTCCTCAGTCTTGTACTCTGGCTTGTACTCTGGCTTGTACTCCTTGTATTCTGGCTTGTATTCCTCAGCCTTGTACTCTGGCTTATACTCCTCGGTCTTGTACTCTGGCTTGTATTCCTTGTATTCTGGCTTGTATTCCTCAGCCTTGTACTCTGGCTTGTACTCTTCGGTCTTGTACTCTGGCTTGTACTCTGGCTTGTACTCCTCAGCCTTGTACTCTGGCTTGTACTCCTCGGTCTTGTACTCAGGCTTGTACTCTGGCTTGTATTCCTTGTACTCTGGCTTGTACTCTGGCTTGTATTCCTTGTACTCTGGCTTATACTCCTCAGCCTTGTAGTAGGAGCTGGTATCTCGCTTGTACTCTGGCTTATATTCTGGCTTGTACTCCTTGTACTCTGGCTTGTACTCCTCTGGCTTGTACTCAGGCTTGTACTCCTTGTACTCTGGCTTGTACTCCTCTGGCTTGTACTCTGGCTTGTATTCTGGCTTATACTCCTTGTACTCTGGCCTGTACTCCTCAGGCTTGTATTCTGGCTTATACTCCTCTGGCTTGTACTCTGGCTTGTATTCTGGCTTATACTCCTTGTACTCTGGCTTGTACTCCTCAGGCTTGTACTCTGGCTTGGACTCCTTGTACTCAGGCTTGTATTCTGGCTTGTACTCAGGCTTGTACTCAGGCTTGTACTCAGGCTTGTACTCAGGCTTGTACTCAGGCTTGTACTCAGGCTTATACTCCTTAACCTCAGGCTTGTACTCCTCTGGCTTGTACTCAGGCTTGTACTCAGGCTTATACTCCTTATACTCTGGCTTGTACTCCTCTGGCCTGTACTCAGGCTTGTACTCAGGCTTATACTCCTTAACCTCAGGCTTGTACTCCTCTGGCTTGTACTCAGGCTTATACTCCTCTGGCTTGTACTCAGGCTTGGACTCCTTGTACTCAGGCTTGTATTCTGGCTTGTACTCCTTGTACTCCGGTTTGTACTCCTCTGGCTTGTACTCTGGCTTATACTCCTTATACTCAGGTTTGTACTCCTCTGACTTGTACTCCTTATATTCTGGCTTGTATTCAGGCTATGAGGGATTGTAAAGTCAGCATTGCTATTCCAGAAAATGGTCTTTTCAGGATCGAAAAGAACTCCGGCATACAGAATATCTCATTCCTCCCAAAAGCAAAATCAAACGCTTTAGCAATGCTCACCTTGTATTCCTGCTTGTACTCAGGGGAGTATGACGTCTCCTCAGCCTTGTAGTAGGAGGTTTCGGTAGGCTTGTACTCTGGCTCGTAAACGGTAGCCTCGTGCTTGTACTCAGGCTTGTATTCGGGCTTGTACTCGTAAGAGGTCTCCTCGGGCTTGTAAACCTCGGTGGTCTCGTGGTTGTATTCGTTGTTGTTGTTGTATGGCAAAGCGAAGGCCTGGGCGGTACCCGCGAGGGCAACGCTTGTAACAAGTCCCTTGAACTGCATCGTGGAAATTGTTACGGGAAGCGAAGCGAGTGACTGGGTTGAACAAAACAAAAACGATGGGGCTGGGTGGACCGGAAAAATTAGGAATTTAATGGAAGAAAGGAAAGAAAAGGGGAGTCATAATTCTTTATACTTTGTAGCAACAACTAACTAGCACCTAGTCTTGAGAAAGGAATAGAGTCTTAGCAATGGTAGAATCATGATGGTATGTGGATAAGCTTAGCAAGGCACAAGTGTGCAGCCCACTTGGGCTCTTTTTTTGTGGGCTATCTAAAGTAGTAGGAAAACCGTCCTTCAAGACCCACCTACTAAGGCGAAGGACTTAACATCACGAAACTACAAAATCATTAGCGTCGTAAAATAATGTAGAAAAATGATCAGAAGACAGTGAGTAATTGCATCATACACTTTACCTAGCTCACAACCATCAGCAAATACATCGTTATCGGCAAATACATCTGCGTATCCTTAGGTCACAAAACAGAGAAACAAATGTTATCATTCTTGTGAAATTGGTATGGTCCATGTAGCCAAAAGTTGATAACTTTTTTCCTGTTTAAATACACCCTTTTATGCATTCGCTGCCGAATGTGTATTTTGTTGGCCACACCAACAAGGTAAACTCAAAATATCGTACAAAGGCCATGCAATCTTCCTTCTATCTGTCTTCTGGGGCACCAGAAAATAATCCGACTCGGGTCCGATGACTCTGAGAATCGGTTAGTTTTGTTTACTAGGTGATCCAACGGCGGGGCGCTTACGTATGGCAGCTTTGGTATAACCACTCCCAACACAGCCAAAAAATTGATTGTAAAGTAAGTCAAGTCGTAATGGGTATAGTGGGTACTCAATAGAAATAGAACAATAGGCACGCTCAGCAAGAATTTCTTCGCTGGTGTATATTGAGCCCCATTGTCGATTTGCTCCCACATGTTCAAGTTATCGTATGCGCCTGCGTTGAACTCAAAAGGCACTCCCCGGACCCAATGAAACATGAGGAATGAGCCGAACATGTAAGATATGTTCGTCAGGGTCCACGACGTCTCTTGTGACACTCCGGGAATTATGTCAAAAAGGATTTTGAGGCACGCAATTAACACTACATGTATCGTCCATGCACCTTGAAGCACCAGAACTGTTAGCACTGTTGAATCAGAGAACGCCTCGCATTTTGATGTTTTAAAATTCAAGGATAATACCGAGATATTTCGACTTCTCAATTCCACAGTCCCCTTCGGAAAGCGCTAACCTTTTGCGTTGACCCAATCGGCATTCAGATTTGGTAGTGCGGCCTGATCACTCATATGTTCGATAGTCTCTGGCGGTTCTTGGTAGAGCAAGCTACTCGACCGCCGCCGCCTCCCTGTCTTATGTTCGCTCATCGCACTATGTTGGCCACTCGACCGAGGAGGCTTAGAGCTCGCGTCGTAGGAGACGGTTCGAGGCAGGAGAATTGGGGAAGACAGTTTGGCGGTATTCGAAGCCGGAATCTCGAGGATATGGTGCGTTTGCACAGGCAATGTCTCGTATAGGCAATGGGGTTCAGGGGGTGGGGGCTCGCGCTCGAGTAGGCCTTGATTAGGAGAGAAATATACTGTATATGACGCCGTCGTCGGGAGCTTGGAGATATTACTGGATTGCTGGTCTGGTATGGTCCTACAAAACACCACGTACCACGTTAGCACCAACTATGAACTCGGCGAACGCAGAAAAGGGAGCTGGTCTGGTTGGAGGATTAATAGCAGAGGCAATTGATGAAGAAAAGACTATCGCAAGTTGAGAACCGGATCATGGCGGGTTTCGGAGCCTTGCTGATTTGGGAAAAGTACGTACAAGTACTGGGACGATTGATCGGCCGGGAATTGGAACGATGAACAACTAACTCACTTGGGGATTTCGAGACGTAGGGTGTTGACCAAATGAAAGGTTAGCTTAACGAAAGCTTGAGATAGCACACCGTGACCTATGAGGAGATCGTAGGACGTGACACTTGGAATGAGGGCCTTCCAAAGATTGAGCAGAATGAGAAGGTCGGTGGGCGTTGACGGTTGAGATGATTCCAGTTGCTTTCTGGCGAGTCTTCTGCACGTCGGTCTGCATCACCAAAGTGGGTCCAGGTCGGCATCGGCTCCGGTGGCCGGAGCCGAGATTCTGCCGGACTTGTATTTCTAAAATTCACCTGGGAAGGCGACCTTGAGGCTTGAGGCACCTCCAGCCTTCTAAAGATCGACCTGACGTCTTCATCTTTGATCACTTCCCCTCCATCGTCAGTGACCATCAACAACCAATTCCCAAATTGAGTCTCGTCATCACCAAAGCATACGCCAACTACACCACCTCTACCACGCAGTCCGTTAGCTGCGCAGTCCCAGTCTCTGCTATCTAGGCAATTCGGTACAAAGGTTCGCCCGACAAGAACTAACTTCTTTTGTATGTAGGATCTTCGAAGTCTGCGACAACGGACAACTACGATCGCACTGCAGTTGACCACTGAATGATCATCGCCGCAATCGGTCTCGTAACGGCACGATGGAGCTTGATACTGATATCACGGATGACTCGAGGACATCGCTCGTCGGTCGAAAGCGCGATCTGCACGATAGAGAAGTGCTCGCGATGAAGATATCGGAACCAGCTTCCCCTGAGCGTTCCAGCATACCCGCCGACGACACAACGAGAGGAGATGGCAAGACTGTTGCGACAGCCTCAAAATCACCCGTCGACATGTCAGTCAAGGCGGATGGGGAGCAGCGAGATACCGCGCAGTCCACTGGAAGTGAAAATCACCCAGAGCCGGCATCCGCAGGAGCGCAGGGAGGGGGTGCATCTGCGACGGTGGCGGAGGCTATCCCTGGAGAAGGGCGCTCGAAGACCGGAGACGCTGCCCTTGAGCATCCTAGAAATGTTGAAGAAATCCTCAATGCTTCTTCCGTGCAAAGCAAGGCTAGTTCTCTGGTCACGAACACCCAAAAACCACTGAATCTGTTTCCGACCGACCAAGGCCATATGCAGGCACAGAATCCTGTTCAGATATTTGGACAAGATGATCCACAATCAATTTCTTCTCAAGTTGAACGAATATCTCCAGCATCTGGATGGAATTCTGGCGTACAATCTGGACTCCGAACTTCTTTCGGTAGCAAGCGGTCATCGCGTGCTACAAAACCGTCTAAGCAACCCAAATTCACACATCCAAAAGACCCTGTGATTGGCGAGAGTCAGGAAATTGAGATCAGGAACAACTCCCACAATCCCCTCCCCGCCGAGAGCGATCATCCCATTACCACCAATAACCCTCGAGCACCAAACTTGAAGGGCGTGCCAGCAGAGCGACCTACGGTGGCACTTGAAAAAAAGCTCTCCGAGGTGTCGGAAATCCACCAAGAAGAACCTCTTGAATCTGTCAATGCTGGCACTCGAAGCAAGTCATTGGAAGCATTGACAGCTGATGTCGATCTGGTTCTTGCCCAGACGAAATCCTGGCCTCTCCCTCACTCGTGGACAGCTGCTAAGCTAATCAACACTGGCAAGACGTTCTACCCTGCGCCTGCAAAAGAATTACGGAAATTTCAACATCATGGTGAGTCATTCGCGACCCCCTTGATGTTAAACGAACTTGGCATGCCGTATAAAATCCAGGACTTTTCGTTCAATACATTTGCTTCAGTATTTTTGAGACAAAACTTAGCTGCTATTCGCGATTGGCAGCTTGGAGATCTTCGCAGTGCCTTCCATTGCTACCAGAATAATTGGTATATGCATCTACCTGAGCTCCAGCCAATGTTATTGGCAACATCTAGAGCTACTGGACATCTGACATATGAGGAGGCAATGAGGTTGGCTAAAGACGCTCGTACTTTTGTGGAAACTGCTACCAAGCCATCAGCTCAAGTTCAGCAAATTCTCCGTGTCCCAAACCCCCCAAGAAGATCGTCATCTCACACAGACACATCCCAAAACCTGGTTTCTCCCATAGGCGTCACCATTGACCTTACCGGCGAGACCTCGAAAGGAAAGGATAAAGATGTCGAAATGACTAACGCATTCACCTCTGCAAAACCCAAGGCTGCCACTCTCATCATTAGTCCCGAGGAGATGAGAATTCAAAGGAGATACTTTCCCGCAGATGGTAACGATGCTTCAATCTGTCGATGCCTTGCCTGTGGTGACACTGGTCATAGAGCCGAGAATTGTCCAGCTCTGTCGTGCGAGCTGTGCTTGCAAGTCGGAAAACATTCAAGCTTGACCTGTCCAAGTAGTTCGCGTTGTAGTAAGTGTCGTCAACGGGGCCACAAGGTCGCGAACTGCCCAGAAAAACTTTTTGCGGGAGCAGAGACCAGCTCATGTGAAATTTGTGGCTCTCAGGAACATTTAGAACAGAACTGCCACTTCATATGGCGGAGCTTTGCACCCAAGGAAGAAGAAATTAGGGTCGTTCGTGATATCCTCATATATTGTTATCAATGTGGGGCTCACGGCCATTATGGCCCAGCCTGTGGATTGACTGGGGGCTCCTCGCTCTCCGGCGATTACACATGGTCTCTCACAAATCTGCAAAAATATGTCGATCCTCAGAGTTCGAATCGAGCTCTTTCTGCGGGCGTCGACTATTCGATTCCAAAGCCAAAGCAGAAGGAATTTAGTATCAAGGGCAAAGGTAGGGCCAACGACCCATTTACCATTGAAGATAGCGATGACGAAACCGATTTCATCCGTCCCAAGATCAACAGACTCTCAACTCAACATGGTCACATTCATTTTAACGAAACCTCGAGGAACGGCCCTAAGGATTCCAATGAGGCTTCGTATCGTCCTCAATCCCATGATTACCATGATAGTGATATGAGATTTAATGTTGAAAGTCACATCCAGGACCCATATTCTCGGGAGTATCAGCCAAACTCTGCGCCCAGTTATCCGCCCATAGACCAGTTTCTAAGCGCAGAGAGATACCCCAGGAGGAAGAGAGGCCGTGCCAATAGTCCTGATTCAGTTCCTCCCGAGTCACGCAAAAGACATAGGAGAAAACAGAAAGCGCAGAGTCAGCAACCGACCACGCAACCCGTCAGTTCTGCGTCGACTGTGGCGCCAACAAAACCGAAGAAGTTGGGTAAAAGAGCAAAGAGGCGCATGCTTGAAGCAAAGGCTGCTGCTGGTGGACAAAATGGCAAACGTTGATGAGCGCCTTGAAGGAAGATGAATAAACCCCGGCATATATTTTGCGCATGTTCCGCTTCCTTTAGCCGGTGCCTATTCAAATTGGATCAACGGAGTTACAAGTCCAGCGCTGCGTTGGGTCCTCTTCAAAGCCCAGAGGGATATCTTTGTTGTCGTTCTTGACCTTGAAAGAACCAAATCGGTTCAATGTTACTTCGCCTCAGGCTTCTTTTGTATGCTGGCGCTTTTCTTCTATGGTTCTCCATCTAAAGGTTTTCGCGCCCATGGAGGGTGCTTCATTTGCATAAAAATACCCTACATGTTCTAGATATCGGTACGCCAATTTTAGCTCTAATGATCACTTCTCTTCGATGGATTCAATCGAAGGTTCTTCTCAGGAGGTGAACATGGCTACATTTTGTGACTTGAATGGATTCCAGGCTTTTGTTAATGCCAGAGGTGAAAGGCGGTCATGAAATCAGATGGCTAGAAGATTTTTCAAAACAAAAGCAATAATTCACTTTGACTATTCTACTTGCATATAGTTCTTGATTTATGGTTTTTGTTGACCAATTAAGTCGTGAGAAGTTGAGAAATATTACAGCTGTCTGAAGGGGGAGAGCCCAAGACAGTAGCTACCAGTAGGTCACGATTGAAGCACTAGGTAAGGATAGATGACTGGGGGGCACTAGGTATGTTAAGGTTTTACGTCTCGTTGTTTAGCTCGTAATGTCGGCATCATTCCGATTGATTCGCATTTCTACACCCTAGCATCAGACTAACGGAAAGTTCCACAATTGGCTGATCGAAAGATGAGATAAATTATCAATTAGCTTTCTGTACCTGGGAGTTTGCACTTACGGATGAACCCCTCTTCCCGTTTCGTTCCTTGTCAGTCTATCCCACGATGAGTTCCGCGCAACTTTTTTCCATGTTTTCTCCCCTCTTACAGTACACCTCCTAATACACCTTGAATTAAGAGCATATACCGAATGATGCCAGGAAGAAACGTCATGCATTCTAGCAGATGGCATGTCCACCAGCGTTTCGGCGCCTACTTTCTCCAATACAGGAGGAGTAGACGGAGGAGGAGGATGGTGTTATTTGCTGCTATGCTGACGTATATGTACGTTCGGTATAGATGGGCACAGAGACGAAGAGCGAGGCGCGATTTTAGATATGAAGAGGAGGGGGATGGAGATGATGAGAATTCAGAGAGCGATGGGTGAGGTGTGGTTTAAAATGAGTTTTGAGGTTTAAGTTGGGGGCTTCAAAATGCTTTCAGAAACGCTCCTGTGGATGGATTGAAACGCAAACTTCGACAGTACCATTATGAATGCAGGTTGAGGTAGGATTCGTGTGGTGTCGTTGGAATTCCTCGCTTCTCTTTCACAAAGGTATGTCGACGTCAATATTACCTTTTCCTCGATGCAGAGCAATGCAATCGGAAAGTCACGGTGAAGAGAGACAGTTTGAAAAACCATGAATTGAATTTTCTCGTTCCCCTGATTGGCTCTGCGTAGTAGAATGACTATTTGCTGACTTGTTGCGCATCATACGTAGGCCTCATATCCTGACCATCACCTCTTCTCCTTCACTCCATCAACGAAGATATCGAATTTCTCGTTATAGAAACACAACCTTCCGGCAATCAAAGCGGACTCGGATGTTGGGTACTTGTAATACCAGATTGCGTCCTCTACAGTTTCATCACCAACCTTGAGATGGTAGTAGCTGTCATGAATCAGCGCTCGTTCCCAATAAGACGTCTTCGAATCGGGAGGGGGGAATAAAGAGGGGAGAACTCATACTTCGCCATCCCTTTATAAGGACAATAAGTCGTCGTCTCGCTTTCCACCAAAGAACCCCAATCTACCACCGCACCGGGGTTCAAATAGTATCTCGGTCTCAACATCGTTTCAAAGAGAAATATGTTCTGCGATGAGGTCATGATGGTTTTACCCTTGTGCTCGATACGGATCTCCCGAGAGGATGGGAGGGTTTCTACTCTCTTGTAGGGATCCTTGGCGTGTGGTCCTTGGAGAATCTCGTCTTCTACAAACCATCTGTCGAGGGAAGGCACGGAAATGCGCACCAGGCCATTAAGTGGGCCATCGTGGGTAAATCCAAGGACAACTGCAGTCTTTCCGTAGTTTCTTATATTGGCTATGAAGTAGGGCAGCTCGGGATCAGATATTTTGGTGAGTTCTTGAAGTTTAAGAGAAGTGGCGGGGACGTAGAAGTACGGATCTTGCATACTAGTGTCAGATGTGATGTGCTCTGAATACACAGATTTGGAAGGAAGTACGGAGTAAAGGAAAGGAAAGGAAAGGAAAGGAAAGGAAAGGTATTACAGTAAGGATGCTCCCAAACATATTTGGCTTCCGTAGTATCGAATATATATTCTCCTCCTAGTACCCCTCTGACTCGACGAGGTGTATCTTCAACTTTGTGGGGGCCTTCCTTCGTGAGTTTCTCGCCCAAAGCTTTGAGACTATTTGAACAATTGTCAGCCCCAAATAGTGTGATGATGGTGCTGATACTCACTCCGCTTCAGTCATTGTGCTTGGCACGAGTTGAGGCAAGTCCGAGTGTTCCGGTTGGGTCGGAATGTTGGTTGGAAGTTTCAATAATTCCACTTTCTTAATGTTCGTTGTTTGGAGTGGAGTTCAAGTTCGGTTTGGAAGATTATGGATATAGATGGCATCAATTACTCATCATGAGACATCTACCCCACAGCAGAAGCTTGTTGATTGCAGACTCGCTTAACGAGCTAATAACCTTTAATTTTCCAATGCAATATTGCTCAACCCGATCCCAAAATTATATATGTATGGCTGAATAGTGGATTGAATAGGACTGGTTGATAGATCTTCATGCCAGTAATTCTTAACGGCGCCTCATTCCTACTTACAGTTTCAGTGAACTGCATCTTTCAATTTTGAGCACTAACAAACATGAAAAGAACTTGGCCAAAGGAAAGGATAATTTTTGTTTGATAGTGAATTGCATAGGCAGGGATTCAAGCCATATGGTGACATTCACTTGCGACTAGAATTATCAAGTACCTGTCTTCCTGGAAAATACGGTGGGTAGCTTTCGTTGTTCTAACTATCTAGGACAATTCAATAACGTTGTTATTTTGGAGAAGTACACCAATGATTCAAAAATCTGAAGCAGTTATATCACAAGAATTTGGACAATAACTTAGATTAATCTGAAAGGCAGATAAATTGGAAGCGTTTTTACTGTACTACTCAGTACCCAGGTACCACTTAAATGTAGCGTATCCACAACGGGAGCTGATCCACCTCCACCCGCTTCTGCTGCCAAGGGCGTCAGTAATGTATGGACGATCATTGGTTAACCACGAGCCTCGGCTCGGCCAACTGTTGTTACCCCAGATTATGTCCTGTGGGGGAATCCAAAAACATTCAACCTCACCCTCTTCCCCTTTCCACTTCTTACAGTCCTTTCTGAGCTCTGCTCGTACACAAGCTCAAAACTCAGACTAAATCATGCCCCAGAAAGTATTTACACGCGAGGAGGTTGCTAAAAATAACACCGGAGATTCTCTCGTAAGCTATCATATTAATTGGATTGTAAGATAACATTCTATAGCCAAAAAGTAAGTCTAGAGGCCATTAGTAACCTCATCTTATTAAGAAATTAATATCTTACAAAATATTTGCCCTACTTTTTTAGGGTGGTTGGGTTAACCAACCTCCTGATCTATATGTTTTACCTCTAACTATATCTAAACTCTTAAGTTTTCGAGCCTATTCTATGTCTATGATTCAGTACATTTTTATATAGAGAATGTAATAAGTGGGACTATATAGATCTGGATATAGATTAAGGTTGAAAGATGGCGGGGTAAATATACGGGGTAATATAGGAATAGCTTTAATTTTTATTAAATTTATATATAAGTTTTTTATATAGTACCTTGAAAATAAACCTTTGACGGTATAGTCCTTCAATTGTAAAGAATTTAGAGTATGTGGCGGGGTTGAAATAAGTGATTAAAAACTAATATAAAATAGGTAGATTTATATCCTAGCTCTCTGATTGATTAAAGTTATAAGATAATAATATTTAGACAAGTTAGAACCTTCTCTTATATAACCGTTTATCTTACTCACAAGTGATATCTTATAATCCAATTAATACGGTACTCTCTTGTGTCACTCTCTTGACAGCTTAAAGCTCTCTCGACCCCCTTTTAAAAAGAGTCTGTGCTAATTCTCGAGCAATTCAGTGGTTTGTGATTGACAGTAAAGTTTACGATGTTACCGACTTTATCGATGCCCATCCTGGAGGAGAGTTCGTCATGAAGCAAGTCGCAGGAACCGACGCTACTGAAGCATTCTACAACCTTCATAGACAAGAAGTCTCACAAAAATACTCATCCCAAATATACTCTCGTACCAGTGATATCTTTAGACATGTTAATGATGGTACCAGCACGTAATTTCGTGAAAACGACGTTGCGGTTCACACTACAACTTCTCTCCGCTAGGTATTTACTTCTAAATATCCCATCCTCTAATGGCTGTCCCCTCTCTAAGGATACTAAGACAGTCTTGTGCCTCTTCTTTTAGAACCTCTCCCTAAACTCGCTTTTTTTAAAACTTTACGAGGCCAAGATCGTTTCTTGACCTCCTTTCTCAATCGGCACAAAGTATTAATACGTCGGTTCGTTCGAGTTCATAATAGATACTAATTCGTCGGGTGGCAAAGCCTTTACTTGGAGAATTACGAAGAACCGGGTTTTGTGAACCAAATCTCCCTTCGCAGTTCTACATGTTCCTGATTTTGAACTTGACTTCCTTGATCCACAAAGCAGTCTGATAAGCGGTTTGATATATTCCATGATATCTTCCAACTTTGTTTTTAGTAATGTTAGTACACCGTAGTTTGGTTTCGCGTGGCCAGGGAAATTATACACTCAATACTTTAGCTCGAGGTATCTAGATATCGAGCTTCCCACAGCGAGACCATCCATGGGGTCCTCACCTTTGAACCATCTCTAGTGAATATTTAAAGGGCAGGACCTCAACAATCCCTAGATTCCCGAAGGATTATTAGTATATGGTCGTAGTAGAATAGATTACATTCAATTTTCTTAAGTAGGGCGACAGTAAAAGTCGAAAAAGAAAAAAAGAAAAAGAATATATAACATTGAACCAGCAAAAGAGTTCGGGCCGCACCTCCGCTCAACGGGGGTAAGGCCTTTACATCTCTCAGCTGTCGCATTATTTCTCTCACTATAAATCGTTAGTATTATTCTCGAAATAAATGGGGAAAAACTTACACTTTTTTGAGCACAGCGACACTGAAAAGCTGTTAGACGGTGGTAACAGCTAGCGGTGCGGCGCATATGGGTGAACACACACTAACTGACTGGGCCAGGCGGACAGGTTTAATCCCAGTTTTGGTGACAGGAAATGTGGTAATTAGGGATATCAACAATATTTTGTGATTTTTGTGGGCCGAGGAATTGGCGAGGGGCGCTGATTGGTGGGATATATTCGGGGTTTGGTTGTCGGGGGGGCTTTGTGTGACCTTGACGTGACCAGAGCTCAGGATGTGCCCAGGTGGCGCGCCAGATCAGGACCTACTGTGGAGGGAAGGAGCCAACAAATTCATGGTGTTCAGATCTGGACTGGTGCCTCTATCGTCTTGTTTCTTTGGAAGCCCAGTGGTAATGAGTCTATGTATTGGTACAATCAAAGGCGAAAAATCCAAAGTCATCGAACACAAGCCCAGCGACTTAAGTCAAGTTCCGTACGGCGAACCGACATGGCTCACTCTACAATTCAAAAGCCCTTATTATAAAGAGAGTCATAGAAAGTTGCAGAAGGCTATGAGAAAATTTGTTGATGAGGAGGTATATCCTGTTGCGCAGGAATGCGAAAAAGAAGGTACCACGATTCCGCAGGAATTGATTGACAAGATGGCCAAAAAATGGTATAATGCATATGCGTTTGGGTCCAGAAAAGCATTTGCATGGTGTTGAATTGATGGGTGGTGCGGTTAAAGACGAAGAGTTTGATTACTTTCATGACTTGGTTGTTGGTTAAGAAATGCTCAGAGCAAACGCTCGAGGATTTCAAGACGGAAATTTGGCAGGGTAAGTTGTGTCTCGGTAGGTCTATGAAAAAAAGAACTAACAAGCTTCCAGAATGCAGATTTCCCTGACTGCTGTTCTTCAATCGGCAAACGACGAGGAGTGGAAGAACAAAATTGCAAATGAAGTCTTTTCTGGAAAGAAGAAGATGTGTCTGGCTATTACTGAGGCCTTTGCTGGCTCAGACGTTGCTAGTATTCGAACCACTGCTGAGAAAACCGCTGATGGCAAACATTACATTGTCAACGGAACAAAGAAATAGATTGCCAATGGTGTATTCTGCGATTATTTTGTTACTGGTGTACGCACAGATAAAGAGCTCTCGGTAGTTCTGATCGAGAGACAAGCAGGTCTCGAGACGAGCGCTATAAAACTTCATACTCTCCTGCTGCCGGCACGTCATTCGTCACATTTGATAAGTATGACCTTCTGCACCAGACGAGGTGAACAACGACTAATGCAAAATAGTGTCAAAGTGGCCGTCGAGAACTTACTCGGAAAAGAGAACAAGGGAATGCAAGTTATCCTCTCAAATTTCAACCACGAAAGAAGGATGATGACAGCAGGAGTCGTCCGAATGATGCGCCTCGTCACGGAGGAATGTCTCAAATGGAGCAATCAAAGAATTGTCTTCAGTAAGAGACTAATTGAGCAACCAGTGATTCGACAAAAGTGAGTCTATCTGAGCTTATCCACCTCATTATTTTTCACTAACGATACTCAAGACTCGCCAAAATGATTGCACACTGCGAAGCAAACCAAGCCTGGCTAGAAAATGTCACCTATCAAATGACACTAATGCCTTACTCGCAACAAGCCACACATCTCGCCGGTTCCATCGGTCTCCTTAAGATGTTTGCTACTCGTTCTGCTCACGAGATTGCCGATGAGTCCGTGCAATTCTTTGGTGGAAGAGCATTGACAAGAACTGGAATGGGCTCTACGATCGAGATGTTTCATCGGACATACAAGTTTGATGCTATTCTTGGAGGCGCTGAGGAGATTCTGGGAGACTTGGGTGTGCGACAGGCCATGAAAAATATGCCCAAGAGCATATTGTAAACTAGACGCGTGGTAGATTTACATTTAGCGGAGGGTCCTAGAGCACTGTAGGAACTTCAAAACATGAATCAAAAACTTGGTATTCTTGAATTTGAAATTCGACATGAATCCAAGTCTCCCAACACAATGAAACCGGATATCTACTTATAGAACAATTGGTTACGCATTGAGGTATACACGGAGCAGTGACCAGGTCTCATACAAGTCCCTCGATACACAGTCTCGGACATGACCAGTCAATCCCACAAATGGGGTTATACCGATTCTAAAAAAGATTGTCCGACACAAAAAAGAAATACAGTAGCGTAACGAAAGAATTATTCCAGACCTCATCTCAACCATCATCACCAGTCGCAAAGATAAGCTTACACCAAGACATCCACATACCAAGCAAAACTTCCCTCTCTAGCAGATTGAAAACCAACACCAATAAGTAAAATAGAAGAGAGGAAGGTAAATATAAGCCTCTCGCCCCTCTCAACAAGCCTTCGTCGGGCCCCATATTACTGTAGAAGCGATGGATAGAAGTGGAAAACTGGACCCACAAAAGTGTCAAAAGCGAGGACCCTACCTGTTGCCAAGTATAAAATCATATGGAGCGACAGATAGGGAATTGAAATTTGAGAGGGAAATATCCAACAGACGGAGACGGCACTGCAGAGGCACAGGACTGATAAGGCACGGGACCTACTCGGTAATTCCAACAACGGACAGACGACGAAAGGAAGAAAATACCGGTACGATACTTATCGCTCTCTTTCAGACTTCTCAGATGAGAACCGCCGAGGACGAACGTTGGAGGTGAGGTGAGGTGAGGTAACTCGAGGAGAATAAAAAATGTCTTACCTATTTTCGATACAGTACGTGGTTCCACTCTAGGTAACCCTCGATCAACCCCAAACCCAATGCTCAATGCTCAATGCTCAATACTCACTCGATTGGTAGTGAGATGGACATCAAGTCGTACAAAATCTGTCTAGTGGCTTTTTCGTTGATCGCCACGCGCTTGCCATGCATTTCCTGTATGTACCTACGTTTACGGTATCCCGACCATCCGAATCATTTCTTTTGGATTGACCCAGCTTGAAGGACGGGAGTTACACCGAAATATCCATGTGTTCGAGTGGTAGGTAGGTACGAGGACGGATTATGGATTGGATCGTCCGTTGTACTGCATATGACTGACTATATATAAATAAACGCTTTCAAGAATGGGGATCTTTGTGTGACTGACTAGTTAGTTATTTAAAGAAACGTTGAGGTTATGTATCTTTTTTTTTCAGATGGCGACGGAAAGGGGACCTCCGAAACTTGTTTCTACTATCCAACATGCTCAAACTGAAGTGTGTAAATCTCTGAGAAATACAGAGTAGAAACGAGATATTTCTCACAAATCCAATTGTTCCTCTCCTCACCTCTCACGGAACGTAACCAAATCCAGGAGCTCACTCCGACCAATCCATCCCATCCCATCCCGTCCCGTCCCAATAACCAGCCAAGCACAGCTTACGCCCACCTTCCCTATCGAGCCGCACTAGGATCTGCACTACCAGTGTGCGTGATGGCGATACTCGGTAGAGATAAGGGAAAAGAGATGGGGGGCGGGGAGCGAAGGTAAGCATGGAAGACCATGCAAGTAAGCGAGAAGGGAATTCTTCCAGAAGCAAGATCGAAGGAGGGATACTCCGATGGGATGGGATGGGATTTGACCGATGTAAATTTATCGCTACTCGAGTAGAAAGTTTATTTATTTCATCATCGCTGTTAAATTTACGGAGGTTTTTCGTGTAGTGTATGAAGCCGAGTTATATCTCATGACGTCCTTGTATTTAGTTTTGCACCGATTCGCACCCGGTAAGTCCTCCAGTCTGAACTACGGTTTATGACCGAAGGGACGCCGTATCTTTACCTCGCCTCAAACTTGCGTCGCAGGTTCCCGTCAGGTGGAGGAGTGATAGGTTCGTTTTCGATGAGTCTTCTCGAATGTTTCCCGAATGGGTTTTTTATCTTCGCCCTCATGAGCTGATGATGTGAGAAGCTCGTAAAATATGAATCCATCCATCCTAATTGAGTTTTGGAAAACGTCAAGACGGAAAGTTTCGTTGAAAGCTTGGGAGTCTAGGTGCAAGTCCTCCCCTTGTAGAAAGGTCCTGTGTTGAGAGTACAGTGGCGTATAAGATGAAATTAAACAAAAAAAACTTTTTGGCCAAGAGGTCGATTCGATTGATTAAACCTGAGTTGAGCTAGGTAAACGACTGTATTCAAAAGTCCAACTTTTCCATTACGGCTTGACGGGCTACAAACTGCATCAAGAAAAAGGGGTCTCTTAAAGTTCTCTTAGCTCTTTCCATATGGGTCACCGAAGCATCTAGACTTCAAGAAACCCCAAGCGAAAGAGCATTGTATTTCATTCTCGTTGGTCATTGAGCGAATGAAGAGGCGTAGTAGTCTAGACGAGGTGCCAAGGTATGGTTTGTATAATATCATCCCAGCTTTCTTATCCAAATCCCTGCGATGGCTTTTTTTGAACGAACCTCGGAGGAATGAAGCATGCCATGCCTCGTGAAGCTTTGCTTGGAGGCGTTGGAATTGCTTGGGTCTTGACTCTTGGAAGAAAAAAAAGACCGTCTTTGGTCGGGTTACCGCTTCTCTTCAAATTTGGGAAATAATTGGGAGGCGGCTATTGATTGGGTTGAAAATCCCTTGCATACACCATACACCATTGAGTTTTCTGGAGTAGAACCGCGATTGGGCCGCATGTAACCTTTGATACAAAGTTGCTATTGGAGGACTTTGACCCGAGGAGGAATATTTACAACCCGTAAGTTTTTCACGCGTACTCGGATCGTATTGCTTTGTCCCTCTTAAAAGAATAGTTTGATTGATTTTCCGGATGACAATGATTCCTAATTTTGGCTCTGCTTCGCGGGTACGTGCTACTTGAACTGTTTGAGACGGGGTGATACTCGAACGCCGGATTTGGTAGCACCTGAAATTGTAATCCGACTTTGTTTCTTGGCTTCAAAAAAGTTGGGTAGTCTGATAGAAGATGGTCTAGAAATGGGCATGGGCATATTATTTACCAAACAATGCTTACTTAGGCAAAGCACAAGTAGCTGGGATTGAAGAGAGGGGGGATGAATGTCAGGGATCCGGGAATGCCAGTAATAATGCCCCACAGCTAACTTTTACCACACCATTACCACAACACCATGGTACCATGTCGACTGTCATTGTAGATTGCAGACGCAGTCTTGAAGAATGAACCAATCCCCGCATGCTTCTCCCCACCCCCCTCGCACCCAGTGACTACGGGCTTACGACCCACGCTTCTGATTCGAGCGTGGGGTACAGTTGCAAGCATGTAACGGCTCGAAGCGACTCGAGCAAGAGCAGGCATAGGAGGCTTCTAGATGATCTTTAGGTATAGAGGCGTAGACCCAAGACTCCAAAGAAGCAGGAGGAAAACCGAGCTGCAGGTAAGGTGCCCATTCGGTGATTTCCATTGCATCGGGCCTCCTGTGACACCTCCATTCGCCTACCTAGACCCTCCGAATCAATTTAGCTTTGTGTCGCGTTCAGCTTCCTATATATATCAATACATCCCGTTCCTCGCCTACCCACTTCTCTCCTGCTCAGATTTGGTTCGGTCAACGACAACGCTACACAACGATGGAGAAGGGATCATACGCCGTCAATGCGTCGAGCCATGCTCAATATATTGACCCTGTCACTGGACATGAGGCCAAAAGTGGTCGTCTAGCTGAAGCTGCTGACTTGTATGGAAATATACAGGAGGCAGAGGAATACGGATATGTTTCTCGAGGGTATGTATCGGATGTACTCAGCAAAAAGCAAAGCTCACAAAAGCTGACACTGTTGTTGCTAGACTCAAATCGAGACACATTCAGTTTATCGCGCTCGGAGGTACTATCGGTACTGGTCTTTTCTTGGGTATTGGAAGTGCTTTCACAACTTCGGGTCCTCTTTCTGTTCTCCTCGGTTATACTTTTACTGGTATCGCCGTTTTCGCTATGATGCAATGTCTCGGTGAGATGGCTACTTGGCTCCCTTTGCCAGGATCAATTCCTCAGTTCTGTGCACGATATGTTGATGATGCTATGGGATTTGCGGTCGGTTGGAACGTAAGTGAAAGCTGATTGAGTCGCGGGGTTTCACGAGACAATCGCCTATTCTTGATTTGGGCAAAACAGTTACTAACAATTGTATTTTAACAGACCTGGTATCAAGCTGCCATAACTCTCTGTGTCGAAATTTCTGCCGCTTCGATTGTCATTAATTATTGGGAAGGTGCTCGACACATCAGTGTCGCTGTATGGATCACTATCATTATCATCGTCGTGTTGGCTCTCAACATTTTTGCCGTAGCCATATATGGCGAAGCAGAATTCGTTTTCGCCAGTATCAAAATCATCACAATTGTCGGTCTCCTGATAATGGCTTTCATTGTCGACCTTGGCGGTGGACCGAAGAAGGATCGTTTGGGATTCCGATTTTGGAAGAAGCCAGGTGCTATGAAAGAGTACGATTCCACAGGAGATACCGGGCGATTCTTGGGTCTTTTCAACGTGCTCGTCAATGCCGCTTTCTCGTACGGTGGTGTTGAAATGGTTGCTGTCGCTGCTGGAGAAGCCGAAAATCCCCGCAAGAACATCCCCAAGGCTGTTCGTAGAGTCTTTTGGCGTATTCTGTTCTTCTACGTACTCGGCTCCCTTGCTATTGGTGTACTCGTTGCCTCTGACGATCCTAATCTATTGCAAGCGCAAGGTGCCGACGCTCCAGGTGCCGCTCAATCTCCATGGGTTATTGGGATTCAAAATGCTGGTATCCCCGTGCTCCCGCACATCATCAACGCAGTCATTTTGACCTCTGCCTCCTCATCCGCCAACGCCTTCTTGTACACAGGAGCTCGATATCTTTTTGCTCTCGCTCAAAATAAGCAAGCACCACGGTTCTTACTTCACTGCAGTAAAACCGGTGTTCCATACTATTGTGTCCTCGTCACCGCGGTTATTTCCCTCCTCACCTACCTCTCTGTTGGAAAGGGTGGTGCCGAGAAAGCCTTCGTGTGGTTCCAAAACTTGACAACAATTGCCACTTTGTTTACCTGGTGCTCGGTTTGTATATCTTATATCCAATTCCACAAAGCCCTTAAACACCAGGGAATTGATCGAAACACGCTTGTTTTCAAGAGCGTATTCCAACCATACACTGCTTGGTTCGCTCTCATTTATTTTGCCCTTATTATCATATTCTCAGGTTTCGATGTGTTTGTTGGAAAGAACAACTCGCATTGGTCTGTCGACCGTAAGATACTTCCAGTCCCCATGTTTTGAAACTTGAATGCTAACCAATAACAGAATTCCTTGCGTCGTATATTGGTATCCCGATATTTTTTGCGCTATACCTCTTCTGGAAAGTGCTTAAGCGAACAAAATTTGTTGACCCAGCTTATGCAGATATTCAAACTGGCAAGGCAGCACTGGATGCTGAGGATGCACAATGGCCAGAGCAGATTCCACGGAATATTTGGGAGAAATTTTGGTTTTGGCTCGCATAGATGGCGCGAGGGTAATAGTTGCCATGCGCTTTTACGCAGGCTGGTAATGGGAGGTAGGCGTCGAGTCAGATATCCACATGATAGAATTTCAATTATGAAAGAACTTCACAGGCATTCCTTGCACTACTCAGTGAGCCTTGGTTTCGTTGATGAAAATTAGAATGAAGTAGAGGTGAAGCTAAGGGATGTGAGCTATGATTGGATGTTGTTGGAAAGCAATAGGCGATTCGGTGTAAAGAGTGGCTGATTTAATCTCCGTCTTCTGTTTTTGTGACATAGGCCCAAAGATTCCGAAAGAAGTTTTGACAAGGTAGTATCCGAATTGACAATTTATACAGCTGAAACATTGACGCAACTATCATACAGCATACACTTGAGGTGCCATAAACAAAGGATCCGACTTACGGCTCTATCTCTTCCGCCTTTACTGAGCCTTCGGTATTCGGTGCAGCATTGACAGGAAAATATTTCGAGGCTTCCTCTACTTTGACAGATTCCTCTTTCGCAAGAATGTTTCCATCTTCATCCTTCTTGATCAATTCCTCTTTGATCTTTCTCCCAGCGGTAACCTTGCCTCTTTCCGCGGCTTTACACATTCCATTCAGGCCAAGTTCACATTCTCCACACTTTCGACCCACGGGTAGACAAACTTTCTGACCGAAGCCGACGAGTAACCAGTTTATCTCATGCCACAACTCCTTGGGAAGCCAAGCTTGCAATGCCAGGCGTGTTTCCTCCGGGCCTTTCGTCTTATGCCAACCCCATAGATTGGTGATTCTATGGACATGTACGTCGACTCCGATACCTTCTGTCCTACCCCACGCGCTACTCAGACAGAGATATGCCATTTTAGGGCCAACACCGGGCAGAGACATCAAGCCTTCAATCGTATCAGGAATATCGCCATTAAATTGATCTCGCAAAATCTCCGCGGCTGCCTTGATATATTTCGTCTTATTATTGTGAAATCCAACTACCCAAATCAACTCATTTAACAGTTTCGGATCAACAGCCAGGATATTTTCGAGATTGAGCCCAACTGGTTCCCCCTCTTTCCAAGCGGGTAATTCCGTCTGTAATCGAGCCATTGCGACAGCATTCGTGGTGTCTTTCGTCTGCGATGAAAGCATCAAGGCGATAAGAGTCTGGAATCGCTTGATTTTGGGAGAAACTTCATCCTGTCCTAATCTTTCGCAACCCATTGTATCGACAGCAGCTTTGGAAGCAGCACCCGAGATTCTCATTTCTTTCACAGCGGCATAGACCTCTTCCCAATCGTTTGGCGGATGTATCTCAATCTCGCCCTCTTCATTCTTCACTTTACGCGCAGGTTTTCGAGTCTTGCGCTCTTTCTTGACTGGTGAAAAGGTAACATTGTCTTCGACTTCCTCTTTGACGACGATTGTGTTTTTCCCAGGCGATTGCTTGACCGTTGACCTTGTTACTTCGCGTTTTCGTTTTCGCGATGGGAGAATATCTTCGATATCTGGAATTTCTACACCTTCTTCATCCTTGATTTCCTCCTTGACAGAGCTATTTGCAAAGCGAGCTATCGAAGTTCGCGTGCTCCTTCGCATCGTGGGTGATCCAGATGTCGCATTCAGGATTTTTGTGGTCTCCTTGGAAATCCTCGAAGTGCGCATCTTGGTGATTGCCTGCGGGGAATGTGCCAAAGTGGCGGTTGGACCAGTGTAGGTTTCATTTTCTCGGTCGTGAGGTGAATTATCTCCCTCCCCTGAGCTGTTCTCGGTTCGCGCTATCTATGACGCGTTGGGCTAAACCTCGGGATTTAGCCCCGATCGGAAGCCAAGGGGAGTGCACTGTGCAGAGTGAAGTGTCTAAGGGGAACCTTTCACAACATCTCCAGGTCATCTCATCGTTTGTAAGGCTCCTGAAGGAAGAAGTTCTCTGTTTGTAAAGGAAGAAGTTTTCCCCTTCAGCTCAACAGGAAGAGGTGACCAGACTTTGATGCATCCGTGGCATCCTGTCGTGTATGCCTTTCGTCCATTGCTCAGGAGTCAAATGTACGTACCTACCAAGGTTTTACTCATATTTCATCATGTGTGACTGGGAGGACATCTTGGCTAGTTGTTTTTTGTCATTTATGTTCATCCAACCTGAGGCGGGGATAGGAGGGGGTTTATCGAAGTCAGGTGTTCCTCATATATACCTGTTTACTTTATTTTGCAGACTGAGTACCGTCCAGAGCCATTTTCATCAGCGCAAAAGCTCATTCATTATCCCATTCATTATCCAAGAACACAACCAAGCGGACACATTGGACACACTGGACACACCGCTCCTTCCACGAAGAAACATCCTCCTTCGTACCTTCCTACCTCCTTTAAGTAACTCCGTACTTTCCTTACAATGTCACTTTACCTTGTACTGGATAAACAGGCAAGCACACGTCGGAGCGGGTAAATTGATGAGGTGTCGTGAACAACCTTGGAAGTTACTCATCTAGATCTCGTTGTACACTCATTCCACATACTCCTTCAAACTCCTGCTCCCTATATATTCCCCCTTTCTTTTTTCCGAGAATCCTAGATTTCCTTCTTCATAAATTTGTTTTCTATCATATCATCCTTTACACAGTCAAAATGGACGCATACAGCATCTCACACACTACAAAATCCAGAAGGGGTACTTCTCGCATCTATCAAGATCTTGCGGCTTGTCGAACACTGCAAACTAGAGCAGTTTCCGACCCAATAATACAGCAACTAATCATGGACGGCTCATCAAAGGTACGTTACTCTGTGTATTTATCCGGAGATCTTCCCAGCTTGAATTTCAGAATGGCATAATTCCTCCTTTTAACGAAGATTAAAGGCAAAGTATTTACTGACATCTCATATTAGATCCGTACATCAAACCCTGCGAAAAAACCAAGGGTCGGTATCGTTGGTGCAGGTATAGCAGGTCTTCGTTGCGCCGATATATTAATACAACGCGGCTTCGATGTCACAATTCTCGAAGCAAGGGATAGAGTAGGCGGCAGAGCACACCAGGCCACATTACCATCAGGACACACTGTCGATCTAGGTCCAAATTGGTTTGTTCTCCCAAGTAACTTTTTTATCTCAAACATTGTACTGACCTTGAAATTCAGGATACATGGAACCGAACATAACCCCATTTTGGATTTAGCGAAGCAAACAAATACCCCGACACATACATGGGAAGCGGCCGCACATGTATTTGGCGAAGATGGAAATCTTTTGGAAGAAGGACCTTCGTTGATGCAATCTATGTGGGAAATCGTCGTTCAAGCGTTCAAGCACTCTGCCCAAAATACATCTGCGATTGACCCCAAGATAAGTCTGCATGAGTTCTTCTCAGAAAGATTAGAAAAGCTACATCCAGGACCCGGAGAAGCAGAGTTGAGACGAAAGGTTGTTATGCAGATGTCTGAGTTGTGGGGCGCATTCGTTGGAAGCCCAGTCACTACACAGAGTCTGAAGTTTTTCTGGTTGGAAGAGTGTCTCGACGGAGGTGAGTGTTTTATTCCTGTCGGTTATTTCTTCTGGATTGTGAAGTACCAGGCTTTTCCATGCGAAACGGGGCTTCTGAAATACACGAATACTTGGCCCGTCAAATAAATTCTTGCATAATCGCAATAGAATAAAACTGCATACTAACGCTGAGTAGAAAACCTTTTCTGCGCCGGGACGTATAAGAAAATCATCAATCTGATCGCAGAACCTGCCAAAGAGGGTGCAGACATCAAACTTTCAACAAAGGTGGATTGCATCACAGCGAGTACTGAAAGCATAAAACTTCGAGTGGAAAACGGACTTGAACTTGAATTCGACGAGGTAGTGATGACGAGCCCCTTGGGCTGGTTGAAGAGAAACAAGGATGTCTTTCAACCACCACTACCCGACAGATTTTCTCAAGCAATCGATTCCATCGGCTATGGATCACTAGAAAAGGTAAGTTGTACGTCTACTTCATGAGATGCTCCTACTAAAATTCCCACAGGTGTACATTTCTTTTCCTAAAGCCTTTTGGTTGAAAGAAGGCGTGCCGGATTCTGAGCAATTTACTAGCTTTACACAATGGCTCTCCCCTTCCTACGCCGCAGACACAAACCCCGGACTCTGGGCTCAAGAAGCAGTGGATCTCTCAACGCTCCCGGAGTCATGTAGACACCCGACAATGCTCTTCTACATGTACGGCGAGCAATCTATTGCCCTATCCAAGAGTCTTGCTGCCCTCTCGACGGAACAAGAGAAACAAGAATACCTGGTTAACTTCTACAAACCGTACTTCTCGCGTCTCCCCTCCTACTCTGAAACCTCTCCGGACTGCATCCCAACTTCTTGCCTCTTCACGGACTGGGTTGGCGATGAACTTGCTGGGTATGGAAGTTACACCACCTACCGAACCGGCCTTGTGGAGGGAGATAAGGATATTGAAATTATGAGAGAGGGGTTGCCTGGTAGGAGCCTTTGGTTTGCCGGCGAGCATACGGCACCTTTTGTTGCGCTGGGCACGGTCACGGGTGCTTACTGGAGTGGTGAGGCGGTGGGAGAGAGAATTGCGGAAGCGTATGGAATGGGACATGTGGCAAAGGGACGGGTGGGAAGTATTCCTGACCTGGGAGATCTGGCGGGGCAATTGAAGCAAGTCAATATTAGGGGACTTGCGGCTAGTCCTATGGAGAATTGAGGAGGTGCTGGTTTTCTTGATTGGGTGGTGTCTTGAGGATTCATTTATGATCATCAGACTGAGTGTGTAGAGGGATTGAGTGAGAGAGACAGATAATAGAATATTAAACACAAGATTTTTCGGTGCCAAAGTTCAAATCAGTAGCTTTTTAGGAATAATGATGGACTGTATCTGGCCCTGTTGATATCGATCCTTCGAAAATGGAAATTTCGCTAGTTTTAAGGGGGGTAGGGAGGAGATGCTTTTACTCCTATAATGAGTCTAAAATCAAACCTAGAATACGAAGAGAATAGAGTTTCTCACCTCAACTTACCCCCTCTAAAATCCCTTCGTAAACACAATCTAAGTTAATCCTCCCGATCTATAGCCCTCCTCCCCCTCCCCCTCCCCCTTATCGGACCCGAAAAAAACCCTAGGATCTACGTAACAACCATCCAACATCCAACAACCAAGCTAATCACAACCCTCCCTCCGCCCTATAAAATATCTATTGTATTATTATTATTATTATTTCTCTTTGAATAAGACGAATTCGAGCACCTATTAGGAGGAGTGTGAGTGTAGGAGAGGGAAGGAGTGTAGGAGAGGGACTGGTAGCACGGTGGTCATATTAGTCAAGTGAAGTGAGGAAGGAATCGTGAATGAAGCTTAGATTGTCTAACTATTTGAGCGTCGCTTGGATAGGAGAGTGGAAGTGGATAGGAGGGTGGAAGTGGAGGGTGGATAGGAGAGTGGAGGGTGGAAGTGGATATGGGGGGACACTGGATGGGAGAGCTTGGATGGGAGAGTGTAAGTGGCTATGGGGATGGGGGGATAGTATGGTTGTTACTTTTCTGAAAGGAAAGAGGAAAGGTGATTTTGGTTTTGTCGTAATAGCGTCCAGCATGAATGGTTTTGGCTTGGAGTTTTTTGAGTTTCTTTTGGGGGGGAGGGGAGAGAGAGGGGTTGTTAGCGAATCACCCCTTGAATGGCGTAGAGGGTCACTCACTCACTCACTCACTCATAAATAGAAGATATGGAATTTATGGAAAGGGGAAAATATGTTATGTGTTACTGTGAAGAAATACCAAGGACGTTAGTAGTAAAATCATTGATTCGCTACGTAACTATCTGCTTTCTTCATCGAAAGAACATTTTCCCATCCAGTTCTCGCCTTCACTTGAATGAGAGCTTCAGTTCCTGCAACACAGTTTTCAGAAATACGACGACCCATCATTACCATGTACTATCAAATTGAACGACTTCCGAAATAATACCACCTCCCCCAAATGACCCGTAGATTTCCATGCCGAGAAGAAAATCAATAGGCCGGACGAGAGAGAGGTATCAATGCAAGCGCGAGTTATTGGCACGAACTTTTGGCTTTGACAATGGACGGCCGTACTCATCTCTTCTGACATCCTTTCGTGGGGTCTTAGTACGTGGACGTTGTTGGGTGTTGGTGGTTTCAGTGATAGGAAGCAAGCCGTGAAGAACGGAGGCAGAGATTGATTCGTTGGTTCCACTTCCCGCTGTGGTAGAGACGGCGTTGGATGGTTGGGTACCAGAAGACTCGGTGATTGGAAGCAAATCCTTGGGGAGGGAGGTAGAAGCAGATTGAGCGTTTTGCTTTTCCTTTTCTTTCTCCTTCTCCATTTCGGCACGGTAGGCGGCGAGTTGCTCCTCGACTATTTGAGAAAGCGTCAGTAAGTCTTAAATGGCAGCATGAAAAACGAGGTAAACTTACTATCTGCAGCCTCTCGCTCCTCTCTTACACGAATCTCTTCCGCAAGAGCCTGCTTACGAGCTGCCTCTTCCTCAACACTCAGCAAGCCCTTTTCACGTCTCAACTCATTCTCAACCATAGCCTTTCGTCCCATGACCCACTCCTGCTTACTGCCATCGTAGTTCTGCTTACGGTTAGAGTGAAAAACACGATTGATCGATCTAGTCAAGCGTCTCTGACCACTTCGCTCAAGATATCCGTATCGTCCAAAAACGCTCTTGTGCTCTACTGTCAAGCGATCGATGAGGGCCGTGATTTCTCTCTTACTGATATCTTTGGCGTAATTTTGACCGTGAAGGGTCTCGTTCATGCGAGTTGCAAAGGTGGTGTAGACGTCTTTCTTGTGCTTGTTATCGTATTGGATTGCTTCGCCTTTCTTGTCGTATTGGGGACCGAGTAGATGCTCTCCTTTGCACATGAGACATAGAGCGACTTGAATCTGGATGAATGAATGTTAGCTCTAGATTCTGGAGATGGCTGTTTTGGGGACTTTTGACATACCTCGAAAGGGGTGAACTCATGTCCTTTGAGTTGCGAATTGTGGCCTTTACCCATGATGAAGAGTTGTTCGCCGTCGACTTTCTGACCTCCTTTTGATGATAGAGGTGTTGGCTTGAAAAGTAGAAGCAAGCAGGTAGATCGGATGTAGCTTAAGTTGTAAGGTGAAGCGCGAAGCGCGAAGCCGATTATCTCAAAGTCAAACCCAGGCACTAGAATGTAGCGCAGATGGCGAAGACGCGTGGTCAAGAGGAAGGCAAATGGAACAGAGAATGACTGTCGTTAGGTGGATCTTTCCTGCGGTTTGCGTGATCAAAGACTGGTAATGGGAGTTGCTATGTTGAGAGTGTAATTTGGCCTTAAGATCTCCTCCGACTGAAGGCACTGTCTCTCTAGTATCTGACCTTTATGCTCTGCGAAGACAGGGTGATGGCGTGTCTGCGCCCGCAAAGCAAGTATCGTGCCAAAACAAATTAGCGCTCGTAAGATGTGTGGACGGTCATTTGTGTTGGGTGGAGGGTGTGTTTGTTTTATGAAGGTTCGGACATGTTGTTGAGAACAAGAAGAGACGCGTATTGGTGTAGTCGGAGGCATAGCGGAGGACGCACTCCGATTTGCAGGTCAGAATGGTTGTCTGGCTTTTGGTTGACCATATCCACTAGTCTCTTAGTTGACCTTTGTAGCTGTGGTAACTACACCATATTGACGGTGAAACGGCATTATGAATCACACTGGTCGTGTAGTCTTCATGGTCATCTGGATATCAGTACGAACAAACAGCTGAGAAAATACTCACAGATATCTTGGTTGCAGGCTGGTGGTGTAGTCTTGGTGTCAATCTGACAAAATTAAGGGCACAGCAGTTCCTAGACTCTGGCCAAGAGTTATCATGCCGTTTTCGCAGTGAATGGTCTTGTGAGCCACAGTCAGACACTCAGACAGAACAGGTGTATATTGGTAGAAGATACCAGAAGAAATTCAAATGGAAGTAACCAGGATAGTTTTTCTATAACACCACTGGGCAAAGAATATTTCCACCCAACAATTAAAGAGTCATAATGAAAGATGTATGGCAAGGACTAAAATATGGCATGTTGACAATCAAGGGTAAGGAGATGCCCAAAACATGCGTTGGCATCTTTTTCAAGTACTATTTTCACACATGATCATTTGAACACTGGTTGGATTTGATACCAGGATACGCATAGCAGTACCTGGCTCCTTCTTCTAAAGATGCGTCATACATCTCACATAAAACTGCCTAGGGAATCTACCTTTGCCTTTACCAACAATATTTGTAAATGCCAAGATATCCAACGCCACTCGCATGCACCAAATCTGGATTTAACAACCTCCTAGTATATGCCCTGTGTCCGATATTGGAAAGTGTCATAACTTTTATTTCATTAGTTTCATGCTAACAAAAACGTGGCAGGATATAACTCACAGTCGTGTGTAATAACTCCCTAGCGACTTCCCAATCAAGTCAGTTTCCACAAACTGCTCAGCCTCATCAGCACTGAGTTGAAGCTGGAACCGTTGTCTAAGATTGGTTGTGGCTTGCTGAACACCATAAGAATAACATGGCATTTTTGACTCAACTCCCATCATGCTGACCAAATCTATCAGATTATCTGCAGACCTTCGAAGAGCTGCCAGCCGTCAGTAATAGAATTAGAACTTCTCAGAGGAAAGATTACCTTGGAAAGCCTGTTTACATAATTTTTTGTAGTCGTCGAAGCCTGGGGAACCTACGCCCCCAAGAACATCGACATAATCTTGTGTTAATTTAAAAGGTGCAGCTTCAAACCCAACAGAACCTGGAGAATTAGAAAGCATAAATCCAAAATCAATGTGAATAATATGACCTTCATTGTCAATAAGAACATTGCCGTTATGTCGATCTTTCAGTTGAAGAATATACGAGATGATGCTATACGCCGCAAGCGACCTCTTAAAAGCATCCTCTGCAGCTTTATATGCTTCGGTTTCGGGGGCCCCAAAGGTTTTGACAAAATGGTCCCTTAACGTAGCAATTCGTCTACGGGGATTCTGTCCCGACTCGATGGTTGCTAGTGTCAAGCTTCTTTTCAAAGAGTGCAATGACACTCCGTTTGTAATGGTCTCGATCAGCCCAGACGATTCTCCAGTTACCAAGATTCTCATTCTCTTGACCCATACGGGCGTGTCAGCGTCTCGCCAGATTTTGTCGCAGGCCTGAATCAATTGGCAAGCGAAAGCTTCTTGTCTCAAATCAGCACCAGTCTTGACGATGACACTAAGGACATCCCAATTAGGCATCCAGCCATAAGGCGAAGATTTTCGGATTCTTTCCTTTTTGACGCTCCAAGCCTCACCAAACGTAGCAGCACTTGGGTCTTCTCGGTCCCCCTTCCTTTGGACGCCTCCAGTTTTCTGGTCGTTTTCCATCCGGGCAGCACCGGCACCACTATTGAGCGCTGGCTCAGATAGATCGGCATCCAGATCGTCCACTGCGACATTTGCAGCTGCAACATTCGCGTTTGCCATAATAACATCGAATGTAGGATTTTTTGTTGTGTCTTCCATTTCGAAACTTTGTTCTTCCAAACTTTGCATACTAGCAATGATCTTAGCTCGTATTGCCGCAACTTCACTTTTTGGTCTTTTGCCACTCGTGGATTCCAATTGCGCGAGCATTTGTGACGCTGTTCGCATATGAGTAGCCAAAGCCGAAAAGTCAGGCTGGTCCGACGCTCCAGATCTGCCATAACTCGGGAGTGTCATTTTACGTCGTGCAGGGCTCCCAGACCGAGATCTAGAGGCTTCAGACGTCCTTGGTGTCTCGAGGACCGACGTAGTAGATAAAGTAGTAGCACCGCTAGACAACCTGGGAGGCGCACTGGGTGGAGGGGAGGTGATTGATTTTGTTGGTTGGGGTACGTCGAATGTGTTCAAAACTGGCGAGCTTCCCAAGTCCCCAGACACCGGCTCAAAGACGCTGTCTTGAGGGGTTTCTGTTATTGATTTGGTTCCATGAGGAATGTTAGCTGCTTCCGACAAGTCGAAAATTCGCTTACGACCCTTTCCTTGCTCTGACATGAGCTTAGCAAGTAATCTCTGGTTATCATGGGTGTCAGGGTCGAATGTAAAATCATCACGAAGAACCTCCACCATCAAAAGATAAGGTACTTTCTCTGCACTGTTCAATACAGTAGCTTCTGCAGGATTCAAACGGACGATGCGGTGATGTCGGCTCTTGCTAGGCGCTCCATCCACTAACGTTGCGGGACAAATGACGGGAATGTCCACTTCCGCAGGCAAATCTTGAGCAATGAGAGCGAGCTCAGCACGTAGAGCACTCAAGCGTGCAGGCTTAGGGACAATAACTAGCCGATTGGAAATGTCTTCTAGAGCTCTCAAAAATTGCGTTTCACAACGAAAATAGTTCTGCCTCAGCAATTTTACTTTTTGTGTATCAGACAGAGCGGAGGGGGTAAGAGGCCTCGAAGTATGGGAATGCCTTCGAGGCTCGACTGGCCGCGGTGGCGGAAGACCTGCAGTCTTTGGGGGTTCAGGTCTCGTGGCACTCATCCGTGGGGAGCGAGAATCCGGCAGTGGTAAGGATGAAGAACTGAGGCGAGGATCAAGTGCTTTTAAGTCGAGGTGAGCTGGGCGCGGTCGCGGTTCATGTGCAGACTTTCGAGCCGGGGCTGCGGATTTGGGTCTCTCTGCGGAACTTGCTCGAGCTGATTTGGGCCGAGTTCCATTGGCTGAATTTGATGGCGCGCTCGCAATTCTTCCGTCTTTTCCCCTCTTCGAGCGCGTTGTACTTGGTGTGGTTGTATGGCTGCGAGCTATTCTCTGCTGCTGCGTCTGGCTTCCATCCGATATAACGTCCCCGGTGGATTGTGGCTTTCTTGCCTGAGAAATTGCCAGAGGACCAGCCCATTTTGGCAAAAATGGCACCGCGACACTTGCCAATACAAAGCTTGCCAGGACGGTGACTGGGAGTATATTCTCTTTGATCTTCTCAACTCTCACTGGTCCCACAACTCCAAACACGATATGCTGTACCTTATTATATATTCGTCTACACGTCTTGAAAGCTTCCGACTGTGGATTTTGAGAGAGGTCGTGGAGGTATGTTTGGAACAGCCAGAAAGTCTGTTAATATTTTTCGTCAGCACGTAGCCGGCGCCTGAGGGGAAAACAAAATACCAGTAGAGCCGCATTGACGGACTCTTCGCAGAGATCCAGAATGAATTCCTCCAGGGCCATAGACTCGTTATCGACGCTTATTATAAGGTGACATAACTGCGGCAAGAAGAACTCTATTTCTTCGTAGCTGAACTGGCGGAGCTTGGAGCATAAGACATAGTGGATTCCGACGTGGTCCGCATACCGTCTGTACACACAATTAGTATCCGCATATATGGTCGCCTAGCATAGAGAGGGGTGGCGGGCTCTTACGAGAGGTAGGCTACCGAAAGGAATGGATTCTGGTTGAATACATCGCTCTCGATGAAGCGCTTCAGGAGTTCCCAAGACATGAGGACTCTGGCTCTGACTGGGGGATGAGGGGTAAATTATGAGGCGCAATGCCTCTAATATTCTTCGACATTAACCGGAAGAATGAGAGACGGTTTGCATAGCTGCGCAAGCTACGGTATAGAGGAGTGGAGGAGGTGGAGATGGACGTCTGGTGTTGTTCCAAGACTCGACGTTGCCAAGCTTTGGATTTCGGGCGCCCGGCTAAAACACCGGTGGGATTGATAGCCCCTTTTGGCTGTATTTGCTATATTCAGTATTTTAGATAAATCCAGCTATTCAGCCTACAATTTTCTGTAATTGAAAAATATCACCGGAATTTTACTCTTAAAAAAAGTATTCAACTAAATAGATTATGTTCCTTATTCAGAAAATAAACGAATTACCTCGGGAGGCTGAAAGTTTATTACAAAGCTAAGCGGGTGCAAATATTTTTACGACCACCCGGACATTTCGTCATAGCTGAAATTACCTAGGTAGGTACAGAAGAAAGTGGCCATCTTTGGCACATGAAACTGCTATGACCATGATGAGATTTTTTGAGTAAAACTTCATTCTCCAAAAATATTCCACGAAATTCTGTTGCTCAGCTGTATCAATACTTCACGTCATAGGTAGGTATCCAAAGTCTGTGCGCTATAGCTGTAATAAAGACAGTACGGAGGTACTCCACAAGTATATGTATTAGCAGCTATTGACAAGTACTTCGTTCGGAGGTTCGGTTTCCCCAATAGATGCAAAAATGGAGAAACTTGGCTTTCCAGATAACTATTAGCCCCACAAATTTAAACGTGATTTACTCACTCAGATCGTCTCAAGGCAGCAGTGAAACGATTGTCTGTTTGACAAGAAGAGTAAAAAAAAATAAGATAAGATACAAAGTGATTGAGTGATTGGGAAATCTGAACAATAAATACCTAAGCGAGATTTTGGCGAAAGAGATATTAAGGAGAACGACAAGAACCGTGTCACTGGTGGAAAATTTAACAGATCCTCAATGACCAGAAACACTGTACTCGAGTATGGAGTACTTAATATATTTTCCCTCCCGCAATAAGGTTATACCGCGCCGGTACAAGTATTAGGTCAATTCGGGCGTCGGCACACCCGGCATAAGATCGCTTATGAGGCTGAAACTTGGGATCAGCGGTACAGACAACCTTGTGGGGTTTTTGACATCCCGTGAACTCTAATCCATATGATTTGACCTCGACTTTCTCGTTCGTTATTGAATTTTGATGATGAACCATCCTGAGCTCTGTTCAAGTCTTGTTACGAGCATGGGAAACACGTGCCACCAAGACATGTCCAGCCCTGTAGATGACAGCATCACAGCAGACTGGGTTACATCCCGCTGTCTGGGTAGAAACCCCCTCTCCTCTCCGAAGTTCACCCTGGGCAAGCTCTCTTCTCGCTACTACTCTGTACACAACAGCGCAACAACAATATACGAGAAACACTACCATGATCACTAATTGACTTTCAGAAAAGAGTCAAATTTTCCTCTGATGTGTGGAGTATAGAATTTGTCCTCCAGTTCTGGTACAGAGTATCAAGGATGCAACCATGGACGTTATTCCCTCCCCGCAGAGCCCACTACCACCTGGCTTGCGGGAGTTGCGGAAGTTGAAAAAAGAGGATTTTGATACCACGCTAAGGAGCAGTGCCAGTATTCGGAACGAAGTAGGAGGATTACCAATTGCCACCGCCGCAATTCTATCTACTACTTCGAGCAGATCACATGGCCGGAGGAGGCGAGTGTCGTGACATCGGAAAGGTTTATCTATACCAAGTGGGCACAATCGATTCCTTATCCAGCAGAATGATCTGTCCCTGGTCATGTGGCTGATCTTAGGAGAATCACTCGGTATATTCGTGCTCTCTTCGATACGACGCCCAGAAACTCGTCTTTGTGATACACGAACAGGGGGGGTGGGGAAGAACCTTATGTCTATTCCTGTCATTTCAGCCTCAAAATTCGGTTGGCCCGATCCCGGTTGTAAACAAAACATTTTTTGTCAACTCCAATCAGCAAGCCTCGCAACAACTGTTGACGCCATCGGACCCATTAACCCCATGTTTCGTTTACAGGCACGATGGGAATGTTTCCGTAGATAGCGGAGGCTGATTGTTGATCAACGTGGCTGGAGGTTGACCCCCACAGGGCAGGTTCCGTTCTGAAAACTCCGCTCCGTATAGTACACGGTGGAGTGAGTTAGTGTTTTTAGGATTCATGTCTGTTGATACTTATATATAAGATGGCTTAGAGATCTCTCTAGTTCTTTTTTTCATCATCATCACCATCTTCCTCTTCCTCTTTCCTCTTCCTCTTCATCTCTTTTCGTCTCTTTTCATCTCTTTTCATCTCTTTTTTTTCTTCCTCATTTTCTCATTGCGTTCTCTGGACGACGAATTCAAAGCAATCTTCTCTTCTACACATCTCTCACCAACAACAAGTTTTCATTCAATCATCACCATGCAGTTCAAGAACTTCGCCCTCGTTGCGACTGTTGCACTCTCAACCTTTACTGAGGCCAGTCCTGCGAGATTCCACCTCGAAACCCGAGAGCTTCACACTCGAGAGCCAAAGGATGGCAAAAAGACGGGCATCGTTGGTGCTGTTGGCGCACTCGTCGGGCTTCTTGGTATGCCTTTGACATACCTCTTCCACACCGCTGGTATTGAGGATCCTGAGCTTTCTGTTCCCACCAACTCTACCAACTCAACTACATTCTTGAGTCCAAAGCTTAACTCCACCAACTCAACTAGATATTTGAGCCCAAAGCTTAGCCCTGTTCGTATATACACTCGAGAGCTTCAGACTAGAGAGCCAGCGAACGGCAAAAAGACAGGCATCGTTGGTGCCATTGGTGCACTCGTTGGACTCATTGGTATGCCTTTGACATTCATGTTCCACACCGCTGGCATTGAGAGTCCTGAGCTTTCTATTCCCACCAACTCTACCAACTCAACTGGATATTTGAACCCAAAGCTTAACTCGACCAACTCAACTAGATATTTGAGCCCAAAGCTCTCTCCAGTCTCCCTTTCCACCAGAGATATCGAAGCCAGAGGTAAACTTGCTGCAGGTGCCGCAGGACTTGGACTTTTCACAGCTTTTGCCAGCTCTATCATGCCATTCATCTTCAAGAGACCTGGTCCTCGTCCTAAGGCATTGTCATTTGAAGTCAACGGAACTGAGTCCACCAACTCTACTTTGAGCCCAGAGGTCACCCCCTTCGAAATGTCCGCTTCAAAGATCGACATGGGTAAAATCGGAGCTGGAGCCGCTGGACTCGGACTTATCACAGCTGTTGCCAGCTCTATCTTCCCTTTCATCTTCAAGAGACCTGGTCCTCGCCCTCAATCCATTGGTGTTGCTGGCGCCGGTTCTGAGGCAAGCAACTCGACCTCTCCTCTTGTCACTGACGATGTTACCTTCACTCTCTCCGCCTTCCGTAACAACGTCTCAATTGCTGAGGCCCTCTCTTTCCCATACACTCCAAACATTGGTTTCAACGCCAGTCTCGCCCTTGACTGTGGAAACATCGCCGTCACTCTCCGTGCATTCGAGGCTTTCACTTGTGATTTCCACTTGGTAAGCTCCCTTCCCCTTCCTCATTTCCAAACACTTACTAACCAATCTTGCCACAGCCATCCGACATGCCAAACGGAACCCTCACTGGCGAGAACCCCGGCCAATCCCTCCAATTCGAGGTTTCTGGAGACTGTGTCGGTGTTGAGTTCAAGGTTACCAACGAGTGTGTTGACTGCCCTACACCATTGAACGTCGACTGTCAAGGAAACCTTGAAGGAACCGACAACGATGTTGAGCTTTGTGCTACCGACTCTACTCTTGCCAAATGCTAGATATTTGGTAGAGATCTCTTTTTTGGTCTACGATTCTTGATGGATATATACTGCGACACGGATGATTATCTGAACAACTGGTGTTGTTGGTGATACTGTATCTGCCTGCTGGACTCTCTCTTGATGAGGGTTTCGGGTATTTTTCCTTTTGTCTATTTCCTTGTGTCACTTTTTGGTGGTGGTGATAGATTCATCGTTCTCTCTTGACGAGGAAATCTTTCTTCTTGAAGAGGATTGGGGGTGTGGGGAGTGTTGAGCTCTGTGGGCTTGCTTCTTTGTATATACGATTGATGTGTGAGATGTATGGATGGGACATGCATGGATGGGATAGATGGCGACGACGGACGCATTTTCTTTTGGGATTCGACAAAAAAACAAAAAACTCAGATTAGATTTAGAGATTTAAATATCAATGCTCACGCTTATAAAAAACTCTCTTCCTGTTTTGTCTGAATCTGGTGGCTTTGTGGTCATTTTCTTGTGGATTTTGTAGTCCAGCTTTGGGTAATTTACTTAGTTATTCTAGACACTTTTTAGAACGGCAATAGAACCCCCTTTTTTGGTCAGTCGCTTAAGGCATAGCGAGAAATTTGTATATGTAAAATAATTATATGAATCTGCGTGAGAACAAACTAATCGGCTACTTAGTTGGACTCGAGTAGTACTTAAGTAGAGTAAAGTTGAGTATAAGCAGGCGGTTTAGTTGAGTAGAGTAGAGTAGAGTAGTTATTATTACTACTTAAATACTACTTATCTAGTATACTATAAATAGTTTTATAATAAATTTACTTAAGAATACTTTTTTTGATAGCTATTATATCTAGAACATATAATAAGTAAGGATATACTAGCTTATACTATTAGAAACGATAGGGTATTCGAGTAACAGAGAACGTCGGCTAATTTCAAATAGCCGGAGCAACCAGTCGGTATACCATTAGAATGATCCGGAACACGCTCCAGGGATCCGATTTGGTTTATTTCCGACTACTTGAATTTCTTACGCTGTATAAAATCGTGTATATGAAATCCATGAAACATACCTAGAGGAGAGAATAATATGTGGGTATCTAAACATGTCCAACCATAAAAACCTCCGTATCAAACCGACCAGCGGCCAGTTACAAATTGTTAACCTAATCCTTAACACCATTAACCAACACCTTTTTCTTATTAAGTTTTTTTTCGGCCTTCAATTTCTCAGCCGCCAATTTTTCTTCAGCTTCTTTTTTTTCCTCTGCCTCTTTTTCTTCCTCCCCCTTTTCCTTCTTCAACCTCGCCTCTTCCTCAATCCTCTCCTTCTCAGCTTGTTTCTTTTTCTCAGTCATAGCCTCCTTCGCCCACTCCTTCGCACCCTGAACGGCTTTCTCAGGCGCCCTTTTATGCCTCAAAAGATATCCTTGGATCTCGGCAGGACTGAAGACCAGACTAGGAATAGAAGCGGCGAATTGTTTACTCAACTCTTCAACTTTCTCCTCGTCCTTTCTTCTTTTTTCGGCGAGTTCTTTCTCCAATCTTGCTTCTTCTTCCTTGCTGAGTTTTTCAGTTTGGATGTCTTCCTTTGATTTTGGTTTTGTGGTTGATGAGGGTTTAGGCGAGCGGATAAGGGGGAGAGCGGTCTTTTGGTCTGAAGATGGAATATCACCTTCCAGGGTTGCGAAGATCGATCGGAAGATTGTGGCGAGCATGGTGGTACTTGCGAGATCGAATTTAACCATCATATCAACTCTCCCCGGACGAATGAGTGCGGAATCAAGTTTCTCAATGTGATTCGTAGTCATGATCAAGACTCTGCCCTCTTGACTCGCTACACCATCCAAAATATTAAGAAGTGCCGATAGCGAGATTCTCCCCATTCCTTCAGATTTTTTATTCTCGACATTTAGGGGTATTGGAACGACTGGCTTCTTGGTGGTATTGTCCTTTGTGGCGTCTTCTCGCGTGTGGGTTAGACCTGCGGTGTCGATGTCCTCGAGGAGGACGACGCATTGCTTGGGGAGTTGGGAGAAGAGCGTTCCTAAGGTTTCTTCGTCCATAGTGGGGGAGTTGAGACTGACGATATAGATTTGGAGTTTGAAGTAACCGGCGATTGCGAAACTGAGAGAGCTTTTCCCGGTTCCCGGAGGGCCGTATAGTAGATAGCCACGACGATATGGGATACCTCGGTTAGAGCTGAAATGTTAGAATGATGAGAAGAATGTGGGGGTAAGGGCGGATATGACTTACTACCACCTCCGAGTTTGTGGATGGAGGTAATCTCTCATGTCTTCCAAGAGATCCTGCTTGACTGCCTCATCGAGAACGACGGTTGAAAATGGTCGGGAGGCTCGAGAAATACATCTAGTCCATGAGCTTTCTGAGGGTGCGGTCTTTGATCCTCCACGATAGATGACAGTCCGTGTTTCATCACCTTTCTTGAATTCTGCACGGCACTCTTCCAAAAGTGTTTTAAGAATCTCTGGGTTTCTACCAAAACAGCGGAGGGAGATCTCCTCTCGCTCACTGACCTATGTCGCGAAACTGTCAGCCAGCGTATCGTGGTGGGCCATTTGCCTAAAGCTAAAGATAACTGGATAGTCAAAGGGAGAGTAAAAATAATTCAACTTACAGCTCCAAAACTATTCTGGTGGTCATCCCTAGCTCTGCAAAAGATCAAAAGATGTCTCTTATACCAAAAATAATGATTCCCAAAACTCGGCGTAAACCTAACTAATTTCTTCTTCTTTCCCCCGATCTTCGCAACTGGATTCCCCTCCGCATCAAATCCCACACTATCCTCCTCCTCGTCGTCCTCTTCTTGCCGACCATAAAGCCAAGGCATCCACGCCCTCGTGTTAAGATTAGTATTCGCTACGAACCTCCGCGTCTGTTTGGAAAACTGCTGGTTGGCAACCCATGCCATCAACATATTGTAAATCTCATCGTCAACGCGGATATCAGCGCTGGACATCGCATGTGTCATTATGAAGTCCCAGGACCAGTCGACACAATATCTTGAGGCGAAGAGAATGAGTCCCAAGACGAAGAGCATGGGGAGGTAGAGGGAGATGTCGATTTTGGCATATTTTAGGAGGGCTGAGGAGATGAGTGAGAAGCCTGGAAAAAAAGCTTCTAGAATGGCAGTTTGCGGGTTGACCTGGCTAGGGTCGAGAATTGGCTCACTGGAGCTCGAAGGCCTGACGTTGCTATCGCAGGAATTCATGATGGCGTTGTGCAGAGAGCGGGGGTTTCGGTACCTGGGTACATGATATATAAAGATATAAAGAAAAAGGAAGGGAAGAAAAGGGAATTTATTTATTTATATATATATCAAGTAGTTGTGCCAATAAGTAAGCTAGACAACCACAATAGCTCAGCTGTCTTACTGCCTTGATACTGTAGTAGGCTGGGTTGCTGGGGTGCTGGGGTGCTGGGTTGAGTCATTTCAGTCGTTGCGGTGAGCGTGAGGGAATGGGTGTGGCTCTTCACCTAATAATGTACCTACCAGTTCTGGCAACCCAATAACAGCTACCTATATGACGGGTTTATATTAACGCTACCACCAGTCACCAACCCCGCCGATATCGTGTCCCAGCGGGTTTGTTACCGTCTCACCGATGATAGGCAACCAGTCAACACAGAAGTTTACTCGTGATGATGCGTACTCCCTACTCCTCCCTACTCCGTATACCTAGATGGCGAATGAAAATTAGGGCGTCGTAAACAGGCACCTGCATGTTGTATGGGGATGGGGATGGGGATGGGGATGGGGATGGGGAGAAGGCAAGCCACACTGAGGCTGTGCGATTACTCGTACTGGACCTACCTGCCTACCTAGGTACTGGTGGATCCTTTTGTTGACCGCTCCACCACACAGTAGGTAGGTACTCGAGTACAATAAGTATGGTCGGACTTTTCATTGAGGTAATGTTAATACTACGCTTCTTACTCGGGTATAACTTGAATCATCATAGTCCGCATGATACTAATCGTTTTACATATTAAACCTGCTTTCAAGTTGCTTTTGTGTATTCTGATGGGTGTAAGCTTACAGTACCTACATAAATCAAAAAAGCAACTGCGACATTAATAAATTCCTCGGCTACCGCGCCGTGGGGCTATACGAGATGCTGTTTTACGCAACAATGGGCTTTTTAGAATAAGTAAATTATTTTAAGCTATGGGTTTATATCAGGGTATAATTTATAGATATAGAAGACAAGAAAAATCCAACTTTTAGAATCAACCTGGAACCTGCAGGTGCCCATAATGCCCATTGAGAAGTGGCACGTGATTGTAATGATGGAAGGATCCATGGATCCATGCTTGATGAGACACCAGGACTCTTTCTTGGATTTTGCGACTCATATGGGCTTATTAAAATTATAAAGAGCCTCTTGAATAGCCAGCCAGATGCACGCAGCTACCCACGAAGCCCGAAATAAAACAAACGATCACGTGACTATATAATAAAGAGGGTTCCAAGGTTGCAGCTGTAGGTGGAGAGTTGCAGGTTCTTGGAAAGGGATAAAATGCCAATAAAATTAAGAAGTTCTTTTTGAACCTTCAAGGCTTGATTAGATTGAATGAATCTGGGGTATTAGACCTGTGCTATCTAATATGCTCAAAGAATTAAGTCTGCTGGAATCCGTGTTATTCATGGATAGTTGAAAAAGTCAAGTGCCAAAGATCCCCAATCAAACAAAAACAATCACCTAGGTACATATTAGATCAGGAGAAGTCAGTGAATTATAACAAACAGACCTCTTGGAGGAGAGAAGGGGAATGAGCATCAAAGATATCATATGGAATCCACATATGCAACATGAGAGTCAACTCCTTCAAGGTGGCTATGGGCATGACTTGACCACGCGCAACTGAAAACCATCCCCATGAAAACTGCAAATCCATCCATCTTTTTCTTAGAGACACAACCTTTTGAAGCTATTGAAGCTATTCAACAATCAGGGTCTTGGTATTTATAGAGGATCGGTTATTATTGCTGTTGCGAATTTTCTCCAGCCCCCAGGGCAAAAATTCAAAAAATTCACGGTGACCTCGCACAACACCAAACTTACGCTGAGATCCAGGGCCAGGGCAGAGCTATTGAAACATCCACGTCTTCCCTGACAAGACCACTTCCCCAAGCAGCGCCAGCGCCAGCAATATAATTGACAGCAGTAATTCACCACCAACCTGGCCTCATTCATTTCCCCTGAAATTAAAGTCGAAGTCGGATGCCGCCGACCACCTGTCCTGGGTCATAAAATTTGGAAATACATGCTGCCTGTCTCACCTTCCCCCTCTGTCCCACCATCGCGCATCTGAGGAAGCATTGCAGCCACGCCCACGCCCGCGCCCACGCCTACACCACCACCCTATTCACAGTCCCCCCCCGCCATCGACTCCCACAAGGCCATCTCAGAGCTGCAGAGGCAGCTCGCATCACCACGGCGTCTTCTGCAAAGAAACGAAAGCTCTCGCCGCCGCATCCTACAACCTCCCCACATCCAGTCCATAATCTCAATCCAGATAGCCCTCTGAGGTCCGTTGAAGAATCGCTTCCACCCCGCGACCCGCCCCAACTTGAACTTCCTGTTTCGGAATCCACCCTTCCTCCCCATCTTCCTTCGCACCTACAGAGCTCCTCCACGTTATCTGGTCCTGAGTACATTTCGTCGGCGGCAAGCTCGCCCAGTGCAGCATACGCTGGTCTTTCCATCGACGGTGAAGGCGGCGTGGATTCGTCAGCCGCGCAACAACAACGAGCTGCCTCACTTGCCCCAAGCGACTCAAATTTTTACAAAAGCCAGTCGCCTATCAGCACACATTCTAGGAAGATAATGATGGGCGGAGCTGCAGAAGAAACACAGAGGTCCTCTTCGCCGTTGAAGAGACGGGCGTCTGACCTGGAAGAGTCTGATGTAGTCTTGGACCAGAAAGAAGACGTTGAAATGGTCAATGTTCCACTAGCAGAAGAGCTACAAGATGATAAGTCCATGACCAACAGTACTCAAACTCTAGCCGCAGAAGCAGACGATGACAAGTCGCCCAATGCCTCTGCGGAGGAAGAGAATCCTACCGCCCAAAGCATGCATCCTCGTACAGGTACGCACACTTAGTTATATGCTCTTTGCAACATAGCTGACTTTGATTTACAACAGATATTCCTTCTATTGACTATCAGATTAAGACTGTAAGCACACTGGCGACGGCGGCTTTAGAAGGACAACCGCGAGAGGGAGATGAGTCTTACTTGGTGTCTATGCTTTGGCTTAAACGGGTCACCGATAGAGGCACAGAGGCAAGGCAGCATAGCAAAGTTGAGCCAGAAGGAGTGATTGGGCCTGTGGATAATTCAGATATTACACAGCAACTCATAACGGATGCTGAGGGAGTTCAGTTTGCCCAACTCAAACCTGGAATGAACCGACCAGACCACTACGAAATGCTCCCTAAAGACGCTTGGGATATGATTGTAGAATGGTATGGCATCATGCCTGGGACAGTCCCGATTGTGCGTTACGCCCACAACACAAATCCCGACAAATATGGGCTTCCAAACATGCAGTACGAGTTGAACCCGCCAGTCTTTACAATACATAGGTTATGGGGAGACCAAACCCCGATCTTGCTCTCTCAGAAGCTCAAAGCTGAAAGACCCAAACCTGTTGTTTTAGTCCTGAGCACATCCACCAGATACGTTGACTTTCTCGAAAAGATAAAGGCTAGGACGAGCATTGAAAAGTCGAAAAAAGTCAGAATTTGGAGAGTGCCCCGACAACTACCCGCTGCAAATACCTCTGCACCAATCCCAAACGCCGCCACGCCGCCATCATCACGTCCCAGTTCGCCAAATTCAGAAAATGTTTCATCTATTCAGCAGCCTCAAGATTCGTGGACGGATCTCTTGTTGGACGTGACATCGTTTCTGCAACTCGAGAAAGGGACCCAAAGAGAGGTCCTCGAGATAAATGACTTTAGTGCAAATCCAAATTACAATGGTAATTCGACCTTGTCGATTGTTGGATTAGCAGAAGATCAGACCATTGTGATCGATGAAGAGGTTGATGCTAGATCGAAGACGTTCGTTTCCAACTTTGTCGCGTCCAAGCACGGTACTTCCACTGCCCTTTCGCGTACCAGTGTCTCCCAGAGCGCACCTGTCAGCGGTAGAAGTAGCCCGGCCCCAATTGGTATGATCACACGAGGCAGGACAAAGAATGGCAGGACTCTTGGGACGGTTGGTTTAAGTAACCTTGGGAATACTTGCTACATGAATTCTGCGCTCCAGTGCGTTCGAAGCGTGGAGGAGCTAACCAAATACTTTTTGACTGGCGCTGCAAGTTCGGAATTGAATGTCGACAATCCGCTGGGAAACAACGGTGAGGTCGCCATGGCGTATTATCGTCTCTTGCAAGAATTTTACAAGGACCCAGTACCGACATCAGTGACTCCTCGCCATTTCAAGACCACCATTGGTAAATATGCTCCATCGTTCTCGGGTTACGGGCAGCAAGACTCCCAGGAATTCCTTGGCTTCCTTCTTGATGGTCTGCAGGAGGACTTGAGTCGCGTGAGAAAGAAGCCGTACATTGAAAAACCAGATTCGACTGACGAAATGATTGGTAATCCACAAGCAATCCGAGAAATGGCAGAAAAGGTTTGGGATATTACCAAGAAACGTGACGACTCGGTCATTGCCGACCTTTTCACTGGCATGTACCAGTCGACTCTCGTTTGCCCTCACTGCTCGAAAGTGAGCATCACATTTGATCCATTTAATGCTTTGACCTTGCAATTACCCATCGAAAGCTCCTGGCAATTTGGGGTCCACTACTTTCCTTTGAATGACCCCCCTGTTATCATCAATGTCGATATTGATAAACAAGGCACTATTCTGCATCTGAAGGAGTTTATTAGTAAACGAGTTGGCGTACCAGTCGAAAGATTGTTTGCTGCAGAGGAGTTCAGCAAAAAGTTCTACAAAATCTATGAAGATGGACAAGTGGCCTCGGAAGAGGTTGGAAACAACGACCGTCTGGTGGTTTACGAATTGGAAGCTAAAGTGACCAACTGGCCACCAGTACGCAAAGCTAAGAAACAAAAACATTTTCAGTCGGTTTTGAGTAGTCTTCCTGATATGGAAGATGAAATACCACATTGGAGTGATCCAATGGCGGATAGTATGCTTGTGCCTGTCTTCTACCGCAGACCAGATCCTGCACGCAACAACAAATTCAATAAAGGCAAGTGGATTGCTACAGAAGCACCACATTTCATTGTCGTCAATCCTGTAGAGGTATATGTTCTGAGCCACCAATTATCTCATCCTGTGTGCTAACCAACGTAGGCTCGAGACATGGAAGTTATCAAGAGAAAGATTCTCGAGAAAATTGCGACGTTTAGCACATCTAGCGCATTTCCAAATGACGATGATGAGGCTGATGCGAGTGTTTCGGATGGTGTTGATCCGGACATCGTTCTTACTACTGGATCTGACGCTGATTCTTCTGGAGGGAGCAAGGTAGTTGCAACCTCAGTTGATGGCGAAGATGAACTTGTGGACATCACTATGAAGGACTCTATCGTGGCTGGAAAAGCTGATGGCGAAAAACCTCAAAGCGGGGATCAAGAATTGTAAGAGCAACAGGACGGGCTTGAGAGCATGACCGTTTTACTGACCGAATTTATAGTTTACCTCTGAAGGCATTTACCAAACGACGACCAAAGTTCATGAGTCCGGGAGAATACCTAAACCCTCAACTCCAAAATATGTTTGTGCTAAACTACATTACATCGCCAAATGCATTAATCTGCGCAGGGTTCAATAACATCAAAGACGATAATTCATATGTGTCACTAGCTTCCAGAATTCCGCCATCACAACAACATCCCGTTGACGGCCAAGATGGGTCTGATGGATCAAGTGCCCGAGCCAGATCAGAGAGTAGCAACGAAGACACTTCTGCAGCATTCTCTAATCAAACACGGATGAACGAAGAGTCTAGCGACAGCGAGGATGAACTTGCTGCTCCTGCGCCCGTCGTATCCAAGGTGAGTTCGAGTTTTCTTTCAAAATCCGAAATGCATTGATTATTTTCCCGTCCGACTCTGCACAGCTTCCTTCTTGATCGAGGGTATTCTGACGAAGACTAGGCTCTTCCCGTCCGATCAAGAGCTGGGGTCAGAGTAGGTCACAACAAGCGCCGCAATCGTAAAATGAAGACTTACTCAAGAAAGGGGAACCAGCGTGGGGCGTTAGCAGATGGTGCCAACGACGATGACGAGGAAATTGTGGACGACGGGCCACTTATCCGCCTTGGAGAGGGAATTATCGTTGATTGGAATGAGGAGGCCTGGGAAGCCATGTACGGTGGTGATAATGCCAATGATACAATGCGTGGTGTCGACAGATACACCAATTTGCCTATACTCCCAGATCCGCAACTCGATGCAAAGAAAAAGGCACGCGCGCAACGTCGCAAAAATGGCATCACCTTGGATGATTGCCTGAACGAGTTTGGTAAGGAGGAAGTCCTATCAGAGCAGGATACTTGGTACTGTCCTCGCTGCAAGGAACATGTACGAGCAAGCAAAAAGCTAGAGCTTTGGAAAACACCTGACGTCCTTGTCATACATCTCAAGAGATTTAGCTCTAGTGGTACGCGCCGCGATAAACTTGATGTTATCGTCGACTTCCCCATCGAGGGTCTTGATATCTCTTCACGCGTTTTCGAAAAAGAAGATGGGAAACGAGAAATCTACGACCTGATTGCAGTCGATGATCATTGGGGTGGCCTTGGAGGTGGTCACTATACTGCTTTCGCGAAAAGTTTTATCGATGGCGAGTGGTATGAGTACAATGGTAAGTTGAACTGGTTCTATATTTCTCTTCATCTATTGACCTTGATCCAGACTCCTCTGTACATAAAACCAACGATCCAAGTGCAGTGGTTAGCGCGGCTGCATATCTTCTTTTCTATCGGCGAAGGTCCGAAGTACCACTAGGCGGAGAAAGATTCCAAAAGATCTTTGATAATTTTGAAAATCCAAATGACGCTAATGATGATGATGCAATGGAGTCGGGGGAAGAACAGCGCCTCGTCGGAAATACCTTTCGTGGGTCGTCGAGCGCCTTGACCGGAGTAGAAGCAGCTCGCCGTCAACCAATTCTTGGTTCGGCTCATGAGATGATTGAGAGTCTGCCTCCCTACCAAACCCACGAAGACAATGATGCAGACCTTTATGACAACGACGCTACGATGAACGATAACCATCCCATTCAAGACAGCATAGAGGATGACGAGGCCATTGGGATGGATGAAGATGGTCTGAATATTCGCAACATCAACCAGCCTCAAGGCATTGATAGTGTGCTGCCGACCACATGGAATTTCGATGCTTTAGGAAATGCCCGAGGAAAAATTATCACTGATGGAGCTAGCTCAGACGATATGGATGATGGCCGCAGCGATAAGGGACAGTGCAACTCTTCAGCAAGCTCGGGTTCGAGAGCTGGTCGTTTAGCAGATTTCGAAAACGCCAGTCCTGATGAGTCCTACATTGATGAAAGCCACGTTCCCGATATGGATGAGGAACAACAACTTGGCATCATGGGTCTCCATGAAGATTTACTGGCTAGACGAGGCCCGGAATTTAACGTAAACCACAGCCTTGATGGAGAGGAAATCGAAGAACCGGCTACTGAGATCCACGTCGAGGAAGGTGAAGGCTTGAAGATGGACTGAATCAGGAGCCACAAACTATAGAATATTGTGTTTCTAGACACCGAAACGACATAAGAAGAAGAAGAAGATGATGATGATGAAGAAGAAGAAGCATGGATGGTGTTGGAGGTGTGCATAGCTAGGAGTTGATATGATGGTCTGTCCTTGGCAGTTGACAGAGAAGAGTGAAGATTTCGGACCCTTCTGGCACATTGACTAGTCAGCCAGCCAGCCTTTGAAGTGCGAAGGAGGTTGGGGTTTGGGTTTTACGGATAATGATTGTACTTCCGGTATACCTTAGTTTTTGCCGAAATATGCATAACGAGGGAGAAAAAAGATATTATGTGGCATTAAAGAAACCCGGTATCAAGTTTTTCACTTGCTTGGGTCGATCTATTTTGGCTGTATGGTGTTCTTTTCTCTTCTTCTCCTCCCTGCCGAAATAGTTACGGCTTTGGGGATACCTTAGAGGTTACCTGGGAGAAAAACTTTGATACATAGGATTATTGTAGAAATTGAAATAGTACCATAACCCTATATGAAATATTTGTGTATCTCCTTTCTTTTGGATGATGTGAGGGTGTATGTTTTTGTATTAAGTCGCGCGGGTAGTGGTAGATGTGTAATGTGTGTAGCCTGATGGTTGCCATTGGTTGGTAACTTGGTAGATATATACATACATATACCTTTCTTACGATGTCACATCAAAAGAGCGCTATAGGGCTGTAAGAGCTTCTGGTAAGTGAATACTTCCCACTCCCTACAGACTATATTAGCGGGTGTTATTGGCGTCTACATCTTCTAATGGCAGACAGGCTCTATCATATTTTTACTCTAGTAGTTGGTAGGCGGATCTTGGGAGAAGTGAGTGGTAGGTAGTATATCTCCCATGCCAAGCTTTTCTAGCTATAGTACGCTTTCAGGGATATTGTGGAAGTTGAATGGGTCTTTACGCTGTGGTTGGTTGTATTTATAGAGGTAGGTGGGTCAAAAGGCTTTACGTGTAAATGGTAGGTGCACTTTTCTTTCTAGATAGTGGAACGACACTGAATGAGGATTGATATGTGGTAGACTCTAATTCAGAGGTGAATGTTCCCCCCTTTTCGCACGCGCACACGCACCAAGAGTCAAACCCTCCCTTCTCCTCCCGCCTCCAACATCGTCAACTCCTATCTTCTCCCATCGCGACAAAAAAAAAAGCGCAAAACCCAAAACTGGAATAAAAAAACTGCAAAAAGAGGCTCATCAAGGTATCACCCTCTAGGCCCCGACAACTCTGCATCCTCGATGTTACTCTCAGAAGTTGGTTATCTCGCAAGCAAATCGCGCAGCTCGATCCGTGATCCGTTAGACCACGAACGTGCTTTTTGAATTAGCGGGATCTTATTTTGCTGACGACCGAATGTCTTATTCGTAATCTTAGCTGGAGTAGGGTTGGGTGAATTTGGTGGGTGAGGAGGGGATAGGTGAAGCCAGTGCGAGGTGATGAGACTCGCTTAGGAGGGGAACGGTGGTCAGTTGACCCCCGTGTTCCCACATTTCCCTTTAGGAGCTCTATTCGCTGAAATTTGGATTAGCTAGTAGGTTGCTCTGTGACGTGACGTATTGATTCCGTTCGAGTAGTTATAGATATGAATGTCCTACAGTAGGACATATGCTTGTGGCACTTAAATTATTGGGTTTTTTTCTTGCCTACTCTGGGATGGTTCCATGGCCCTGCTCAAAAAGGGAGTTTCAAAGACAGTGATTGGCAGATAAAGGTGAAGTCGGCTTCTCTGCAGTCTCAGCGCCATGCTCAGTCAGACTACATTCCACCAGTCATTAGAACCCCAAACTCTCATCCAACCTTCCACCAACCACCTATCTCGTGAGCAACTATTAAACCTTCCCCAGGGTCTTCCAACTTGTCCCTCTCAACCAGAAACAGGAAATATACCTCCCGCTGACATGAATGACAACAACAATGACGGCAACGAGACCCTGTGCCACAAAGAAGCTGAGATTCATCGCCCCCAAGAACATCTCGTTGCTGATCAAATCTCATCTGGCAATTATCTGGAGAATTCGGTGGAAAAGTTTTGAAATAAGATGGACAATCTTCCAGTTTCTGTCCATAATTCTATCTCGCAACTCCCAAAATCAGAAAACTGATCTCGAGGTGCCTTTGGAAGTTACCAAAGAAGAGAGCCAACATGCGATGATGAATGAATCCAAACGTGTGATAGGGATGAAGTATCCTTTACCATTGCTTGCTGTCTTCAGAATCCGTCGCATTACACTCAGTAATAGTATAGAAACAGACGTAATCTTTATAACGAGGATAAATCCCAGCGGCAGAAGCTACTGTATCCCAGATATTCAATTGCAGGGATCTTCGGATACTTATCAAATCCCATCGCCCCTGCAACTCCCATACAGCGTCGTCGCCATCTCCTATTGATGATATGAACACATTTCTCTATCGTTCGGATCCTTGTAGAGTGATTTCCATCTCGCTATACACTGGGCCTCGACTCGACTGAGCCTTGATGACTGTCTAGGCAAACCACCATGCCTCCTTCCCCGCCTGTCCAAAGCCTAAACCCAGTCAGGGCTTCATTCAACATAACACAGTCCAGTCAAACTAGCCTCAGGTGGTTCCTTCCTGCTTCAACTCGAACCACACGATCTCGACATGACGACCAAACCTGACCTCGATGACTGGCACGCACACACCCTCTGTCCTCACTCCGGGCAAACTCGACCCGGCCAACTGAGCTCGCCATGGCCACTTCCCTAGGTAAGCGAGCAAACGTGAACTGGCCTCTCTTACCAAGTCCGACGAGGTCGAGGACGCCAGGTCGCTCTTTCTTACAGTCTAATGACACCTCACTCTTTCTCGTCAACCGCGCGAACCCCCGGGCGACGGGGGGTGGGGCATCATAAATTTATAGCTGACGACGGGAGTCCATCTTCGCTTAACCAGTCTGTCCTCGTAGTACCACAACACGATCCGCCTACCTACACCACAAAACCAAAACCCCTATTCCAGCCCGCCGCCTACGTACTGTACACCAAGAACCCATCCACACCTCGCAACCCCATCCAATCACAAATCACAAAAGAGCAGCATCCAAAGTCCAGGGAACGCGAGAAAAAATATTTGTCTATCTACAATACTACCTAGCTACAATCTCTTCCATCCTCCCCTCGAAAAAAAAAGAAAAGAGATGCTTCGCTCGCATTATAGCGGACGAATAAAAGAGAACTTTACATCAGAACTCGCTATTATAAAGAACGAACCTCATAAAGTCCTCTACCCCCAACCCTAGCACACCCAAACGAGAGGATATCTGTCTTTCTTTCTTTTTCTCAATACTGTAAAACACAAAAAGAAGATGATGACTTACTTTAGCGCTAATAACAAAATAGAAAGCTAATCAAGCGATCGCCGCTGTAGTCCCTTTCCCCCAGAGAAAACAAGAAACACAAAAAGAGAGAAAAATAACGCCAGTGCAATGTATCCCTTCCCTTTCCCTCCCTATTCCCCCCCTTTCGGATTTCTTCCAATATTTATTTCCGTTCATGCCAATCGTAAGCCCCCGCTACTGCTTTCTTTGCTAGTTATAAAGTGTATCAAAGTGTATCTGTACCCTCCGCTCGACTGGAAAATCAAGTATCCAGTCTCTGGACCGGCGGTACCACTTTATTAGATACACTCGGACTAACCACCCTCCGATCCCCAAAGTTATGTAACCGTTCTCCAATAAGGTAAACCTCATCCCGTATCATCATCCTCCACTGCTTAAGCATGCCAAACACTCGCCAGAGTGCGATGTTGACGATCAGCATGGCCAAGCAGAAGGGGTACGCATATCGATAAGCGTACATGTGATTCTGCGGTTGATCCCTCATCACGGTCTTGGTGGCGAGATTTGCAACAAACCAAGGCCAACCTAGGGCGCATGAAAGCAGGAATACACTTGGAAGAATGAAACTGCGGGTTGCCAGTCTCGCATCTGGGTCCAGATACCCATTCCGAATGACTGCGCGGAGGGATTGTGCCGCTCGCGAGTCTTCATACCAGAGAATTACACGTGTAGTGAGCTTGACGTATAGCAGACCGAGGGTCCAGCTCTGTACGAAATGCACAACATGTCTCTCATCAGCCGAGAAGAAGGTATGAAGAGGGAGGATGAGGTAGAATTCGACGAGACAAGCGCAGAGCGTTGGTAGGACGAACAGAAAGGCACTGTATGTCCAGGCAATACGCGCAAGGCGAGAAGTTATCGTTGTCGCGCGACGAAGGATGTTATATGGGGTTTCTGCGTCAATAGCCAAAGCATTACGTAGCCATGAGAAAAATCGCCGCACATGGAGCACTGCATACAATGCAGACCCTAGAATGTAAATGCCAATAGAGAAGGCATATACATCGTTTTTGCGAACATGTGGTGGGATCATCTTAGCAAAAACATAGCGCCCAAAGACCAGGGGTACTATGGTGATACCAACTCCCGTAAAGGCAGCAAAAAGCCAAATGAAGAGTATAAACAAGCATATACGGAGCTGGAAAAAAGGCGGGATGTAGACCTGTTTATATAGCTCGTTCGTTCGGCCGTGCACACCATCAGGCTGATCCCATTTACCATCTAGTCGTTCGTTCATCTCATCTACAGGCATGAAGATCCGTCCTCCTTTGGGGATTCTGACTTGATCAGAGGCTGGCGCTCTAACGTACTGTCCATCGCGACAGAAATATGCTTTCATATCGGCGTTATTTTCAAATGGCGCGTCCTTATCGTCAGTTTCAACGGGAATTGAAGGGTCGCCTTTGAATCCTCTGAAGATATCTGACCAAGTCTTTCGGACATGATAACCTTCTTCGTCTGGTTTCCGTTCGTCGAACATGAACCATGTGAGCCGCAGCATTCGTGCGCATTGACGGAACCACCAGGTATACATGGCATGGAGCCCATCAGAAGGTTTGAAGACTTTAACGGCCAAGGGCATCAGGAAATTGTAGAAGAGTAGGTCGATCGGAAACTCTAGTACCGGCTCATTGGACGACCAATGAATTGGCAAAACATTCTTGAAAGCGAATGCCAAGCCCCATACAACACCGCCTAGACACACGACAACCAAGGCGCCATAGACCAATGCACTGAAAAGGATCTTTCGTAACTGAGTAGCAACGTTTCGTTCCAATACGTCTCGTACTGGGTGAAATGTCGGGTCATCAGGATCGCGGATGAAATCTAGCATCGTTAGCGGGAATTTAGAAATGACGAAGATCAGACTTACACAAAACACCCTTTCGCATTATCTTCCGACACATGGACACAAATAGAGCAAAGTGGAACATGTAGCATGTACCCACAAACCAATGGACAAACATGGAGGTAAATGGTGACTCCATTGTGAAGTTGATTCGAGACATGATGGTTGCATTCTCGAATAACGGTAGAAGAGCACCGTCGAGAAGTAGCCCACAATACAGCGGAAATACTAGCATCTCGATGCTAATAATGAGAATTACTTTCATAACACCACCGGCTTGGTTGAGTAAATCGAGTAGACTGGCCTCCCACTCTCGGCCCACCTGGCTTGTAGAAAATGGTGACCCTTTTCTAACATAGAGGGCACCCAAAACACACAGGGCCGTGTAGCCAGAGAAAATGGCCCAAAATCTGGCCCATCCGTCCCATACACTGAGCCCTAGATCCAGTGGTGTTGCTCGTTCTGCCACACCAAGACTAATCACCCATGAATCCGGCTTGAGAAAAAGCATGGGGACGGAAGCCAGTATGTTCCAAGTGTACGTAAGCCAACCAAGAAGAAATCCGCAGATGGCCCCAATCGATATTCTCCAGTCTCCTGTGAACACGTACATGAAAGCACTCCAAGTCCCGGTGATGGTATCAAAGATAAGAGTTTGTATGCTAATGAGCGACTCGTGCGATGCCGCAGAGAATGCAAACATCTCAGAGTCAGTGACGTGAATTATGGTATTTACCGTGCCATTTAATATCCTAAATAGAGCATCATATGAAACCTTCGCGGCGGCTGGCGCAAGTCGAGATTCTTGTACAACGTTGACTGTTGCGGAAGTTGCAAATGTATGAGACCACAGTCTGACCGGTATCCATGCTGCTAAAATCAAACAGTACGACACAAATCCAAGAATTGATAAGGTAAGATCCTGTAGGAAAGCCGCACATCCAAATATAAGCCTCAAGGGCAATTTGAAGGCAGGACCGGGATTTGCCACAAGTAATATTGATGTCCTACCAATATTGTATGGAATCCAGACACCCGTAGCAACGGCCAAAGCCAGAAGGAATGCGCTAAACAGGGCATTTTGTACCAAACTGAAAATCGGCCCACGCATACCAATAAGTTCCATTATGCCTTCGAAATCTTCAGCATCCTCAATAGCATCCTGATCGTTGGGGTCAATTCCAGCGGCAATTGCCGCTTCAACCACCTCTCCATCTCGGTGGTCCGCAACAGCAAGGTCGTGATGAGCTACGGGAACAAATGGGGCCTCAGCTGCCAGATCTTGGACGATCTGCTCATCGTTGCCCCCTTGCTCTTCTTGTCTATCATCACCAGCAGCTCCCCAGAGATAATCTGCAACATTGCCTAAGAGACCTCGATGTTCTACAGGCCGAGGTACGACAGGTTCATGAGCTTGGGGCCGAGGGTTGTTTGCTTGGACAGCAGCTGGCTCGGGAATAGGGTCGTTTGCGATATGATCATTTTCTTGATCGCTATCAGAACTATCTGAGTTGGAAGCCTCGTTGAAATGCTGGTAAGTGCTAGTGAAATCTTCTTGGCCACCAGTTTCGACAGGATTTCGGTCGGATTCAGTCACATCCACCAGCGACGGACGGGTCTCGCCATCTGCTTCCTCTGTGGGTCGCTCTGTGGTTGGGGGAGATTTAACAGACGACGTATCTTCTTCATGTACCAATTCGGCAGGTAAATCATCTTTGGATCTATCTGGTAAATCGGCCTCAGGGAGATTTGAAAAGGACCAGTTATTATTTGCTAGTGGGGACTTGCTTTCGTTCCTTTGCGGGCCGTCAGAAGCAGCTCTTGGACGAGGTGGTCTAGGAGCAAAGGGATCTGAATCAAGTCCTCTTGACGAATAGAGATCCGAATTTGGCTGATTCGGCGTGGAAATGACATCTGTACTGGGTATAGTAGAACTGGAATCTAAAGTTTCAGTTGCCTTCTGTTTTCCCTTCTCCGAGGAGTAGTCAAGGTCAGCCCTTACACCTGCAGCCTCAAGCGGTTGTGAGTCTCCAGGTACTTGTGTGTCTTCGGGTGGTGGTTCTTGTGTGGATGTGTTGATCGCCTTCTGTATGTCCACCCAACTCTCAGTACTTGCACTGCTCGTATCACTTTCGGCAGGTACAGAAGCTTCTACGGGCGAGTATCTCCGAGGGCCAGGCGTAGCGAATTCTGGGAGGTCTACGTCTCTATCGGTGAGATGCGCACCTGAGTTCGAGTTTCCTTCAAGGGCAAGCGGATCCTGTAATACCTTCATGGCATTGACCCAATATCGCATCTCACTAGCCTTATTCTCGTCCTCAATGATGCGTAGGACTTCTTTGGGATCACTATCTGCACGACGCCATATGGCTAGAAATTCCTCCGTCATTCTGGGTTCCTCGGTAAGTCTCCGCTGTATTTCGACAGCCGGAGAGAAGGCCTCACGTGGGGGGGAAGGACGAGGTGCAGAGACTCCATTTTCCAGGGGTGAAAGACCATTTCTCGCTGGTTCTTCGGCGGGTGGGGGATCTTGTTGTGGCGGAAGTTCCTCAGCATCCCCAAAATGAACGTTTCTTCGCCTTGGTCGAGCAATAACTCGCTCTCGCGGCTGGATGGGATTTAGATTTCCGTCATCTCTTACGGCCCGACGCTCCTCGATTGGGTTTCGACGAGCATCGGCTTGTCCTTGCTGTTCTCTAGCTCTCTCAGCACCGGCAAACTCGGCATTGAAACCGGCCCCTATATTTATCCCAGGCTGTTGTTGTACAACCCATTCTCGAATAAGAAAAACCAGAATAAACGATACCACGACTAGAAAGGTAATGATATAGCCTTCAAATATGCTAATCACAATTTGGTTGACATGAACGCTTCGTGTAAGATTCCGGAAGAATGATACCTCACTCAACAATGAGGGACTGGGAGATGCGCCAGGAATACTTGCGAGGAGCTCGGTGAGATTGGTTGTGTGGTTGCTAGGGTTATCCGACATAAACACCTTTATAGGCCCCATACTAAGGTAAATACCTTTCGGTGGATTCGGGTCTGTGAAGTTCAAGGTCTGTGAGATGGGTGCAAGAATCTCAACGATCCTCCCCATGATTCCACCAATACTCGCCGAGGAAGTCTGAGCTGCAAGGAATGGGTTGACGGGCGAAGTTCCATTTTCTGTCAAGCTAGCCGCTAGTTGCATTTCCCGTGCCAGTTCAAGAGCTCCTGCGTTTGTTGCATTGCGAATAGCATCGATATCGGAATGATACGCAGGCCATCCTCCATCACTAAACCAAAATAACAACCGCCAAATCTGTCTTAATGCATACGGCAGAAACACCAGCCAGACCACTATTACTAACATAAAACGTAGCCAAGTTGCTAGGTTTCTGACAATGTGCATGGCAACATGCTTCATTAAGAGGGGGAACGGTAGCGACTGTGGCATATTGGGCGAGTATAGTTTTGTAAATCGAAAGGGCGTCTTGCAGAGCTCGCAGTGCTTCTTTTGAGAATGGGATAACCACTCCATCAAGCAGTCTTGGTGGACATACTTGATACTCCCACTACACTTGCACGGGTGAAAGAGGGACTCGGAGTCGCTGCCTTCTCCTCGACATATTCTGCATGTATCACTGTCCCCGTTCCCATCATCTCCCATCTCGGTGTTTGTGGCGAACTCGGGGTCGTTCATGATATCCGGAGGCTGCCCGGCCGGGGGTGCTGTTGGCTCGAAGACCGGCTCTGCCATATCTGCGGTAGACGCGGGGAAAGGGCAGAAACGAATTTCTTCAGATCTATGGAGGTCTCTCAATATCGTAGACGAAGATGGCACAAAAGGGACTCGAAGGCGATGCCTTGGGCTCAGCGTAGTTGTAAAACCATCTGTGGATGGTTTAGAATGAACCTTTGACAGAACCCTGTGAATCCGGCACTCGGAGGTATATCAAGAGCGTTTGTTGCGCAATTTGGATGATTCAGACGGTCGTAATGGGGAGGGCGTGGGATTGACGTGATGTGAGATGGGAATGGTTGTCGCTTTGAATGTGGGATGGGGGACTTGTTGAATTCCCTCCTCAGCTGGCCTTGAGATGAGATGATGCCGTTGTCCTCGGGTAAACTACGGGATAATTTGACTGGAGAACAAAGAAAGTCTAGGCAGACTAGGAATCGAATACTCGTATTATTGGCTGTCTTGTGAGTTACGACATCATTGCATTTACTACGGAGTACTACGAGAATATTAGTCGGGGCAGGAGCAGTTTCTTAAACAGTTTTATTTAAGTACTTTCATTCCATATCTTGAATGATTTATCTTCATCAATCAAATTTCTATTGACTTGATCAAGTTTCGTGTATTACTTGTGTAATATTATTATGTAATATTCATTCAAAAAGATTTAATATTATGGCTAATGGTTCTTAATCATTCTAGGAAATGTTTATTGCCGCATCTTTGTCTATCATGAGGTTGTTTTGGCTGAAGTGTGAGTAAAGGAGGGAGCTCGCTGGACCTCGGCAAAAAGGCCATCATCTCGCATCAAACCTTATTGCCACGAATTGCCAGCCTGGCCAGGCATCAAAGTCGCTAAGCGTCAGATGCAAGAAATCCGGTAAAATAATAATAAGCTTACACTAAGTGCCTGGCCTACATTTTCAATTTCTATCTCTAAACCAATAGAATAAATTATATTTTTATAATCAAAAGGTGGCTTTGTCTCATACCTATCTATCGCGTGCTCCCGACCGATTCCAGTTCCTTGGTCTCTGGTGACTGGACTGGTCTCGCTCTCCTGAGTCCTGATGTTTTCCTGCCGTCCGATGACGTTGGCTCTAACAGGGTCTTGGCTTTTTGCAGCCACAGCGTAGCTCAGGTTCTTGCATGCGCATCAGCATCCCACCGCAACCAACCTGCACCAAAAGCTCCCTAATCTCGACGCCCTCCCCAGATAGAAAAACATTATCAAGAAATATTTCAGCTCTCCCTCTCCCTTTTGTCCCACATCCATCTTGTGCCTCGCTGCTGTGCTATCTATCACTTTCCGCCTCTACTGCTACTGCTGCACCACTGTCCTCCCTCGCCTCCCTACGAGGCTACTGGTACCCCTTCTCACGATCCCCCAGTTGGTCCGTGTAGACTTTCAAGGTTGTTTGAGAGCACCGGGCAGCAAGCTCAAGCTCAAGCTCTCCGTACACAAGCTCCAATCCATTGCACCAATTCTTCATCAACATACCACCGATATTTCCCATCCACCAGCTCTTTGAAGCTGCATGTTGTGAAAGATGGGTAGCTCAAAGCCGATGGAGTCGGGGAAGAAGTCGTCAACGAGTAATGGGAAAGCAGTCAACGGCCAGCCGAAATCTCCTCCAACAAATCCAAAGACGAAGACACAGACGCAGAAGCCAAAAAAGACTGGCTCGCGCCTGTTCAGCATAATCTCCAGGCATGTCTTCGATCATCATCCAAGCCAATAAATGCTAACATGCATTCCTAGGTTATTAACTTGGTACTCAATCATTACCATATTTTTTCGGTGTCCGTCGACGCCAGATCTCCTCACAGACATCTCTCCCAAAATCTGCAAGCCTTATTTCCGATTGGAGGCAGCAGTCTCCCCGTATCTCTCACCATACTACGATATATATGCCGCACCTTATGTTGACAAGGTAAAGCCCTACTACGAAACGGCCAACAAGAAAGTTATAACACCTGTGATCGTCTTGGGAAAGAAATATGGCGCTCCTCGCGTAGTGCAAGCGCAATCATATGGCCAGGCTCAATGGGAGAAGAATCTACAACCGCTGGTGCAGAAATATCAAGACGTGGCAAAGACAAAATATGACGAAACTCTGGGGCCGCACGTTAAGCAGGCCGTTGATGTCACATCTCCGTACTATGAGGTACTGAGAGCAAACGCCCTTCAAACTTACTACGGGCATATACTGCCAACATATAACATGGTTGAGCCATATGCCATCGATGGCTATCTGATCACAAGCGATTTTGCTCTCAACACCGCCTTCCCATACGTTGAATGGGCATGGACAACAAGCGCAGTATTCGTGGAACGTACAATCTGGCCTCAAGTGCGAATACTATATGGTGAAAATGTCGAACCACAATTAGTGAGAATCGGACAACGCCTTGGCAGATACCGCGATGGGAGAAAGCTCAAGGCGGTCGTGGACGAGGTTGATAGGTAAGAGGAGGCTTCATGTTCTTTTAAGTCAACACTAAACTTTCTAGTTCCTCAATTCAAGCGACTATACCCAATTCGAAGTTATTGGAGACAACTGCGCCCTCAACAGATTCGGAATTCTCAGCATCAGATTTTTATTCTACGAATGAAGATACCGAGACGATTGAGAATACAGAGCCTCCATCTTCCGAGCCCACGATCGTGCAAAGTACAGAGCAAAGTACAGAGTCGGATGAAGAAATTGAGGCCAAGAAAAAGGCAATTCGGGATAAGGCACAAGAAATCGTTGCCAATGATCTTAGGACTTGGCAGGAGAAGTTCGCCAAAGCTGCCGATGAGGGCTCAGATGAAATGGAGGAGCGAATTAACGAGATCTCAGAAACTATGGTTAAACAGTCGAACGGCGTTGGAAACGCGCTAATTGTACAGTTGGAAGAAACTGTCAAGTCGGGGTTCAAATCTCTCAAACGCGACATCATCTCAATTGTGGAGAGTAAGAAGGATTCCGAAGAGTCAGAAAAGGAACTCGCGCAGGCGGTCCGCAAAACTGGCCTTGCAATCAAAGAAAGAGGGCAAGCAGTTCGAACTTGGAAACTGAATTTTGATCAAGAAATGAACTCCCTCCTGGAACAAACCGCATCAGACACTTTTGACATTCTCGACACTATCAGAGACATGGGATTACAAGAGATAGGAATGAGATGGGCCTGGACTGATGGAATTACTCATAAGGATTGGACCAAATACCACAAATTGAAGGGTAAGTTTGACGAGTGGCGTTTGGATGTCGAAAAAGTAATCACTCAACATCCTGGTCTTGATCGTGTCCGTGCAGCTACCGAAGATGTCGAAAGCAAGGCAATGGGGATTGCAGAAGAAGCTGCAAAAGAATTGGCACGTCTCAAGGGAACAGGACGGTGGAAGATTGCGATGGAAGATAGTAGCGACGATTTCAGTACCAAACACATGCCAGCAGCGGCGGCCTCGCTGGGCAAAAGTTTGAAGGAGAAGGTTGTGGAAGGGAGCGAAACTGCTCAGGACGCTGCTCAAGAAGCATTGTCTAACATACAGAATGCTGCGTCAGGTGTTTCTGATACTATCGTTGGCACCAAACAAGGCACTATTGAAAGCTTGAGTTCTGTTGCCAGCTCCAGTGCAGGGAGTCTCGCTAGTGAGGCATCCAGCGCAATAATGGGGAGCCAGCAAGGGGGCGTAGAGAGTATGGCATCAATGGCAAAAGCCTCTGTTGATAGTCATGTCGATCAAGTCTCTAGTTCAGCTCTTGGATCATCCCAAGGAACTATCGAGAGTATTGCCTCAATCGCAACAGAAAGCGCAAAGTCAGCCGGTTCTGGTATCTCATCCTCGATATCCTCTGCCAGCAGTCAGGTTTCGAGCGTTGCCTCCGATGCGTCGGGCTCTCTCAGCTCCGCCACTTCCTCTATCGTAAATTCCTTGTCAGAAAGCGTTGACGCTGCCTCCAGCTCGGTTGAGTCGGCGGCATCATCTGCTAGTAGCACTGCATCAAAAAAGGTTTGGGGAGGAGCCATGGCCCAAAAGGTTGAAGCTCGTCAAATAATCTTTGATGATTTCATTGACGATTCCGATGACGATACTTTCAGCGAGAGATTACAGAGCATGGCAAGTGAAGCAGGTGACAAGTACGCCGATATTACAAAAGCAGTCAGCGAGGCTTTGTTGAAACCCTCCACCACTCCAGGGTATCAGGTCACAAAATTAGCTGCTCAAAAGTACTCGAGCGCTCTTGCAGCCGCCAGTAGCGCACTCTACGGAACTGAGAAAGGGCCAGGGGAGAGCGTTGCTAGTGTGGCTGCAAGTCGATACTCTGACGCTGTTTCCGCGTACGTTTCCCCTTTTGTTAAAATCTGCTTGATTTGACTACAGGCTGATAGTTGCTATAGTGCAAGCATAGCTCTCTACGGGTCACCAGCCCCTGTCACTGCGTCAATTGCTTCACAGGCTAGCGGTGCATATAGCAATGTCCAGGCTGCTCTAGAATCGGCCAGATCATTAGCTCAATCCAGGCTCTCTGAAGGTCTCAATCTTGCTTCAAACCGGTTCTCGGATGCGAAGAATTATGTAGCTGCCATAAACACTGGCACGACTCAGAAACAAAAACTGTCTCTTCAAATGCAAGAACAGTATTACGCTGGCGTTGGAATGGCACATGCGAGATATTCTGAGTACATGGCGGCAGTTTCCGCGGCCATCATGCCAAAAGCAACTCCTTTCCACGAAAGTGTGTACAGCAAAGCCAGCGCTGGTATTGTCGGAACGGAACCCCATGGATATGAGAAGGCTTTGAGTACTGCTGAATCCTACTACTCGACTGCTATTTCCAAAGCATCGGCTCAACTAAGCAACTTTTTGTCCTCCGTCTCAAGTGCAGGCGAAAAGGGTAAGGATGTTGTCCCAACATCTAGTCTAGCTGCCCAGGCTTCTTCTCGATACTCTGCCTCTGTTGCCGAAGCCTCCAGCTCATATTCCAGTCTATCATCAGTAATTGCAAGCAAGATACAAGCCCAAGCATCCCAAGCATCAGGGGCCGTGTATGGTAGTGAAACGCCTCTAACCGAAGTTATTGCTTCTAAGGCGAGTGAAAATTGGGAAGCTCTCATCAGCAAAGCTAGCGAGCAAATATATGGCGCAACGACTCCTTATGTAAGCTACTATTTCTTTTACTATTCTTTCATCTCCAAGGTTTATGCCTCCAATTATCACATCTGAAAACTAACATCTACTGTTTTAGTTTGTTACTCGCCAATTATTGTCAGAGGCCAAGGAATACGGTGCGGTTGCTACTGGTGCAGCCACTTCCCAGTATTTTGTCGTACAGTCCATCATCAGCGAACTTATAATCGGCAAAGATGCTACATATACAGAGAGTGTTTACAACAAACTGAGCTCCGTTTATTATACAAATGCTGATGATTTGGTGTCTTCGGCATCATCTTTCGCGAACGAGGCTTACTCCTCAGTCTTCTCCGCGGTGTCTGTCATGTTTACTCCGCCGGCGACTATTGAGGTAATCCTCGATTCAGCATCATCGCGAGTCAACGATGTGGTGCAAGCAGCCAGCATACAAATTTATGGAACCAAAAAGGGATCATACGAACAAGCCAGGTCAGCAGCGGCCTCTGCTTATAGCTCGGTTCAAAGCGCTGCCTCGGAAAAGATCTACGGTACTAGCACTGGCTACGCCGAGGCTGCCTCGAGCTCCATTTCACTGGCAGCTCTTTCCGCCCAACGAGCCATCTCGGAAGCTATCTATGGAACTCCTACTGGGAATGTAGAGTCGGCTACCAATGTAGGAGCCGAGAAGTACGCATCCGCTACCTCTGCCGCTGCGCAAGCTTATGCTTCTGCCCAAGCGAAAATCAGCAAGGCAATCTATGGAGAGGAGCAAGGCGCTATCGAAAGTGCACAGTCTCGGTTATCTGCTGCCGTGGAGTCTGCTCGCGTTCGTCTAGCTGAGTTCGCCGCGAATGCTGGTGAGGGGGCGAGTGAGTTCGTCAAGCAGGCTAGTGAGGGGGTGGAGGAGTTTGCGAGTAGTGTGAGTAGTGCTGTTGCAGCGGGGAAGACGGCGGTTAAGGATGAGTTGTGATTTTCTTGGATGATATGATTCCAGCTATTTTCCCTTTGTTTGCTCGATGAGATGGAGCGTATTTTAATGAAGATATGAATGCACAAAGTCTGATATGAAAGGGAAAAGGGTTTTCCACTTCCACTATCTAGGTTTCTGGGGTGGGGCGGGGATGGGATGGGAGGGGTGGAGATATTTGTAAAATGGAATGGAATGGAAGGAAAGGGATGTTACGACCTGGAATATTATTACTTTTACAACATTGTCTCTTTTTGAGAAATGATGGGTGGGTCGGTGGATGGGCAAGAGGCGTGGGGCGTGGTGTCCGAGTCTTTGTGTCTGTCTGTCCTCTTGAATTTTTCGACGTTTTTAAGCGATACTTTTTCATTCTTTCCTTTGTGGGTGTTCTTCTCTCTTTTTTTTTGTATGAAATATAAATATATAGTGAACAATATACCTGAATGTGTTTTCTTGATCTCGGTGTGTTGTCATAGGATGGTTGTTGAGTGGAGTGAAGTGTGTATAATATACTAGGTAGATGGTTCTGTGAGGGGTTTCATGCTGATTATGTATGACTTGAAGATAGATAAAAGAAGTAGGCAAGCCAAGGTAATTCTATCTTCTATAAGTTGCAACAAAATATCGTTCATATGGTCATCTGAGTCTTTTGAAAGGATATTATTCATTCTTTGAGCTTTCATTTTGACAGAATGATTAGTGATGTCAAGTAGAGGCATTCCTATTTTTAGCTATAAGTGCTTGCCCGTGTCACTATCGGGGTCAGAACTTTAGACACTGCTTCGGCCGTAGTAAACAAAATTCCTAGGAGACGATTCAGTATTCTCTGTGTAGTATTCTGCATTGCCGAAACTCACCTCCGCTGAAAACTGCTCTACTTAGTCTCATAAATGTCCCTTTCCAAAATCCTCTGATGCCACCATCTATCCAGATACTCTTCACGGCTTCCTTCGTGGTTGTTATCTTCGCTGCCTGACTCCTAGTCTTTACAGTATCAAACGGCTGGGTACACAGCGTCGTAATGATTCCAGAAGCTGACCCATTTCCAAAATTCACCAGAATGCTTTGCTGGATATTCCTCACTTCTTGAAAATCTTTCAAAATATTGTAGGAGCCCATTCTAAAAGAAGTGGCCGAAGCCTGCTTCAGGGTCGTTCCAGCAAAGCCCCGGTAAATCCCAATAAACCCATCCTCACGAAGAATCATCCGAATGGCGTGCAATGTCGTCCGGTATCGTTTCACACCTCTCGCATCATCAATCAAAGCCGTTTTAATCCTCTCCGTTGGCGTAACTGCAAATATACTGGCCAAGATCCCGGCACTAGCACCTGCAAGCATATTATTTGCTGGCGTCAAAACTCCTGTTTCTGCATCCCGAAAAGCGTTCTTGACAGTATCAAAACTTAGGAAGCGCACAGCATCTTTACCAATGCTACCAATCACTTGAACGCCACAACCTTTGTACATTGCACGAAACCCTTCTGTTTGATATAATTTGTTTACTACATTGAACGGGTTTCTGGGCGATTTGACTCCAGGTTGGCTTCGAAGTTGAGATCGCGTCTTCAGGTACTCGAAGGGGTAGGTGCATGCGGCTTCGACGCCTCCAGCAACACCTCCGGAAATGAGAGAGACACTTATGGGAGTATTGGGTGCTTGCTTTCGTTTGGGTTTTGGGTCACTCATTGTAGGAGATGAACTATGAATGTCAATGTTCAGTGTTTGGTGACGGCAATGATGGGGGTGAGTTGGGGAAAGAACTAATAGAGACTAAAGAGCTGTTCGGCCCGCACGTGTAGCTGAATTTAGATTGTGTCTACTATACCAAGTATGGTGACAAGACTAATGACTCGAACAAAACCGTAAGCTGTTCGGGGTGTACCTACATTTGTGCCTAGTTCCTACTTATATTCAAGTACAGTACTAGATGTGCGTTACCAAATTATATATAGCAATTATAAAAATGATCATTAATTACTCGTAAGATCTCACATTTGGTACCTAAAGGGCGCCGAAATGGGGGTGAGAGTCGAGTGAGGATCAAGAGAAAGATAGTTCTATAATTGTAGGATTATCTGTACCTCAAGATTAGAAAAGGTGTTTGTTTGTTTAACTCTAGCGAGTCAAGTGTGTAATACAATAGACCTATGACCTATGTGTTCTAAATTATCAACTCCTACTTACATGCCAAAGCAAGGGTAGCTAGCTACGTGCCTAGTACTTGTAGATGTCTATAGTGCGCTAGTCCTAGAGGAGCAGAGCGATACTGGCTTACTTAGCGTGAGTCACATGTTAGCTACCAAGCGGCATTTACTAGTGTATATCAACACCATGATCTGTTATTTACTGACTAGAAACTACTAAGAACCATGTCTTCTCTAGTATCAATACCACTGCCTCTCCTGGTGTCTTCAATTTTGACTTTCTGATATAGATAAGCTTAAAAAAGGCTTCTTTTCGGAAGTTATCGCCTGATTAAGAAATTTCAAACCTTAAAATCGCGACGTACATGTGTCAACCTTGATCACTTCAAGTCACTTTAGATTACTTTAGGTCAATCTCAGCTTATACCAATTGGTTTGTTGTAAGATTACACATCTTAAAAAAGACTCATCTCCCCATATCTCTAATGTGACTATATTTCAGATGTGCGGGCCGAACGGCTCCTAAGCCATCGCTTCGCATGCACTCAAAAAAGTCATCGTACTAGAGCCTAGAATACCCTGGGATAATTAGCTTGGACTATCCCAAAATATCCTGGGAATAAAATCTTACAAAAGCTAGTTGTCCTAGAAGAGTTCGGACGTTTAATTTACTCGTGTATTTTAATTACAAGAAGATAGTGTTATAGATAAAAGCGAAAGCTGGCTTTATTTCTGTATTGAGAAGTCGATCGTATAAGTTTGTCGCTCACAGTTCCTCTAAATATTTCTTGGCTTCTTTATAGCGACACTCATTCTATTACCTCTTAAGTTTAGAAGTTAGGGGTTAGTGCCTTTGAAGAAAGGTTGAATACTTGACTTTTTGGAAAATGGAAATACTGTACTGTATAGAAGGGAATTTAGTAGGGTGGGAAAGAAATATGCAATTACTTAAGGAAAAGTCCTAAAAAGAAATAGAAAAAAAAACAGCAAAAAATATCCTAGCTCCTATTTGAGGAGCGCCCAGGATATTAAACCAGACTAACTGAGTTTTTTGATTATTTTTAGGCGGTGTTATAATGTGCGATAGATTTGAATGCCTCGCACATAGGGTGGTATTCCCAAGCATTGTCGATGTTACCGCTGGGCCAAGACAACTGTTCTGTTGAATTGGTGACAGTGAGGGTCTTATTCAGATACAAGTACTTTTGTCGTTTAAATTACGGGTATTCTTTTTTGTGCGACCAATCATATCGCGCCATAAGAGACACGTGCTGTTAAGGGATAGGTTCTGATTGGCCAGATTTTTTGGTCTGTAAGTGAATAGCCTTCCTGCTGATATTGGGTTGTTTGGTTGAAGGTTGATAGGGAGGGAGATTGAGCTAGTGTTACGCGTAGGTATAGTAGATGTGAAATATATGTATAAGACACGTTGACATAAATTCGTTCCTTTTCATGTAATTTTAGAGCAAACAGTGTCACGTAAGCGCTAGTAAGTATATAGGGTTTTTTACAATAGCACTAGGGAACATATAAGTATTTTAGGATAAACATTACCTAGGTAGTATAAACGTATACTCGACCCGCCTATAGTAGTACCAAAAACGTGTAGTTCTACACAAGAGTGATCGTTGTCTGGGTCCAGCCTCCACTCCAGCTATTTGATGACGATTTATTACTGGTAAGCTTCCTCCACAAGCGGCTAAGCAAATTGTCCTCGAAAATCCCATCCTTTAGCCCCTTGGAACTTGTGTCTCTCCTCGCAACGTAAAAAATCCCAATTCGTCGAAACTCATGCTCTACGTTCGTTTTCGATATTATGATCCCAAGTAGATACTCTCCATTTGCTACAATTGGCATGAGGTATTGTTCTTTGGTATAATTATACTGTTCATTCGGTTGGTCGTCAAATCTGGCATGTAAGCCATGCATGGAGAAGCCTCCGATGTCGTATAAAGACCTGTCGATAGTAAATAGCTTCAGCCAGCAGCCGAATTTTAGATAACCAGTTAAAATTTCACCCGTGATATCAGCGCTTTTCGACACGACTTTTGAATCCAGCAAACGAACGAACACCTCTTCTATCGGAAGTGTATCCCCAAGAAACTTGCATTGGGCAGTGACTGAAGCCCACGACCAACTTGGAGCTCGATAATTTTCGGATCTAATCGGTCCATTACTGGTTCGTCCAGGAGACTCAACACACCAAAGAAGGTCATACGTAAGGCTCTTTTTCCACAGACCTGCCAAGTATTCGTCCTTTTCAACAAGCTGCATTCGCTTGGCAATTCCTGATATTGCCACTAATTTATCCTTCTCCATGGTCAGAAGAGATGGCGAGTACTCTTCGACTATTTTATGCCACAATCGAGTATTGGATGCTGGAAGCGTTTTGCCGGGTTGTTCAATACTTTCGTAACGAGCGAAATGACTCAAAGCAGCGACACTAGGTTTAAGTCTTTTAAGAGGCCTACCAGAACCCCAAGAATATTGATTGATAGTTCGTGCGGGCATTCCGTATGGGTGTGTCTCACAAGCTGTCTGCGAAGTACGTTAGTAGGGTTAACCCATGATTCATTTCAATTGGTATAAAACCTACGAGCTCGCCACATTCCCAAAATAACTGAGTACCAGTGAAGTGAATAGTTCTGGGGGCCAGCATTCTCTCTTGTAAAACCCACCCTCTTGTGTTCAAAGTGGCTTTTCGAACATTGCATCTCCATATCGATTCTGGCGAGAGAAGGAATCGTAAACTTTCGGGTGGAGGGATTGTTTTCTCTCCTTCAGAAGGTGTGGCTGCCCTGGCAATTACAATTAATGGCTGAGCGAGCAGAGGTGGTCTTGTGAAAAGCATGCCATCTTCACCACCAGATGCTCCAGTCGCAGCAATATTGAAAACGCAATTTTCGTATACTTCACCCATTATCGACGACTCCATCTCCCAATCTTCCGCGGAGTCCTGAATAATACACAGGGAATCAATCCACAAATATGTGATGTTGAGCTTCCTCGTGATTTCGATTGCATCCCGAAATGTTTTGGGAAGTATTTCAGGATCAATGGATTTTTGCATCGTGCCCAGATTAGACATCGACAACTTCGGGATAGATTTCGTACCCCAACAGTGGCTCAGAGTTACATAAGGCGACTGTCGTGTATTTACATCGGAGATGTGCAAGCACACCTTTGAATCTGGATCAAGCGAGCCGACATCTAAAACCCTCGTAGGTAATCCACGATTCTGACTTTCTTGCTTACATTGCGTATGTGTATTGAAACAGGAGTCTGCCCATCTGGCGACGCATGATATAGACTCTGTGCAACCAGTAGTGCTACCGCGTGGAATCGTTTGCAGAGCGCTATCTAATTGAAGCTCATGGTTAGCACAATACATCTTCTTTTCGAATTAGGTTCTGGATATAAGTCCAAATAAAGTTCGAAAGTCTAAAGGGTAGCTATTTGAGGAAGGGACGCCATAGTACACGCAACCAACCTTTCAAGGGGTAGCCAATGAAATCCTCTATGTGGCTCTCCCAAAAAGAGCCTGAAGGCTCGTCAACAAAAAACTGAAGTTGCAATCTATATGTATCTTCCTGTTTCCAGCTCCTCTCGAAATAGAAGCGGGAGTTTCCGTGGTCCTTATCTTCCTCTTGTTTCTTATATTCGAAAGAATACCAAGCCAGAGCGCAGAGATGACAATAGCGTGATGAATTCAGTAAGGCACTTGGGCTAGAATGATGGTCAAATCTGCTATACATGGTGTGCGCAACATCTGAGGGGGCCACCTCGCCGGTGCCCTCGAGTATCTTGGGCAACGGCTCCTCAGAATACGGCTGAGCGAACATGGCTTCACAAAGAGAACACAGGTGCGAAATATCCATCTTGGTACAATAAATAACTTAGTCAGTAGGGGAGGTGTTTCTGCCACAGGCGTGGTTTGATTTGGCAGCGAAAATGAGGCACAGTACTCCGTACATCTGTAATCTTACTACCAACTCTTTTGGCCAATTCCTTGCTAAAAAGTGGGCCTTTTTAAGTGTTTTTAAGACTCGAAGAGGGCATTGATCTGCTAGATTTGCCAAGTGACAGGCTTAGGCCCCCTCGTCTATCCCTTGTACCCCCCTTGCACAACACATTTAATCCAGCTTTCTCAGCCAATCCAAGTGTAGATTTGAGGCTTTTGTGTGACTCGAAAAATATCCTTGTCTATGCAAGAGAAGGTTGCTTTTCAAGACTCTACACCAAACTCTTGAATACCAAAAGTGGGTGCTTACTCACCAACCCACTAAAATAGCACTACGCTAGGCCCCTTGAGCCAAACACAACTTCTAGTTGATTTTCCCCTGCACTTAGGTTGCAAGTTTTCTAGGGTAAAAAGAGGCCCACAAAAGTTGCAGAACACCTCTACTGTACCATCCAATGAAATCTATCGCTGATAAATCTCACATTCTTCTGTACAAGGTGGCTAGAAACCCTTTTCCCTTCAATTAACGTAAGTTAGCTTTAAGATATCTTGACTTTGTAGGAAAATTACCTCAGTTATCCTAGGAATTCTCGTTAATTGCTTAAATAGAGTTACGCCATTATCTCCTCGTTCCTACACATGTACGTTTGGATTTTTTGGGTTCGTCGTATCTACTTTAAGTTTAAGAACTTGTTCGCGATAGGTTCAATTTTGCCTCTTAAAACAGATAAGCTTTAAAAAGGAGTTGTTTTAAGAAGATATCATTTAAATAGAAAATCGTGAACCCAAAAATCGAAACGTACATCTGTAGGAGCGAGGAGATACAGTTTAAGTATTCAAGTATTAGAGTAATTTTGCCACTGGATTTTTATTTATCAATAAAGTTTGTTAGTGGGAATGCAAGTTATAGATCTATTTATAGAGTGATCTTGCCGGCGACTTTTAGTAACAGATCATTGTAGAATAAGGAAATGAATTTGTATTATATCCTTAATATTGTCTAAGATAGGCCTGTCTAGTACGGAGTATATAACCTAGATATTTAAGTGTGTGATTCTACTTGCGAGTGTGAGTAGGCCAGTCTAAATAGCGTTAACCTTTGTATAGAACTAGACTTAATTTGGAAATAACAAGTGGGATAACTTGCGACCTGAGCGTTGTTAGTACAAACTACGCTTGATCCCCTCCTGGCTCCACTTATTATTGATACAGTTTTTGCACAGATATTGTACGGAGTTTGTCCACCTTTTCGAACGAACCTAACCACTAAAATTTGAGTGCAAAATCACTCTATTGTTTGCCACATTTCCCAATCGGAAGCCAGTAATCCCAGCCAGCGCAGCCGCATCCGAACGACGCTCCACTGGCTACCAAGATCACTGCTCTCGAGATTGTATACATTTCGGTTTGAAAGGAGGAAAGATAGAACCATTTCTAGAGCCGACGACCCTAGTGACCAAAACGTGAAGCGAGAAAAAAGGGGAAAAAGCTCCCAAGTATAAGCTTTCATCATCTTATTTCCCCCGTTTGTAAATAAGAGTAATATTATCAAACATTGGCATTTAGGTCACTTCTTTTGTTGAAATCAATAAATCTCTCAGAAAAGCTTCTGTATCTCTTCCATCCACAAGTCTTCCAGCATTACCGCTTCTACATTTTCTATGAGGTTAGATTCCTATAATAAGGATTGTTGTCGACCTGACCCGTCGAGATGTGCGTCGGCCGCTCAGCAGGAAGGTGAGTAGAAGGTTGCGGACAAACTTCCCCTTGTTCCCTCTCCCTAGCATGAACAATAGTCTCAGTAATAACATAAATCCCTTCTTTCGAGCCTCTATCATATTTCTCTGAGGTCTGAGAGGTCTGGGAAGTCTCCTCCGCGGTCTTTTCAGGCTTCACAATATGTTCCTGACTACCGGTGACCGTCGTACCGGTCACTATCGTTGCTCCCAAAGTCGTCAATGGATGCATCGATCTTCCACCGCTGAACTTCTTTCGATTCGGGTCAAGACTACCACCAGGCGAGACATGGAAGTCGCCTGCGTGGTCCGCGCGGGAATTGGCTCCGTGTGAATGGGTAAGAGAGCGGAAGGTTGCGCTTTCGCTGATGGTTCGGATGGTTCGACGAATGAATGGGTAGATCATTGGGATATTGCCTATTATCACTGCGACGAAAGTTTCCCGAACTGCCCATGATCCGGCTTGTTGTGCACCTCCTACGGGATCGCGAAGAATTAGGAAGCAACGCAGGATACCGGCCGTCATCACGAAAATACCTCCACTGAACATGCCAAGAAGGAGGGCCTTTCGACGATATGGTATGTTGGCACGCCATAGCATCTACAAGAATTAGCATTTCTGTTCTCGGAGTGGGTGTAGGAGAACTCACTGGTAGTGGGATGGACATCAAATACAAATCTGTGACAACATTGAGAACCACAGTCACGTACAAATCGATGTGGGAAATTGCCGGCTGACAATGATCTGGCAGAAGAGGCTCAGTAAAAAGGTAATGTGCCTGAGGAACCTTCATGACTTACTACCAGGGTTTGGATTGATTTGCCAGTTTTTCTTGAAAGGATGACACCCAAGCAAGATAGACATCTCCGTAGAAAGGTAAGTAACGAAAAGAATCGCATATCCCAATCGAACTCTTGGCTTCATATCATCTACTCCCTCCCTAGAATAGCAAAAATTCATTTAGCGAGCTGATTGTAGAGCGATCAAGGTCTTGTAAGAAGCTGGAAAAGTAGCTTACGTTAAACGCTCATAGAACACACACATACAGAACTTCAATAACCATAACAGCAAGGTGTAGAGCGACCACCCAATGAGTTGGATTTTTGAGCCTCGGACTCGAATGGTCCATTCAGACGAATCCACGACAAGTGAGGCTCTTTCCTCATCCGTCATGCCATTGTTGGCTAGACCATGTGACAAGGCACCAACCGACCATGCTGCAACGGTCTCCATGGTGTAGATGATCTACCAATACAATGTCAGCGCATGTCTCTGGATTACCCTCCTAATAGAAAGAGGGACCATAGGGACCGAATCAAGCCTTGGAGAAAGTGGCTATCAGAGAAGTAGAACATTTTTTACTTACACCAGCGACTAGCATAATGTAGTCATCAGGCTTCAGACCGCGAAATCCAACAGACGACAAGCGGGCATAAGTTCGAAGCCCAATGGCAAAGAGACCAACACTCAGGAGGCTGAAAGCCTCAGTCACAAAGTCGCTCATGGTTGATTGCGATGCAGGCTGTCAAATCGATAATGATTTGTGTAGATGTAAAACTCTCCAAAACACAGCTATACTATCTTCGGGAAGGCTGCTCTGATATACAAGAGGGCGAATTGACGTCAAGAACCTTGCAGGCCCTAGAGATGTTGAGGTGCATCAAAAGCGTAAAATCGATGGAGAGAACGGAGAGGTAACATCACTAAATCGGAAAGGATAAGTCACCAATCATGCAAAGTGCCAGAAGCAAAAAACAGCAAAAACGTCCGAGAGTTGAGAAAAGAATTTAAGATGAACGGAAGGAAACGAGATCAGCACTCTCAACTTCTTTAGATACAGCTGTATTGTTATCGACGCTCACTGTGCCATGCAAACCCGGTCTACAACCTGGGTTCCCTCGACCGTTATGACTCTGGGGGGTCAAAAATTTATCACCGCTTAGCCGAGAACTGACCGATAGAAGCGAATCCTTACTAGCAAAAGAAAATATCGGGGCTGGACCACCACCCAAGGAATACCAGAATAGAAGGTTTAGTTCCTGATTTCAGAGTTTGGCGCTAGCACTGACATTCTTCTCTTTCCTCTTGGAAGTTTTGCATGTGTTGATATCAAGTAATTAAATTGCATTATCGGAAGACTAAAAAGTGGAAGTGACGTGAAGAAATGCCGTAGTTTTTGAGTTTCTCCAGCGGGATCTTCCATCTACCAGGGTAACAAAAAGAACGGAAACTCTCGAGACAGGAAGGAGGTTATGGTTTCAAGTCTGGAGAGGAAGGGGAAGAGCCCATTTTGCCAGAATCCCTCCCCATCGGATTAATCTGGATGAACTAAGGTTTAGACTTATATTCGGCCCTAGTTGATACCATGAACTAACTCAACTAGGCAGAACGTCCGAATGTGTACCCAGCAGGCTGGTCACCACGGACGGACTTCATCCAGCCTTATGCCTCCAACGGTTGGCGGCTCTCCAAGGCGGTATCTTGTTGGCTTTTTGTAAATGAATATAAATTGACGTGAACGCGCAGAATTTTCCGGTTGACAAACTATGTTTTGGTTGAGGGAGGAATTGCGTGCACCTCGTTGACGCAGACACTCTGTAGTTGCTGGAATTGGGGAAGCACGTCAACTGCGCAAAGTCTGTTTTGAGATATTTCGAGGCAACCGAACCCGATAGCGGGCGAAGGCGAAGGCGTCGTGGGATGCGTATAATAAAAATAGAAAAATGTTCCGGGAAAACCTCCTAACTTTCATATCTTGACCTTGACCTTGACCTATAAAATATAGTATAATTGAAGCCACAACGTAACAATGAGTTCTGCGTATTGATGTGTCGATATCTCAAAACACATGACAATAAGGCTGATCAGGAACTTTGACGACAAAGATATCCAGCACTAAGGATGATCCAGGATGTTGATATTTTCAGATTTTCCGACCAGGTTGTGGATTTATCCTCCCCAAATAAGCCGACCCCGCTGCTGCCAAGCATTTTCGATATTTCGGAGAAGGCCCCCGGTGTGATTGTCCCTGGAATCGCGCATTAGCCGCCAACCTACAGACGTGGGGTACGAAGGTAAGGATTTGCCTTCAAGGCTTGACCTTATCGTTGGTGTTGTCAATGTCATTATCCCATCTGGCATTTTCTGGGGATCGAGCCGTCATTTTTCAACCCCTCTTTGCGCTCCATCCTCTTTCTCTTTTGCTCAATTCGACTACCTTATGCGATTTAATCGAAAATGGCATCCACAGAAACTGCCGATTTAATAGTCGTAGGTGCTGGTGAGTTATTCCACTATTGCGATGCTTCGCTTCTGAAATCCTTGCGGTTATTTCTTTCTGTACAACTACACTGCATGATACTTGGCGGTGTTTTCCAATAATTGTTCAAGCAAGCCTGGAGAAATCCTAGAATGGACTGCTTCAAATGATATACAGACATCTTGGAGGATGTTGCACAGTCTGTCGAAGAGTCGTGTTGAGATCATCCGGTGTCCTCGTCTCAAGAGTTATGCTAAATATTCTTGCACGATTAAAAGCATTCTTCGGGGAGTGTTGGGAGAATTGACTGACTCGTTTCAATTCTTCTAAACCTTGTCGAGCAATCAATCAAGAATGTTCTACTGGAAGCAAATGCCGGAAATAGTGACCGCGCCTACTAAGACTTGACCAACGCTCCATGTACACCTCGAAATGATATTGTGCTAGAGTTCTAACACAATTGAGTCGGTTATTCCAACTTAGTAATTCAACTGGGGCCCACAGCATTCCGTTATCTTAAACAGTTCGGACAATGAAAAGGATCGTTTGACGCTTCCTGGTAGAATATCAACGGCAATAACATAGCTAGAGACCTGAAGCTAACCACTTTATCAATAGGATGGGCCGGCCTAGCCGCTGCCAAAACGTACCTCGAAGTCCACCCCGAGTCCCAAGTCGTTCTACTTGAGGCCGAGTCTTCAGTTGGCGGGGTATGGGCCAGTCATCGTCTTTACCCTGGCCTAAAAAGCAATAATATGGTTGGGACATATGAGTATAGCGACTTCCCAATGGACGAAGCAACCTGGGGCGTTAAGCCTGGTCAACACATTCCCGGAAAGGTGCTCCACGAGTATTTGACAGCATATGCCAAGAAATTTGGTGTACTTGAAAGAACTCGATTCAATACAACGGTCGAAAGTGTTAGGCGAGGAGAAAAAGGAGGCTGGTTGTTGGAGACCAATAACGAAAAATTGATTTTTGCAAAGAAGTTGATCATTGCTACTGGCTTGACATCTCAGGCTTTTATGCCAACTTTTGAAGGACAGGACTCTTTTGAGGTACCATTGTTCCACAGCAAAGACTTCTTGCAGCACAAGGGTACACTCAAAACAGCCAAAAAAGTGACGATTCTTGGAGGAACAAAGTCTGCCTGGGATGCTGTTTATGCCTATTCCTCTGAAGGTGTCCCAGTTGATTGGATAATACGAGGTAAATCTGACGACAGAATTAGCAGAACACTGTGTCTAATGAAACCCCAACAGAATCTGGTCACGGACCCGTCTGGATGGCGCCACCCTACGTAACGCCACTCAAAAAATGGCTCGAAAAGCTTGTTCATACTCGGTTCCTCACCTGGCTATCGCCATGTATTTGGGGAGACTCTGATGGATATGGCAACATTCGGGGATGGTTACACGGTACAGCAATCGGACGCGCTGTGGTAAACCGCTTCTGGGCCATTCTGGGTGGTGATGTCTTGACGTTGAACAAATATGACAGCCATCCTGAAACCGCGAAATTGAAGCCGTGGATACCAGCCTTTTGGGTTGGTGCTGGGTTGAGCATTCTCAATTATGAGACTGACTTCTTTGAGCTGGTGAAGAGCGGCAAGGTGAAAGTCCATATCGCTGATGTTACCAGGCTGTCAAAAGGAGTGGTCCACCTATCTTCTGGTGAAACCTTAGAGACTGATGCACTTCTATGCTGCACAGGTTGGAAGCACAGCGCACCCATGAAATTTCAACCAGAAGGACTTGAAGCAGAGCTTGGCCTTCCACACCTAAAGGACGCAACACAAAGCGAGGAACCGCTGACTGCGAAGGCTGACGCTGAGATCTTTGCAAGATTTCCACGATTGAAAGATCAACCCAAGCAAAACGAAAAGCTTCGGCCTCTCACAAACAACAGGGCCACCATTTCCAGCCAGGAAAGTCTGACATCGCCAGACTTGTATCGCTTCATGGTACCTACGAAGCCTATCTTCTTGGAGACACATGACATTGCCTTTGCTGGAAGTTTGATGACCATCACAACAGCAATTATCGCACAAACGCAAGCGTTGTGGATGACAGCATACTTTGATGGCAAGCTCGCTTGCACTAAGGACGTCGATGAACAGGCCTCCGCATTGCAATACTCTGCAACTCTTCACAACCGGTTTGGCAAGTGGCGATACCCTGGTGGATGGGGTGGCAAAATTCCCGATTTTGTTTTCGATGGATTGCCATATGTCGATATGCTGTTGAAAGACTTGTGTATCAACTCGAGAAGAAAGGCGAGTGGATTCAAGGAAATCACGCAACCTTACGGGCCGGAGGATTATGTTGGTATAGTAGGGGAGTGGAATGGAGGAAACTAAACGGGCCTGCCACGTGTAAACAAGACTGTAAGATAAATTGTCTAAACGATGAGTAAAAATGCGTTGCATTGCGATCATTTCGAAATAAGGAATTGTGGAATTGTGGAGTTGGTGATGTGGTGAGCCTTACCCGTCGCCAAGAAGTGGCTGCCTACCAGGCCCTACCTATGTCTTGTACGTAGTATATGAATATCAATCCTTGACATTACGCTCTTTTGTCACTAGGGAGGAGGGAGGTACCAGTTAGGAGGCAACTGATCTTGATGGTACCAACATCAGCCTTGCATGTAGGCGGCCCTTCTTTCCTCCTCTTACTCTTGGGAGACTCGTTGTTACCAGAAGTACAAGCACTGCATAATATTCATATCAGAAAGAGACAACCCAACTTGAAAACAGAGAATAACAACTCACATCAAAAGACGCCCAACGATGGATCTCTCCCTAAATAACCTATACATAGCTTTGAGCGCACGAGATATCGAAGGCTCCTATGTCAGTTGTCGTACCAACAGAAAAGTTTTCTTTCCAAATAGACTGACACTAAACCTTTCAAGCACTGGGGATTGATCTAACCAACATCTCATCCCTCAACTTCCTGTATTTATCACCATGCGACCATCTCCTCTGCAACAAATGGAAAATGGCTGGCCCAGACCGTATCCCAATCACTTCCCATGACTGAGCGAGCATTGATTCTTATCTGGCGTGTTGCAACAATCTCCACCACCAAAGAAAATTTTCATCGGGTCATGGCTATCATTCCAGCAGATGGAGAAACCTCAGCCAGAACGGGAAAGGATTTCAATTGTCGAAGTTGGTTGTTTGACGTTTTGGCCAAACTTGATGTCGAGGGGTGCCTAAAACTGGGCGTTGAGACCGGGTTTCACTCCCTAGACGTATATATGGTCGTAGGGCCAAATGAAAATAGATGAGATAGAGAAAAATGTAATTGGATATGCGAACAGCGTCGAGAATGATGTCGTTGCGGGCAAAAGAGGTCCGTTGGTCATGAATGATGACTGGATCTTGGGAGCGTAAGAAGTGAGAATTGACTCAGAAGAAGGCATGATATCAAAGTAGCAATATGAAATTTACCATAAATCAAACCTAGAAAGTTAAGTATTAAAGCATGATAGAAGATGCAGCTTGTTTTATCTGTTCTGAACAACGTCTGTAGACTCGAGTACCGTTCTAATCATTCATATCAAGATGTGTTCCGCAATCGACGTCGCCTCTCAATACTTCGCGGGTGGAATTAGAAGTGGAAGAAGTGTTATAAATTATAATAAGAGAGGATGGTTTTCATGATGTTCAAAGTGCATATGAGGGTAGCGCGTAACGTCACTGGCGCGGTTGGGGTAGAAATCCATCTATCCCATTTAAGCAGCCCCACATGGCAGTAAATTACATTCACCGCCTATGGCCTTGTCCAGATGGGAGCTCTGCAAAAACCTCCCCGCCAAAATAATTTCTGGATTGCGCCAACTAAATACTGTCAACCCCCAAACTACATATCTCACCACCATAAAATGCGTCCTCTCACCGAGACAGAGACGCAAACTCTCTTTGCAAAGCTTGCAAACTATACTGGAACATCCCTCAAGAATCTCATCGCGCCACTAGACAATGGACCAAATGCCGATCGATACGTCTTTCGCATCCAGCAATCAAGATGCTATTACGTGCGCCTTTCCCTCGCAAATCTCGCAACTTCTGTCGCCAAAGACAAATTGTTATCGTTAGGGACATGTCTAGGTACGTCACTCAATCCCCCAGAAAACTTATCTCATTCTAATAACGCAATAGGAAAGTTTACCAAGACTGGTAAATTCCGTCTTCATATCACCGCTCTCCCAATTCTCGCCGAGCACGCGCGATACAAGGTCTGGGTCAAGGCAAATGGAGAAATGCCGTTCTTATATGGGGGCCATATCGTGAAGGCACATGTTGGCAGGTGGTCGGATGATTGTCCTGAGCACCAGGGAGTGGTGGTGTATAGCATGAACGATACGCCATTGGGATTCGGAGTTACAGCAAGAAGTACACAAGAGGCGAGAAGGTTGGATCCTACTGGAATTACATGCTTCCGACAGGCAGATTGTGGAGAGTATTTGAGAGACGAGGACAGTCTTTTTGCGACCAGCTGATTGGGGAATTGCTGGCCCGGTAATTGCATTGGTGGAGTTGTGGGAGTCTTATGGCGTATATGTGGTCAATGGAACCTGGGTTTTATTTACGAAATCGTTTGTTGAAAGCGAAAGTATGCTTGTTACGGTGAAATATTTGCTCCATAAGGTACATATAACATGGCACAACGCCGGTTATGATTGTATGGATTGGACTGTATTCAGGCCTTCTAGTTGCCAGTGGTGGAAAAAATTGATTTCTCTATTCCGCTACTCCTAGAAACAGCTTTTCCGCTCTACATATGTCTACAAAAGTTGCCCTTGGCTCAATGTCTATTTCAATGAATGATTTCTCAAGAAAACAAACCTAGTTAGTTGTAGATACGGTGCAGCCAGAAAGCTACATATCAGGCTTAAAAGACAGTAGATAGCTTTAAATGACAAGATAGCAGTTTTTTTTATAGAGCGTACCTTTCCAATGTAAACATAACGTGGAGCGCATCCTAAGTTCCGACCTCTTCTCAAATTATACGAGGTAAAAAAGATAAGCTGATAAACTCGCGATTTCTTCGGTCGGAAAAACAATCGAGCTCCGCTGACATTTTTTTGGACCTACGTACAGTACATGCACTCCAGGGACAATTAATTTCAACGTAACAATCACCCCTTCAGATTACTTCCGTTCGACTTGATCTAATACAACATGCGAATATAAAAATCGAGAAGTAAATATGCTGCGACCCAAGAATACCACCTGTTTGTTTTGCACCTTCAAAGCATCACGGCAGCATACTATCTCTCGACAGTGGACGACCCAGCAAAGTGCGAATGTGAGCACCCAATATGCCAGTCGACCTGGTCGCATGAGTCTGGCAAAGGCACGAGTCGTTAATACCTCCGAACCGAAAGCTGGTGAAGCAGGACGACCCGGGAGGAGGAAACAAGATGGTCCTTTTGGTGGAATGAACTTGAGGGAGGCGAAAATTCATGGATTACCGGAGCGTTCAAATGCGCCAAAAGAGTGGTCAAGAGACCGGAATGAAAGGGGATCTCGGCCAGGTGGCAGGAAGTTGAAGGACGACCCACGATCTGGGGGATTTAAAGCATTGAAGATGCAAAGAGCGCTGGCACCAGTTTCGTATAATTCTCGAACGCGAATAAGAGAGGTTATGCGCCAAATCGAGAGCTTCGATCAATTTCCTTTGCTGGAAACAGTCAAGACTTCAATATCAACACAAGCACTACCTGGGATGGCGGAGATTACCCCAACTCCAGTACAGAGAATTGCAATTCCAGCATTATTAGGGAGCGAGTCCACGGGGAGAAGGAGTAAAGCAAAAGATGTCGAGGAGAAGAAAGAATTTTTGCTCGCGGCCGAAACAGGCTCTGGTAAAACGTTGGCATATCTTATACCTGTTATCAATGCAGTTAAATTGGCAGAAGCCCAAGACTCTGATTTCCAAGAGTACCAAACAGCAGTGGAAGAGGAGCGGACCAGAGGGAAAAGGGGACCTTCCTCAGCGCCTTCCATATCAGATATACCACATCCTACAATGGGACGACCTAGAGCAATAATACTTGTACCGACTTCCGAATTAGTGGCTCAAGTGGGCGGGGTGATCAAAGCTTTCTCTCATACGGTGAAATACCGGTCAGCTATGATATCCTCTGCTATCAGTGGCGCAGTTATACGAAACCGTCTGTTTTCACCAAAGGGAATTGATATCTTGGTGTCTACTCCACATTTACTATCCTCGATTGCTGATTCAGACCCAAATGTTCTGTCCAGAGTCACGCACTTAGTTGTGGATGAAGCCGATTCTTTACTTGATCGCGGATTTTCTCCATTGACATCAGCTATCATCGATCGAGCAACTCCATCTTTGAAGCAACTAATATTATGTTCCGCCACCATTCCACGAAGTATGGATAGCTATCTACGAACAAAATTTCCAGATATCCGGCGTCTAGTCACACCAAATCTTCACGCCATTCCTCGTCGTGTACAACTCGGTGTCATTGATATTGAACGTGACCCTTACAGAGGAAACAAAAATCTGGCCTGTGCCGACTCAATCTGGGGTATTGGAAAAGCAGCCGCTGATCACGACGGCCCAATCAAGGGCCAAATGGACGTGAAACGTATTCTTGTCTTCGTCAATGAACGAGAAACCACGCAAGAACTCGCCAATTATCTCGTGACCAAAGGTATCGATGCAATCGCATTAAGCAGAGATACCCCCGAACAACGACAAGCAGAGATGCTCGCAACATTCACACTCTCCACTCCCTTGCTAGCACCAAAAGTAGGGTCTCATCCTGGTGGTCTTTCCGATAACCAACCGAACTACCTGCCATTCGGACAGGTTGCGCCACCAGTTAAGAGACGTCTTCCAAATACCAAGGTTTTGGTGACTACAGATTTGGGATCGAGAGGTATCGATACCCTTGCTGTTAGACATGTTATTCTGTATGATGTTCCACATTCTACGATTGATTTTATTCATAGACTTGGACGTACGGGGCGAATGGGAAGGAGAGGTAGAGGTATTGTGTTGGTGGGGAAGAACGATAGGCGGGATGTGGTGGCTGAGGTTAGGGATGGGATGTATAAAGGACAGGCTCTTATTTAGAGTGGATATTGTACACTTGTATGAATTATTGTACTATAAAGTAAGTGTAAGAGCTTTACCCCTCTGCTCTCTTGAATTGAGCATAATTCTTCATGGATTTGTATGTCTTTTGTCGCGCCCGCTTTTTCTGGGCAAGCATCCTGTGCTGTAATCTCACTTTTGCTTTATTTGACTGCTTTAATTGAGAGAGATATTGGGTGTTATAGGTATGCAGTCTTGATGCTTCTCACGGTATTCATTCACCAGACTTGATGAGTTGGGTTGAGATCTATTTACCATCACACGAAGGTGCATCCTGAGTAGATACAGCTTTGCCGCTGGACTCAAATAAATACCTAGCTTTTTCGGTCGAGTTTTTCCCTTATGTTGACCTGGAATGGGGTGGGCAGATACGTGGTGTTGGATTGGTGTATATCTATATGAAGTGTTCAAAGGAAAGAGTGAGCTTCTAGGATATATCCACTTACCTTGCGTGGTTGAGGAAGGCAAGGGTCTGGTTGGAAATGATTGATTGTCTTCAACCAAGAATCAAGAGCTATCCACATGTCGGGGCAAGACTTTATAATCAATCACTACCTACAAGGTTATGGTATTGTTACAGGCAGAAAACACATTTGACAGGCTCGAGTTACTGTTTAGGATGATGTGTGACACTTGAGGAAGAGTGCAGGTGCTACCTAGTCATCGGCAAAGAACTGCGATAGTCTCTCTGCTGCCACGATGATCGTGAAGTTCGGGCACCGATTATCCTGCACTGATGATCATGGGGAGTAATGGAAGTTGATGAGAAAGTGCAAAGGGAGTTTGCGACTGAAGTCGGGGAATAGCTGAATGGAAAGAAAAGGATGCATGTCATTTTCTTGAGGCTGAGCTACTAATGTGATGAAATGCTGCAAATGCCACTGTAGTGCCTAGGAGGACAAGATCCATGGATGGTGAGAGGATGACCATTCCATGGATGATTTCAGCTCATCTCTGAAGTCAGGTCATGATTGCCAGCGTTGCTTCGCAATGGAAAATCAGATACTCGCTGAGGGAAACTCAATCAAGAGGAAGGAAGTCACAATGGTAAGGAAGGAGCGACTCAAAAGAGGATTTCTCAGGGTATACATTGAAGGCTACTGCGATAGATTGGGGGCGGTGAGGGGAGAATGATGGACGATGCTGGCAGTGCTAGGTGCGAGGGGCTCAATCAAAATCACAAACCAGATGACCACAACAGTGAGATATTGGGTGAAGTGAAGCATGCGCGAAGAGAAGGGCTCATGCGAATCTTCTCTTCTGTCCTGGTTCTTGGAAATGGAAGCAGCAGGGGTTAACCAAAGGAAGTGCACCTATTGTAGAATTGTGGTTTTTACTACTTTGTAGCAGGTCTGTCATTGTCTTAGGTGGTGGAGTGCTGAAAATAGTCTTCGCAATCTCTCTTATTGTTAAGTATAGGTAGAGCGACAACAATGGCTTTTCCACGGGAAAACAATTCAGGTGGTTGGGCTCAACTCGCGTGAAGTTTCACCAGCGAGTCCGTAGCTATTGTCTCTATTGTACCAAGACCTCGAAGCACCACTTCAATTGTACTTTTCAATGAAGCGAATACAGTTCTGAGTTCTCACAAGTCTCAATTGAGAATCGTCGCTAAGGCAATTATGTCATGCCAGGAGGTCGATTCACGTACAATGAACTCGAGCGGAAAAGTCCGATACTCCATGCCAGAAGGTATTGGCATACTTTCGTGAACAGTCTTACGGAGATTTGGAGGTCGTGAAATTCTTATGATAGAGTAAGTGCATTGATTGATTTTCATTTTACAGAAAGGCCTGTACAACAAATTTGGTAATGCAACCATTTGCTACAATTTTCCATTATCAATCTAAGTGACCCTCTTTATATGTCTTTATTTTTGAATAGTTTAGTATAGTATTGTTATTCACAAGAACTTACGCGAATCACTATAAAAAAGGTCCCATCTTCTAATTCAGTTGTTCAAATAATTGACACAATAGAGAACTCAACGAAATATCTACTGGGATTACCATAATTTTTGTCGTAGAGTAATTGTATCGAATCATTTCTGTTTTCCGAACCCATCAAGACAATAGAAAACAATGGTTTTTTACCTGCGAGGAACATATCTTCTCAATTGCCTGCTATAACTATTGTGCTGCTGCTAGGCCTCAATGGATTTCTTTTCTATTGTCCTAAGCGAGCTTTCGACTGCCCTCGAGGTATATCTTCAAACCCTCGTACCTTCTCTTGCATTTTCTTTTTTCTCTTCTTTCCTCGTCGCTCACAGTCACCTACAAATTCTTCTTCTTCCAACCACCAGCCACTACCAACAACCAACCACAATTTACCAACATGCCCATCAGGGTGAGAGTCCACCTTGCTGGCAAGGTGGTCGATACCACGATGAATCTCCCAGCGACCACTGCTACTGAAACGAAGGCTGCCGGGGCGGCGCCAGTAGTAGATCTGTCGGAAAAGTCGCCGTCCCACCTCCCTCCTCTCACTACGCCCCCTCTCACCACACACCCCTGGAACTCCCCCCCATTCTCCGACTGGGCGCTGCGCGCCGCAGAGGGTCTGGCAGGCTGGATGAGTTACGAGGAAGCGACAAGAGAATACGAGGAAATGAAGAGGGAGAGGAGTCAGAGTGGTATGGAGTACCTCTGGGAGGAGGAACTTTATCTAATGGATGAAGGTTCCATCATGGATACTCGGTGGTAGAGTGGTGTACGTATTTATCCTTTCTTTTCCTTTCCTTTTCAATGCTTTGGATCGAGTTCTGCTTTTGCCCCACCACCCCTTATTAGGCGAGATCTTGGATTTCTCTGGCTTGTCTGGCTCCTCTGATCTCCCACACTGATGGTCCGTGCTGACTGAATTCACTCGCAGGGTCAAACCCCACTCTACTACGCGACGACCGTGATTGCCTCGCGTCGCACCGGGCCCTCCCAAGTACTCGTACCACGACGATTCCTCCCCTCCAAATTCTTTGTTTGCGAACCACATACACCTACATCCGCATACCGACCGTCCTCTCTTCTTCCCTCCTCTCCTCCAAATCCGATCATCACATGTTATCAAAATGAGACTGCGGCTCACTGTTGAGCGCCATGCTCTCCCGGCAACGAACATCATCTGGCACATCGAAAAAACCTCTGCACCAACGATTCACTTTCTGCTGGAGAAGGTCAATGAAGTTATTCCAATCGAATCGGCGGACCAGTGGGGCCTGGAAGATTATGCTGTTGAATTGAAGGGTAGCAATGGTGTCAATTTCGAATGTTTGCATTTTCAGGAAGTTTTCAAAGTATTCAAGGAAGATGACGAAGTAATGTAAGAGCAAAAGTGTCAGATCGAGTCCTTACCATAGCTAACTGTTCACTGCAGAATCCGACCACTCCTCACCAAAGACCTCAAAGTACGAAGGATATCAGGCCGGCATCAAATATCAGAAGATGGGAAACGACTCTACGATGGATTGGCATTCGGTCGCCCACTACTCAAAGCCCCTTCTGGTCGACCAGATATCAAGATTCCACCTCGCAAGCGTGCCAAACTTATGATCACCGAGGACGCAGACGACGACGACGACGACCATGAAGAGAATAGCGAAAGGCAAATGGTTCTTCACGCGGATTTCGAGGGCATCGATTCTGATCCTGACGATAATGAGGACTTCACCCCCACACAAGGCGACGAGGACATGGTAGTTGACGATGAAGCAGAAGACGAGGACTTGGACGAGGACTCATCATCTGAATCAGGGGATGACTGCAGCGACGAAGATGACGAGTCTATATCGGGGGAACTCCAGGGCTTACAGGAGGAAACCGAGGAGGCAAAGCGCAGTCAGCCAAAACAGGAAGAAGCAGACTCCAACTCCCCTTCTAAATCACAGGACAATGTTCTCACCACGGGCAAATCCAAGAATGGCAAGCATGGGGACACAGAGGACATTGTAGAACAGCGAGATCCGGATGCTTATGATGAAACTCTTTGGCAGATACCTGATGAGAAAGATCGTGCCAACATTCGTAAGTTGAATGCAACTTTCCCAGAATCTCCGATCGGGGTCTGCGCACATCTTTTCCGTGAAGCACAGAAAGATATGGAACTTTGTTGGAATGCCTTATTGTCCAATTTCAAACCTGTTGTATCTAAGAGTGTCTTTACTAAAAGCCTTCAAGAGCAAAATAATATGACAGTGTCACCAACGCAATCGAATCCAAAGAAGAGATCTGCTCAAGTTCTTGAAGATGAAGATGGTGATGGTGACAGTGCTAGCGATGCTGAAGAAGATGATGACATGGTTCGCCGATTTGATCAGCAAGGCTTTCCACCTGGCTCAATCTCTACCGGGAGGGTTCAAAACAAGAACTCTCCAAGGCCCCGTCGCAAAGATTCCAAGGAGTCGACGAGCATAAAATTTCCTTCAACAGACGAAGCACTCTCAAATGGTTTCACTTCTACCCCATTCATCGATAAAGAATTGGTTCAAGAGAAAATAATGAGCTCCAACGACATTTCCAGCAGCGGTTTCAGTGGCTCTTCTGGCGACGAAGACGATCTGGATTACGGTAGCAAAAATGATAATATGGAGGTCGACGATGATGATACAAGCACAAGCGGTAGCGATTCCTCGGAAAGCGATTCCGATTCCGATTCCAGCGAAGGTTCCAATGCAGAAGATGCAAACAAGTCAGCAAGCCCAATTAAGCACAGGAAAGCGCATTCAGTGTGCTCTGACGAGTCGACAACATCTACGTCTGATAGTGATAGCAGCTCAGAAGAATCCAGTGACCCAAGCGACTCCAGCGATGATGATGATGATGACACTCCAGAGGAGGTCTCGAGCAAATCTACTCCTTCCGTTGTTCCCAGCAAGTCTACTCCTCACAGTGTTCCCACAGTTCAATCGGCACCTGGCAAAGGCAAGGCACAAACCCGGGCACGAAACGCACGTCGGAGAAAGAACAATATGTATGAAAGATACTTGAAAAAGGGGGTCCTACCGGCTGGAACTACTTTGGATGAGTTCCGTAAAAGCGATATAACGGAGGAGATGAGACTCGAAGAGATTGAAGAACGACTGCTTTCTGTGAAATCCGAAGATAAAGCCATCGCCAAAAAACAGCCCAGTTCAACATCCGAGGAATTCAATATACAGAGACAAAAGCTGCTTGACTCCCTGGCTTCTGGGGGTATTGAAGTCAGCATACTATCTTCCAATTCTTCACGACCGCTAAAGACTTCCACGACCTCTTTCACCGCGCCCGAGACGCAACGCTCACCTTTACCATTACAGAAGCCAGAAATTTCTAGCGCAGAAGCTCTCGATGCACGTTCATCAACCGCCCCGGAAAATGCAGCTGCACAAGAGCCATCCACCATTGTACCGGCATCGGTTGACTCATCTCAAATAAAACCAGCGCCAGAAAAAAGAGCAAAACTGGACATGAAAGCTTCACAAAGAATGCTTTTCCAGTCACTGGGTAAGCGAGCTCCAAAAACCAAGGACGATGAGGACAAGTTACGCAAAGATTTCATGAAGGACATCAAGCCCCTCAAGCCTGCAAAGACGACCGAAGACTCGATCCCTACTTCCGTGGATGATATCAAGAATGAAGACCCAGAAGCATGGAGGGAGAAGATCAACTACCGAGCCGTTGAATGTTGTCAGGATGATGTCGAGTTGAGTGAACCGCCATTTCCTTTTAAGCAAAGATGGGATCCCCAGCAGCAAAATCCTTGGTCGCAAGGCGGCAAGCGGAAGAAAACCCAACGAGATGAGCCTCAATACTATCAAGATGCATATCCACCCAAGAACCAAAAACGTCGCAAAGGAAAACACAATTATTCTGAAGAACAAGAGTTTCCTGACGCTACATACGAGCCAAGCTACCAAGAGGACTCGATAATGACCCAGGATTATGATAAGACACAGATGACAGGCGTCGATGACGATGAAGAAATCGATCGCCAGCTATTGGGAAATATGGGAAGTCAAGCTCCCCATGACTTGGTGTCTCTCCCACAAGATATGTCATCGCTTGCGGATCTACTAGATGGCGCTGCAAAGCCAGGAATGATAATTGCATTTAAGATAATGGAGCTTTCCGCCGCGACCAATTGGAATCCAGAAATAACACCATACAAAACTGCTGTTGTCATTGAAATTTTAGAAAATGGCTCGCTCGAAATCTCACTTGCGATTAGAGACCGGACAAAGCAGCAGTTTGACGAGACAGGTGCTAGAGTATACGACCCGTTCGTGGTAATAGATGAGGACGTTGATGACGAAGACGCCGAGGATGATGGACGGCGAAACTTCAAATACGAGGAATTTATCGAGCCAAAGGTTGTCGATTTTTCTTCAGCTGTTGACCAGGACAAGGGAATTGCGGACCAGATCTCCCAGCAAAAAGACGGCTCTAGTGCTGATGAATCTCGCACTTTAAGCCATGATGAAGAAGTTTCCGAGACGCAATTATCTCATGTCCCTGAGACGGTCCTGGGTTCAGATGCACCACAACCCAATGTTGTAAGATTAAATGAGCTCGATGCAATCAACCTGGGAACTGACAACAAGCAATTACCAGAATCAACCATTGTAGGGAGAATTGCCCCAAAACCAGATCTCGTGGATGAATTAGAGCCCAGTAAACCTGGGCCTGACGTTCAGGGTACACCAATTCGAGAGAGTGCCAACCAAGAACAAGCTGGGGGAAGGTTTGGTAACTTCGGAGCCAGGCTTCCCTGACGAGGCTTCGTCGTCGATTCCAGACGCCCAAGTCATGCCAGTCTTAGACACCGTCATTGAAGAACAAGCTGATATGAGCAAGACTATATCAGGACCAGCTTCTCTCCAAGATGTCGATATACCAGATGCCCAACCAACTATCTCGGATGCGCAAGACACCTCACATCACGATTCGACCACACAGACCCAGATGGAAGCAGAAACCACTGTTACTTCAGAGCTAGTAGTCTCTGAGCCAACGAGCCAGGACATGGAATCAATTATCGACACTCAGACTTCAGACATCGGGTTTGCCGATTCAGCGCCGCACGCTCAGGTCGAGATGGTCCACATGGATATGGAACCCGAAGATGCCTCGCTATCGGAGGTTCAGGAGCATATTCAAATAGAAGTTGCTGAATCGAAAGAGAGGGATAAATTAGAGTCCGATATTCGCATGATGGAAGCATCTTCCGAAGTTAAAGTTGCAGGCAAAGTCATTCCTTCCGACCTAGTACCTTTTACTCCTGAAAAACAGATTATCAACGGCCCAGAGGATGTGTCCACAGAGAATAGACGAACAATATCACACCTGATCCGCGAGGCAGGATTTAGAGACTCAATTTCCTCCTCCGTCCTCAGACAGATTAGTCCTGGGACCATTGAAACTCCAGATGCAATTGTTTTTGAAAGACTCAAGAAGGCTATGTCCGAGATAGAACAGGAACGACCGTACTCTCCTGAATTTCATGGCTTTGGTAGCTCTCCATCAAGACTACAAGAGCGACCCCATATACCAATCCAAGAAAGTGCGAACTCTCCAGAGCCTGCTCAGCCTTCGTCCCAACTTTTTGTTTCGCCACCTTTAAAGTCGCCAGTCCTTTCCGCAGAAGATGTTAATGATTCTGATTGGGAAAGTGTCGATGATGAAGACGAACAAGAAGTAGAGGATGATGTCGAAGTTGACCAAGAAATCTTCCCGCCTGTGTCTCCAGTCCAATTACAAGAAGTTCAGCAACCGATTGTTCGGTCTGAGGAATCACAACAGCTTCCGGGCAAGATAGCAAAGTTGGCACCGGTTAATCTCCATGAGGAAGCTCCAAAGGTTCTTGTTCAACCTGTGGAAGCATCTCGACCAATTCCCGATACAGAACGGCCATCTCATATTGAAAATCTCGGAGTTGAACAAGCTGGATTTCCCGCAAAGGCTGTGGAACCGCCGTCGCTCGCGAAGGTAGTAAAGCCAAAGTCTCCTTTGCGAATCACCAAGACCAAGTCTCCTGAACCAAGAGCTCAAACGAGATCTCCAAGTAGAGGTGTTGGAAAACGAAAGTTCACCGTGAGACCAATGCCGCAATCGAAAGCTGCTTTGCTCTGGGAGTCAATGGAACCCGAAGCTCTGAAGGCCCGCAGCAGGAAAACTCAAAGCCCTACACTTGAAGTCTCAGAATCACGAGATAGCGTTGAGATACCCCAGCCTTTGAGAAAAGAACCTCGTCAAACGTCAGTTCCAAGAAAGGGGTCAACACCTGGAAAAAAGACAAACACGAATACCAAAGTGGCAGCAGCTAAAGCAGCGACAGAGGATTCTTCTGACTCCGACCTTCCTTCGTTGGAAAGCTTGAGTCAGACTCGACCAAAGCAGGAGAAGATGGAAGTATGCTCCCAACCACTTCCAAAGAGAGAGAAAACCGCACCTATACGACCAAGACCCATCATCAAGCAAGAGCCTAACCGTGAGCTCTCCGACGAGTCCGACGAACCAACTTCCAAAGCTGCGAAGAAGCAAAATTCCTTCAGTCGTCGTTCTGAGAGTTCGAAGCCGTCAAGTCGCGGACCAAAAGCTGGACCTTCCTCATCTCAACCACAACGTCAAGTTTCAGTCGGTGGCCGTTCGCAAAATTCCAAGCCTTCTTCTAGTCAACCTGTGACCTTTCCTTCTCAATCTCAATCTCAGGGATCACAACGTCCGGCATTCTCAAGTTCGCAACCGCCTAGTCAGATGATTGATCTTACGCTTTCAAGTGATGTCGAGTCTTCTCCTCCTCCGAAGCAATTTCGAAGACCTGATTTATCTGATGATGATGAGCTCCCGAGAAATGCTGGCAAGGCGTTGAATTTTCGGAAAAGTGGTGATGGGTTGAAGGGTTCTTTGCAGAGTCATCTTAATAGGAAGTCTGTTGGTAGATGAGGATGGATTGACTTGGTAGATAATGATGGTGCTTGCTATACTTGATTAGGAAGGCAAGGAAAAGGTACTTGTGTGTATTAGTATTGTATTTTGTGATGGATTTGGGAGCTTGGAGTCCGTTTATTCTTTGCTTTGCTTCGTTTTCTTTCTTTCTTTCTTTTTTCTTTCTTTTTTCTGGCCTTTTGCTTTCGTTGATACCTATGATGTACGTGTGTGGTTATCACATGAAAAGGAAATACATATGATTTTACTATACGTTTTTCCAAATGAATTGTGATGAGAATTTATTAATGATATAAATATGGTTGGTCTTGAGGGTGAGATCGTATTATCGTAAAAGGTACCCACCTGTCTTTATAAGTCGTGAGTCTGTTTAAAAGCTGCTTTTCTAGTCACGGTTTGGCATTGGATCGAAATTAGGAGAGTCATAAGCCCCTGGCCATTTAATATCATAAATTCATTCCAAATCATTCTCGCCTACCTAATCTTATACCTCACATCCTTTCATGACGTGGTTACAGAAACGCTCCCAGATCAGATATCATCCCAACCCAATCCCAAACTCCCGAAGAAAATAGAAATCCCGGTCCTGCTATCTATCCGCCCATCTATCTATCTATTTACAAAAACGCCAGTCCTGGCAGTCCGTCATTAACCAGTCATTACATCTCATCACCTTTCCCACGCCTACATCTCACCATCTCACCAACCACCAAACCACCAAACAACCCAACCCCCGCCCATCCAAACCAACACCCTCCACCCAACACGCCTCCCCGAAACCCCAGCAATCTCATCACCACCCGGTAAAACGGGTTCATGCCATCCACACGCACTACTCTTTCCCCGGGGGAGACAGGTGTAGTATGTTGTTAGATGCCATTTTTGTTGTAGGGTTGGGATTTGGATTGTGCCGTCTGCGTCGAGGATTGGGATTGGTGGGGGGGTTGTGAGGGGGGTTGAGGGTGTGGATAGGGATATGGGGGTTGATATGGATATGGGGGTGGATAGGGAGGTTGATGAGAGAGTTGGGATTGTGAGGGTGGATGAATTGGATGAAGATGGTTGTAGGGATGAAGATGGTTGTAGAGAGGAGAGCGTTGTTCTTGGGGTATTGATAAGGCCTCCTAGGACGGGGATGGTGAAATATGAGGATATCCCCAGATAGAGGATGAAAGTCGTGAGTTTCATTTTTATTCTGTTCTGTCCTTGATCTTTTCCGAGATCTTGAACCGTTCTTCTGAATTTTTCCCGTGTTGCTTCTTCTTATCTCCACTCCTTCAATTCTCAACTCTTAAATCCCGTCCTCGAGTCCTGAAAACCAATCAATCCGACTCTTCTCAAAATCAACTCCCAAGGACCCAAGATGTATGTAAATCCCCTCAATTGACCAGCAAGATAAGACGAGAGACTCGACTTGTAAATCCCCTCAACAGGAATGAACCAAGAAAGATGCAAAATGCAAAAAAAGGTAAGCCTGATAAATGAAGGGCGAAATAGGTAGGTGCGATTAGGATGAGGTGAGAGCAGCAGCTGCTGTACTCGAGTACCTAGAATGCAATGCGTGCAATCCCCTGATTGGTCGGATAAACAACCTCCTTCTCAAGAACCCCACGTTCTCGCTGCGCAAAGTTGTACTCGAGAGTACGTAGAAGAATCTATACTCGGTGCTTGCTTTTTTTCGTGATAATGCGTGAATTAAAACAACTGAAGAGGAAAAAGTGAGAGGGAAGACCGGCTTATCTCTCGTCTGAAGTGAAGTTTGTGAAGGAGGGATGGGAAAGAAAGGTGAGAAAATAGAATGGGTCATTGTAACGGAACGGTGGGAAAGGGGGAGCGCAATGAGATTTACGTGTTATACTTTACCTGTTGGGTTCTATGAATTGTTGGGTTGAGTGAGTCAATGGGAGTTGAAACAAATAAGATATGTAAGATATCTTGTGGTGAAGTGTGGTAGTCGTGCTGGCCCGTTGTCCTCGACTTTTCAGGGCGACTGTGAAACATGTCTTGGCGTGAGGGGCACCTGGGCAGCTTTTGTGGTCCATACGTGGGGACAGTGGGGACAGTGGGGTAGTGGTACCTAACCTACTGTACCTACTGTACCTACGTGGGCTATTTGGGCTATTTGGGCCGAGGAAATTGGGATCTGGAAATCCCATCGAGGTAATTAACAAGAAAGTTGAGAACTGAAAGAGGATACCTACTTGAAAACATGGAATCGTGGAAATGGTAGGCACGTGATATGGCTTACAGTATCTTCCATTGCTCTCAGATTTCCCTTGGGACTTCAAACTTATACTTCAAAAGGACACTGGAAAGTTCCGACTGAAAATGGCTCATCATCTTCTGACTCCTACAGGCTGCTATTGCCTCTTTGACGCGTCGCGCTAAGCGAAAACCACCACAACACAACAACCAAAAAGAAAAGAAAAGGAAGGAGGATTAAACAAAAAGAACTCGCAAGTACCCAAACCAGAAATAAAAATAAAAAAAAGGTTCGGGACGGTGCCATCACAATATAACGATCCGAAGATTATTACTCATTCAAGCACCCGATAACCCCTACATCCTTCGAACGACTGTGCCAACTGGGGCGGGTCAGTCGCACCACCAACAGGCGTATAACTGGTGGATTTAGGATACTAGCTGCTTATTTGTGTATGAATATGAATATAAAAGGCAGCATTGTGGGACTTGGGGGTATTGCCGAGGAATAGCAACTTTGTTGTTGGAGGGGGATAGGTGGTGAAGTCGACGCACTCGACGTCGACGTGATTTTCTTGCGGAGCGGTTTGAAAGAAACTTATTCGTTGGAGATGTCCTATTCCTTATACCAAGCGCTTCTCGAACGGTTCTACGAGCTCGATACTTAGAAAGTTCATCAACCCTACCACGTTCAAGACAAGCGTTGGAAATTCACAAACCGAGTACTGTACATGATAAGTAACCATTTAACCACCCAAAGTCAGCTTTACCAAAACCTTGCCTTCCCTCACTGCGCTCCCAAACTCCGTAGATGTCATGTCTGAAATATCTTCTTCTTCGCCTTTTACGAAGGCTTCCTCCCTCTTATTTACGCACCCCCAATACCAAAGCCGCCAGGCAACCCATGACTCCCCTGGCCTTCCATCGTCTGCTGGCTTATATATAGTAACCCTTCTGGCAACAGGACTCGTCAAGGCAAGCAAGGAAAAATGGGTACGACTTCGATCCTCCGGAAGGGCTGTAGTTGATCTCTACGACAACTTATACCGGATTTAGGAAGGAAGTACTGTACGACGCTAAGATGGATTTATCTAGACCCTCCCGAGCACTAGGGTCTAAACAGGCCAAAGCCAAAGCTAGCGCTAGCAAGACGAAGAAGAAGGGGGAAGGGTAAACAGACAGAACAGACACAATAGATTCTCCTCGAGCAACACGCTCATCTCAGCTAGACTACCGAAACTACTACGACCTTTCTCGTAACAGTAAATCAAAGGTGAGCGAGGTATCAGCGCTTCTTGCTGACTATCTACCAGGAAGAGGATTTCAACTGAGACTAAATTTGACTGACTTGGCCTCTATGCGCAACTTACTATCTTTTCTCTAGAAGTAGTGTTTCAGTCACGGTCAAAAAACATATACAAAGGAGATTAAGTTACGCTTCAATGGTATCTTTTATTTTCCGGACCCATTACCCAGGATAGACTCTTGTGCAAATAAGGAATCTGTGAACGGGGTGAACAGAACCTTCAAGCTCATGTTTAGGTCAGGTCAGGTCGGTCGGGTCGGTCGGAAATTTTTACTTGGTTGTGGATTATTTGTTTTCCCTTCTTCTTCTTCTTCTACTTCTTATTTCGAGGGTTGGGAATGCTTTGTACGAAGTGTGAAGGGTTGGGTTGGTTTTGTTGGGAAATTTTCGGATTTAAGCATCTCTTCACATTTTGACCCCGCAGTTCTCAAGACTAATAAGCTAGTAATTGACTTGAAGTTGTAGAATTTTCATCTAAACCCGCTCGATCGAGCTCTAAGAACTCCTATATTAGTGCAATAAGGCGATATACGACATCCCAGCCCTAACACTTAACCAAAAAACCAACATCTCACAGCTTTCCCTCCACCTCCTCTATTTGGAAGTACTCCACCTTTGCCAACAAGACGCCAAAACAAGAGCAAAGGCCGCTGATGAAGCTTCCATCCGTCCAATAATGTGATAAAACTGACACTCTTTCTCAGCTCTTTGAAATAGAAAATAACTTGATTGGAATGTTGTCATCGTAAAAGGGTCCCTCTTGCAAGTTGGTCGCGACCAGAGGAAACTCAATTTCTTCGGCTAAGTACTTGTATGATTTACAAGTCTTCAAGAACAATTCAAACGTCTGCTGGTTCCGTACTGCTGAAGCGATAATGATTTTGACATTCGGAAACATGTCCATGAGGTCCCCTAAGGTGACGAGAAGGGCTGGAATTCCGCTTGCCTCATAAGTTAAATCGGCACCAAGTACGACGTCTATCTTCTGACCACCATTCCAAGCTTGTTCTTCTCCGCCCATCAAAGCATGACCCCATTCGAGCTCTTTTCCCTGGATGAGAGAGTTATCTTGGAGACCATTGAGGTAGATGTTGGTTTGTAAAGTCTCGACTACTTCTTCTGAACCGTCCGTAGCAAGGACTTTTGACGCGTTCAGATGCTTTGCGCAAAGGATGGAAAGATATCCGGTGCCAGCACCAAGCTCCAGAACAGACTTTCCATTCACGAGAGAAGGGTTGTCGATGAGGTAATTGCCAAAGTGCAAGGCTGCTTCCCACGTACGACTTCCGGTTGTACCAGATCCCGAAAGTAGGTTTCTTGCTTCATGAAGAGTGATCGTTGCTTGATTTTGAGAAGACAAAGATGACAGGGAGTATGTCACATATGACTTTTGCTGTACCGCAGTGACTTCAGAAGGAATAGAAGAGGTGATGAGGACAGAAAAGGCATTGTACAGATTATCAGACAAACCCTGAGATTGACATGAAGTCAGAACTGAATCATACTTGCCATGAGTATTAGATAGAAGTTTCTGAGAAAGTGAAGATATATACGCAGGGGGTTAAATTGAAATCATACTTCTTCGTCCCAATTTTGGATACTCGCTTCGATTCTTCTCAGTAGTTCTTTAAGCACGCGAACTTGGTATATCAAGGGTGGTGGATGCGGAAGAGAACCTTCTTTGAAAAGTGTGTTGTATATGGTTTCTTGGAAAGCTTCATTTCTCAGGTATTGATCATCGGGGTAGTCGAGGTGGAGGTAGAATTGGAGATATTGACGACAGAAACGAACGAGATGCTTTTGGGCATCGAATGGTAATTGATGCTCCATCGCCAGAGTTTTTGGGAAAGAGAATCATTTGATGGAAGTTGTGGATTGGTGAAGGTTGGATTCAGAGGTTCTGGATGTCAGGTGAGAAATTTCTATATGTCGCATCCTGTCATACGACTGACTACAGGCAGCTGGCAGGGCAGGGCAGGGCAGGCTCAAGAGAGGGCGGGACTCGGGACTCGGGAGAAGACCAGGCACGGCAAGGCACCTGCATGGCGGGGCCGGCAAGAGGAAGAACCGGGAAGGAAGTGAAGCAGTGAAGCAGTGAAGCACTCAGGCGAGCCAAGGCCGATCGGCCGGGGGGGTCTTGACTGCTGATACTGATGCCTCAGGTTTTGATGCAGGCTTTTGATTTTGCGAAGCTTGGGCCACCTAGGGCTTGCTGCCCTCCGCCGCACAACCCACCACTCGATTGTCCCGCAGACGCTTAGTCAGACGACCTCGCTAGCGCATCTGGGCGATAACCTTTGCAACTTTCCACGGCCTCCTCCCACGGCAGCGACTCTCGATTTCGACCTCATCGACACCCAACCATACCCGGAGGCAGACTTTCGGATCGATCGACATTCCATACCGCAAACATGGCGGACCGCGAGCAACCCGTTACGTTGCGAACACGTAAATTCATCCGCAACCCTCTCCTCGGCCGAAAGCAGATGGTCGTGTAAGTCTACCATCTCTCAACTGTCAATTCATCAATCCATCCATCCAGCACGAGAAATCCGATGTCCCACGATCAGGTCGACCTGTCGACAGGCGTACCCAAGCATCTGCGAGGAACTGGAGGCTAATGGCGAAAATAGTGACATCCTCCACCCAAACCGCGCCAACATCTCCAAAGATGAGCTCCGTGAAAAGCTCGCCGGCATGTACAAGGCCAGCAAAGATCAAGTCAACGTATTTGGTCTCCAGACACAATTCGGTGGTGGAAAGACGACTGGTTTCGCTCTGGTCTACGATTCGCCCGAGGCATTGAAGAAATTCGAGCCACACTTCAGACTGGTTCGTGTTGGATTCGCATCAAAGATCGAGAAGCCAAGCAGACAACAACGTACGTTAAACTCCCCCGCGATGTGCCGAGTAGCAGGTAGTATGAGCTCCGTGCTAACAAATTCACAGGCAAGCAACGCAAGAACAGACAGAAGACTCTCCGAGGAACAGCGAAGGTCAAGGGTGCCAAGAAGAAGAAGGATTCATAGACGAATCGCTCTTCTCTTGTGCTGGCTGGAGATGGAGGCATTTGGTGTTGCGGGATGGGCTTCGTCTTTGTATGCATGCATTGGCTCTCCTTAGGTTTTACGAAGGTTCATATTGAAGCATGAAGGCATGAAAATCAATGGGGACATTCGACCTATACAACAATGACAACTGTTTTTCAAACGTAATGCGATATCCGAGAAAAATGTGTGCCGAAAAAAGTGTTTTATGGTTGATGAGGTGGCGTTAAAATGAGGCTCTGATGGAACTGGGATATCAAGCAACTCTTCAAGACAGCAGTCTGTTTGATAATGGAATGATATTCTGAAAGTTCTGTTGCTATTGTTCATCCACTGCCAGTCTCTTTTTCCCTCTCATTTCCTCTTCATACCTCTACTTGATACATTCTCAAATCAAAGGTTTGTGTATCTGCTGTACCAATCATTGGCTTTATCCTAAAATTACTGGCATTGACATTGTCAGTGAATCGGGTATTCTTGAACTGAAAGCAGAAACTCGTCAAGATACCATTCAACGACTTCGACGAGGAGTCCACTTCGACGAACCATTGACAAGACTGATTGACAAACTTCCGTTTTATGGATTGTAACTTCTAAGTAATATGTCAGCTTCGAGATACCACGAGAGATAACTTCGGTGTTATACTTCTATCTCTACTGTATAACAGGTGATTGTACAAGGATACCGAAGTAAATAAGTAAGTATAGACGAGTAACGATCTTGACCAATGTTAAGTAACACTTCAAGATCCCAAGACTTAAACAAAACTTAAGTCACAAGATATATTACAGAACATAACAGACACCTGGTTTAACCAGTTTCAAGGCTCCCAAGTTCTTCCTAGTAGTGAATACTTGATAAACTGGCATGGACATTTCAAGCCCTCGATGCCAAAATATTGAGGAGCTAATAGGATTCAGAGGTCTCACCTCTTCTTTCTTTAAGGGAAGAGGGAAAGAAGGAAATGGAAGAAGTAACAGAATCAAAAACACCAATTGTTCCAGCAAAAATGAAATTTCAATTGACAAGTTTCTTGATACTTAAAGAAAAATCAACAAGTCCCGAGACCATAATAAGTGTAGAGTAGAGTAACCTCACTCCATCCATTCCAACCCACAAAATTCCAACCCCAATCCGCTCTTTCCTCCCTTCCAAAACCACTCTGAAAATCTACATCCAAATCCACTTCAAAATCCCAAACACCAAAAAAGTCAGAAGTACGATAAAAAACCGCAAAAAAATAAACAAATCTTCTGAACAGAGTGGGACTCGAACCCACGCCCCTTTCGAGACCAGGAAATTGTTGTTAAGGAAACCTTAACCTGGCGCCATAACCAGCTCGGCCATCTGTCCTTTTTTCTTTGCTTTTTTTTGGATGGTGACGGGTTTCTTATTTTCCAGTTTGATTGTTGGAGATGAGAGGTGGAGACGAGTGGAGTTTTTTTATTAAGGTTTTTTGGAGGGAGATCTTCGTGGGTTTTTGGGGGGGTTGTGGAGACCTGGTCCTTGCGTGGTGGGTGCCACTGGGTGGAAAGTGGATCTTTTCTTTCTCGCTTGAAATGGACGGACGGGACGACGTGGGTTTGATGGGATTCTTGAGTCTTGAGGAAGTACTGTACTTGGGATATAGATTGGGAATGAGTTTGTTTTTGTTATGGTAAGGGAAATGACGTACGTATACCGGACTTCTGGAAAGTAGAAGTTTCTTCTATCTTACACCCACCACACTCAATACATGAAAAAGAAAATCGCACGCACGACTCTATCGTAATAAGATACTTCAAAGGAGATCCACTGTTTCTACCACGCTGTAGACACTACTTAGTGGTGGTGTTGCAAACCCGCCAGCGGCGCTTGCTGAATCCTGCCAATGGCCTGGTGCTTCAGATTTCGTAGGTTTCAATGTCAGTGAAACCACTGCTGATGTCGAGGTTGAACCTGAACTCGAAGTTTGTGTCTACTCACAGAATTATGTTAGTTCTATAAGCATTTCCATTCATATAAAGAGTACCAAAGAGAAAATGGAACGACTTACAAGCGAACTTCTACCACCACTTATAGTAGCAGAAACGAGCCCCGGGACAAATCCAGGGATAACACCAGGTATGAAGGTACTCCCTGAGTGTTCAGCACTCGAAGTCGCGGTAGTGGCGCTTGGGAGTATTGTTGGCTTCAAGGTGGTAATTGACAGGGGAGAATATGGAACGTCAGTTTGAAACTTGTCGGGTGAGGCTGTTATTGTCACTGTTGCTGTGGCTGTGACAAAGACAAGAGGGGCCTCAAAAGAACAGGCTGGGTATGGATCTGGATTTCGGGTTGGGGAAACTGAACAAGAACTTTGGTCTGGTTGATAGGATACCGAACTTTGTGTTGGGGTTTGCTCCACGGTAGATGAAGGATGCCATGGTTCCTCGGATGAGGCAGGTGATGAACTTTCTGTAGTAACGGGTTTCTCGGAAGAGGTAGACAATGGACTGCTCGTTGCAGCGGGCTCCTCATGCCAAGCAGTTCCACTCGAGAACGATGTAGCCGCTAATGAATTTGAAATTGAGATAGCTCCTGATGATAGAGGAGATCCTATGACTGTTGGGTTTCATTGCCGCCCTCTGCTTGATGGCGAGATTGGGGTGCCAAATGAGCTTGATGAACTAGTTACCAAGGAGTAAGTCGCAATGATGGGCTCGCTGAATCAGTGGGGACTAGGCTTTGTTGTGCCTGGCGTGGAGCCTTCATTATGAGATTTCTGTTCGCTGGAGATGCTGTAAGAGACGTCGTGAATAGAAGAGTGGTCAAGAGAAATGCGGAAAGGGGATACATGATGATTTGCGTAAAGAGAAAAGAAAGTAAGAAATAAAGATAGGAAAGTGAGGAAAGAACTGGTTGAAGCAATGCATCCCATCAGAGGACAGAGGCATTCTTACTCGCAAATAATTACTACTGTCAGAAACCAACAGTCCCAGAAGACACTTCTCACCCCACCTAGCCAACAGGAAAACTTGAATCCGGTGCTGCAATTGCCCCCCATAGCATCACTATAATTCCAACAACATCATTTTGATTCTTTGTGCCTGGCGGTTGTAAGGGTTTCTGTTGAAGGATTATGTGCTCCTGCCAAGCGAGGAACTGCGTTCGGTTGGTTGGGTGGCGCGGCCATACACCCACAATCTTGAAGTTGGCTTGGAGATTACTTAGAAAAGAAAGTTACGTAGAGCCTAGTAATGAAGCTATAGTTCGCGTTCTGGTCCAAAAAAGGCCGGGGCAGAACTCCTAAGAGTTTTGGCCATGAATTTGCGGACTTCATCTAGCACGCACAAGAGTGTTTTGAGAGATTTTGAGGGACTTGAGGTTATCATTTGAAGAGGACTTTGAAGAGGTTGTAGAAAAAAAACCCAGGTTTTTAGAAAAAGAGAAAAGAAACATTACTTGGACCAATACCTCCCGTCGAACAGGGCAAGAGCATCGTGGATCAATGTCCGGTTGCCTTTACGTCCATCACCCTCCAACCCCCTACTTGGCAGTTTGAAAAAGATTTTGAGAAAAAAAAAAAAAAGCGAGTTGGAAATTTTACGTTTCGTCATTTACGCTAAATTATCCGGTATCTAAAGAAGCAAATAAAACAGGTTGGACTCTCTGTACCAACAGTCCCCATCATCGATATGACGATACCCCCACCTCGCTTAACTTTAGCTGTCCCAGCGCGACAGAAAGGATGATAGAGTCACTAACCTAAAATATACGGAACGTAAAGTCAAGAACCAATAAAGTAAAGGCAATAAAGCAGTCATACTTTTATGCTATCATACATGAAGACCAAACCCTAGGTACGGTAGTAATGATCAACATTAAGACTAGCAAACAAGGTGACTCGAAAAAAGCGCCACCAACATACAAGCATCTCGCTCTTATTGTTGGGACGAACCTTGCAACAATCCCACCCATCGACCACGATACTTGAAAATCGAGATTCCTGCAAAGTCCAAGGATACTCTCCTGCGCCTAGAAGTATTTATGCGAAACACCAACCAAGATCATCACCCAACGTACAGCCGCACGAAAGACATCTTCCGAGGGACTCTTTGTTGGTATATTGATCCGGGTGTCACGTTATGACAGGGCAGAAGAGCAAACTGCCAACAAGGAAGGGCTGAAATCTGAAATCTGGACTGGATCGTGGGCAAGTCGCTGAAACGAGCTATTTTTGGAATGACTCTAGGGGTGAGTGTATGGTTTTATGTGTGATTTTGTCGTCAGATCTAGGTGTACGACTTTCTGTTTATGAATGAGTGGAAACAGGGTAAAAAACAACAAGTAGAGAAAATAGGGGAAGAAAAAGTATGTCAAAAGGCACAGGCGATGGTGTGACTGAGGGGATCTGGAAATCGGGTGTAGCTGAAAAACTACTTGACCATTCATGGAATAAATGAATCTGCGTCGCCCCCAATGGCATTGAAAAGTATACGACAACGGATTGCATAAAAAAGCAGAAAATTAGGAAATTAGTTTGTGAATAACGACAGAAGATTGTTGGTGACAGGAATTGTTTACAACCATGTAAAGTGAAATAAAAGCTATCCTTATTTGATACACACCGACAAAAAACATGGCGCCATAGAAGCATCACCTTCTTCCAGTGTAACCATCATCCCGGCCCCTCCTTCGTTCGCGATCATTGTTGTCATACCGTTCTCTTCCCCGATCCCAGCCGCCACCCATACCTTTTCTCTCATCTCTTGAATCGTAGTTTCTCTTCTCCCTCTGAGGACTACGACTTCTGCTTCTCTCTCGTTTGTCTGAATCATATTTCCCCTCTCTCTCATGTCTTTTCCGTAACTCATCCTCGTCGTAGACCATTCCATATCTATCCCTCCGACTCCCTGTGCTGTAATCAGCAGCTTTGTATTGTCGCTTCTTCTCTAATCCACTGACACCACCAAACCCACCACCGCCATGCTTTCGCTTGGTATTGGTCGCTGTGCGCCACGTATCTGATAACTTGGATACGGACTGCGAGAAGTCGACGTGGATACGGTGGTCGTCGATCAAAACACCTTGCATTTTGAAATACGCTTGTTCACAAGAAGCTTGATCTTCATATTCAATAAAAGCATATTGTAAACTGTCACCGGTTCGTTTGTCCCGAATGACTTCGCACGAGAGGATTTTGCCAAACCGACTGAATATAAGCTCGAGATCCTCGTCTACTAATGTTAGCCAAGTCAATCACACGAGTCTTGTAAACTTACCAGTTGTGACTGGGTTCAGTTTGCACACAAAAAGAACATTTTCTGGTGGTTTTACTTCCGCAAAAGGCAGATCTCCGACCATTTCCAAGGTCAACGCTTGTGCCCTGGCTTCACGCTCCCTTCGCTGCTTCTCAACGGCCTCAACATCATTTTCTTCGTCCAAATTGTCATCTTCCCCAATCCGTACCGTGGCAAGCTGTGCCTTGGAGGGCACAGGGCTTTCAGGTGGCTCAAGCAGGCCTGGAGGGTCTTCATAAGGATCATCTAGAACTACGGTGTGCTTAATTCGAACATCTACCAGAGGACGTCCCTTGTCATCGCAGAAAGCATCGTTGATTTTCTCCAGCGCATCGAAGCCTTCCACTACTTTGCCAAATATTGCCGCCTTTCCATCCAAGAAGTCCAGATCATCTCCCAGTGTTATAATGAACTGACTCCCAGCAACTCTCTCATCAGGGTCCTTCGTCGATGGCACGGTAGCCATGCTTACAGTACCTCGCTCGGCATGCTTCAATTTTGGGTGTATTTCTGCCGTAAACGTCCTCCTCGCTGGGCCATTGACCAACCCCCATATTGAGCTGCCTCCATCACTTTCTTTTGCATCTGGACCGATAGGATCGCCAGTTTGGAAGGAGAAATTCTTTTGTACGTTGTAGACAGGGGAGAAATTGTAGTATTTGACTTTGCAGAGCTTGAGGAAGCTAGATTATCGCGGGAGTCTTAGTATCTATGTGTTCAGTTATTTCACAGGTAGAAAGGGGTAGGGTGGTCACTCACTTCTCACATAACTTGGGTGCATAGTCAACCAAAAGGTCGATGACGATGTCGCCTGCGGAGGTCTCTAGGAGCACGCTCATCGTGGCGGCAGCTGATGAGGGTATGATATGCGCATCCAATTCAATTCAGAGAGTTTGCGTCTGTCAGATTGTGATACGTCACACGGGTGACCTGGGGGAGAAAGCTGCAATGCAATTGTTGTTTGTGTACAGATTTGGCCATTTGCATGCTTAGACGGGAGGCTGAGGGCTAAATATCGGCAATGAGGCAATGAGTTTAAACGCAGAGCAGACCCCCAGACGCTTCTGCCTCGCACCCCTTAGTGTTATTAAGGGCCGTACAAGGTACGAATCTAACTTCTATAAGGAAGAATAGACTTTTACAGGGGAAAAGTAGAGTATCATAGTATTTAAGTCATGTTGTACCCTGGTTTTATAGTACTTAAGTCGTAAAATCTAAGATAAGTGGCAGAGAACTCGGTGGTTCCACTGGTGCGCACAGTTGAATTCTCTGCCACTGATCTTGTCTACCGGGTGCTCACCTTGCCTCGCCTTGCCTCGCCTTGCCTCGCCTTGCCTCGCCTTGCCTCGCCTCGGCTACTTGGCTTGCCGTTCAACTATTCCCCTCAACAGCAAACAAACAAATCCTTTTTTTAATTAAGGGGACTGGGAAGACTGACAGTAGCAAAGACTACGAGCTAGTTGCCACGCTTGAAATACGTACGAAACCATAACCAATTTTTCACCTGACCTTTCCGTCCATCTTGGCCTGGGGCCGGGGATTACATCAAAATCACGTGACAGGGGCAAAACACCACCAACGACTCGTCGACCGACGACCGGCGACCCCACTGCTATGTATACCCCATATCAACACCACACTTCCTATCCTTGAGCTGATCTCCCGCCGCGGAGCTCAGCGCTGTGTCTGTTCCCAGTCTATCTCGTTGGATCCCCCAGCCCCCAGCCCCCAGTCCCCAGGGGCATCAAGGATGCTAATTGGGATGAGGAGTGCAGCTGGAGGGTCGCGACCTTGGTTGAATTCGCGTGGAGGCTCCCCGTGTGGAAGGGTTCCTGGACACAAAACTGACCGGCTCGATCGTCTTTCCTGTTGTCAGACTTTATGGATCGACGCAGTCCCGTCTCCCCTCAAGGGAATAGATCAAGGGAAGATCGTTAGATCTGCTTGTACCTCCATCCGTGCATTTTTGTATGATGGCAAAGATAGCAAGACGGCCTCTGCTTCCTTCCTCGATACTCCGCTCATGCTTCACAATAATGCAGGAAGAACGAATACCAGGCCGATGGACGTCTCTCCGTCTTCCCCCCGCCAGTCGTTTGAAGGTGTAGCTCGCGTAGACTACGAATCCCCTCAATTCTCGGTTACCTGCAGCTACAAAAGGGGGGGCGGAGACTTTTGGCAGGACCTAATCCTTGTGCTACACTGCTACATCTGCAGCTGTCCGTCTGCCGTCTGGCCATAGAATTTCCGCTGCAGTGCATTAAATTGCACGTTATCAGGGATCTGTCAGAATCTTAGAATGGGTGATTCGAGAGTCGAGAATCGCAGGACTTAGCATCGGGGAAGATGCTTCCGGTACCCCCAGAGTACTTTGCAGATTTCTATTGCATCCATTTCATCCGGGGAAATGCTACTGGTATCCTGGTACTCCCATGGAGCGCAAAGAGGCGACTTCGACGTGGATGGATCTCGGCTTTGGGCTGATATTACTCAAAATCGTTGGCTCGCTCAATAACCTTCAAACTGCCCCCAGATTATCACTGTAGTAGGGTGGGGCCGAGAAATACGCCGTGTGTATCTGCATCTGCAGAAGTATGACCAGAGAGATATGTACTACCTCTGACAGATGCGTTCTTTTGTGCCTCCGTATTCCTACTCGAAGCTCTCGCTTCTCTGATGATTTACCTTTTCCCCGACCACAGCTCGAGAGCTTAAAGAGCCCTGGGCGAGACAAGTCACAACACTGTCCTTCATAGAGTGGAGTCTAGATATGTCTTTTGGCACATTGCTTATTATCTAGTACTTGCCCAGCGCTCCTCTGGCTAGTATCATTGCTTCGGGTTGCGGAAGGGGTTTAACTCTTTTCAATAATGTCCATTCTACTTTCTCCTCACTTCACGTATGCGGTTATCCTGTGTGGGGGTGTGACCAGAGGCTGTGGAAGCTTTTGCTCAGCGTAGAAGCTTTTCCGCATCGTCTACACCCCTTTTGGCATTGGACTTCTTGAGGTATCTCAGTGTTCTCACAAGCGTCATTTCCATAATAAAGAACAAACGTTCGATTGTGACGCACTTTCGTGTCACTTTTCTAGTTACCTACAATTGCCTGTAACAGATTTCAAACGAAGTTTTCGCAGAACTGAATTCTAGTTTATTTGATTGGTTCTCCTATCAACGCACGCTTTCCTCCAAGCATTCTCGTCGAATGGCAGATGATCTGACCCACAGTCTGTAAGACCGTAAAAATTCTTTTGCGTATCAGTGTTGCATTGGTGGCTTGCCTGAATGGTGGTCGTCAGAGGCAAACAATCCCTGAGTGTACTAGCTCAAGCAGGCTTCGACAGGGAGCAAACCTCTTCCCCCTGTGGCTCGTGATTGCTACCTCTAGCAGCAAAAGATTCAATCTACCGTGGATGGTCCGGTCGCTGCAGCCTTTAATGAACAACGGGAGCGGTCAGCAAATATTGCAATCTAAAGGGCGATATCGTTTGGCTTTAATAGATATGGGAAGATTCGGGCATGAGTCTTCGCCTCGCTGGCTGGCCTCATATGCCTTGGAACTCATGCACCCCAATACGTTTCATTATGATGGATTGTACCATTTTTGAAGGGTGTGTTATGCTCAACAAGCAGGGCTGTAGCGACGTTTCTTCTTCCGGTGCTGCACAAACCTAGGTTTGCTGATCTGTAGTACCAAAAACCGTTGAGCTTCAAATCATGGCAGAGCCTCTTGAATTGTTTGCCATGTTACTTCTGGCTAAAGACCTGTCAGTATGTCGCATCACGAAAGGCCTTACTGCTTTCAGCGATGCCTACATGGGCCGGCTCAATTTCCGGATGGTTTAGGGCAGCTGTCAAACTTGAAAACAGCACAAAGATGTTATGGCATCTGGCAGATGACTACAATATTTTGCGATTATCTGGTTCAGCAAAGCAATCTGCGCATGGATTTCTTGTACCGCTGCTCCTTGTGGGAAACCAACAACCTTTGTCTTCTGCGGTAGCGTTTCATTAATCAAGACATGCGTGGGATTCTGGCACCTTGGTAATCCATACGCAGGGGATGCTTTCAATCAGTCAGTGCTCAGCAATAAGCTTGAGAACCAAACCAATTTTTGAGCCAGCGATCCTCTCTTTTGCCATCTCTGTTTGTCGGGATTAGCGAATCCGTGGTCAATGATGGCAAGAGGTACAAGACCCGCACCCCCGGTTTCATGCATTAAAAGTGCAAAGTATAGTACTGTAAAGTCTTGTGTAAGAGAAGCATGCGGGACTAGCTGCTAGTCACTAGCAGCTAGTGAGTGCACTGACATCAGCTCAAGGTAGAAATTTGATATGTCACAATGTTTCTCCCAAGGGCCTCAGGTAGTCTGTCCATAGGTAATGCAATTGGCAAACATAATGGAGTCCGTACCACTCGTTATAAGTGCTGGTGGCCTCGCCTGACTGCCACCCCTCCCCAATCGGCTCAACCTCATTTGATTTCTTGAGTTCACTGTGGACAACCTTCCGGAGTGATATCTATCCACGCAATTCTGGATTCGGATCAAACCCTCACGCAATCAAGGGCAACTTGGGAGTCTGCGAAGCATAGTTTCTGATATTGACTACCTGAAATTCCCTTAGAAATTTCCAAGCTTCAAGGTAGGTTAGAGATATACTGTTTCTACTTGCCTGGTTCTGACTGTAGGCACAGATGGTGCAAGTACATCGCTCATATTACGATGGAAAGGAACCGGCCTTGAGGCGTTACAACAGAAACACTGGACACGGGTATGCGATAGGCCACGAACGAGAAATACCACACGGTCCTTACGAAGGACACGCAGGTCGAGATCACCTCTCCGCATCTCATCACGATAGCCGTGGGGGTAGTCGTGCGCCTGAAGCCGCCGACAATAGTCGGCCCAGGAGCAGAATTCAAGTTGCAGTACGTGCGTCCGTGTATTATAAGATAATCTTATCCTTCCTGCACTGCGATTCGATGCGGTCTTTTATAGCTAACCAGATATTCATTTCAGTGCGGCCGTTGTAGACAGCGGAAGATTCGTTGCAGTGGCGAAAATCCCAATGGCTGGCCCTGCACTAACTGCAAAGGTTGCGGCGCCGATACGTGCCAGTTTCTCAGGGTAGGTTATTCTTTCGTTTATCTCATTCTATTCTATTTTACTTTATTCTATTCTATTTCATCCTATTTCATTCAACTTTATTTCACGGTTGCAGCAAATTATAGACGCTTCGACTGCGCTTTTGGCTCCTCTCATATTTACTGTATGCAGGTCTCCTCGCTAGCGCTAGGAGTCCAGATGAGGAAAGAGAACGTGGACTTCAGTAACTACGACACCCACTCAAACTCTCCACATTCCCGACTCCAATCTCGCACCGACTCGTCTTACGGCTCGCACGCTACCCCGTACATGTCGCCATCTGCGCAGATTCCGGAGGGATACTATGCTGGTGGTCGGGCAACGGTCCCTTCTGGGTCTGGATACCAATTTCCAACGAGATACTTCGGACTAGCGCCTTTCAATGATTACTCGGAGGACAATGTCATTGATTACAGTGCTCATAATACCAATAACTCCTACCAATTGATGGGTTCTGACCATCATCTCCTATCAACGAGTCTTTCTGCAGGCTCCGGAAGATGGCCGACACAAGCGACGCAAGCGACGCAAGTTATCAAACCTGACCCTTCGCTGTATTTGTCCTCCTATACAATGGACAGCCAAATCCCTTCACAAAGCGCATACCAACTTCGCCCTCAGATGGTCTCTGATGTGAAGGATACCTCCCTCGCTGGTTCTTCGATCCACTCTATGCCTGTTCCTGATCGCGTGCTTCCAGTTCCGTCCACAAGTTCAAGTGCTACTAGCGTAAACCGCTCCATTCCAGTGGCAAACCGAACAACTTCCTCTTCATATGCGCGGGTAAATTCGACAGAATCTTCCTCCGTTTCCCAAAACCCAAACGAGTGGCATCAATATGATGGGGAAGGTCTCTTAGCTGCTGCCCAAGCCCTCTCCACGGTCAAGAATCTACCACAAAGTGATTCTCACTATATTTACGCCAGCAGTCCTGAATCTTTAAGCTCTTCCCAGGCGACGTTTCAAAGTTCCCAAAGCCTCTCGAGCTCCACTCAAAATGAGCTCTACACGACGAACTCTTCAGACATGTTCCATGGTAATGAATCCACAGAATCTCCATACGGCCCAAGCAGCAGCAGCCAACGTGACAATGCTAACTCTTCCGAGGGTTCAATGTCAAATGTGAACAGTAATCTCGTCAACGGGCAATCATACGTCCTTCAGTACAGCCAACCAACATATACCGTTCCTCCCACGCGGTTTACTCAAAACGAGTCTCGCCTGCGAACAAAAGCCCCTTCTGCTCCTGTTGGGATTTCTACTTGAGTTCCATATGAAGACACGGTACAAGAGAGCTGGATAAGGGTTTATTCCGGAGTTTCGGACTTTGTTGCACACGTACATGCTGAAGCCGCTTCTTTCACAAGCGGCTTTTTTCTCTATCATATTTTTACACTGTCTCATTATTTCTCATTATTGGCTTTTTGAGGTTTCAGTACAAATACACATACATTCATAAAGTCTTTCCCTGGTTGGAAGAGACGAACAAAAAGGGGGCTCCAGGTCGGGGTGGGGTCGGTACGGCGATTTGGAAACATCTGGGGGCGACTCAAAAAAATCTTTTCTAGAACTTGGCTCTGGTATTATGGCTTCTTTTTCTTCTTTTTTCTTTTCTGATTTGATTAAAAGTGGATTTTATGGGTGATCGAGTGGCTTGAGTTGGGTGTATTGTATAAGTAAGAGAGTCGAGCAACATGATTGTTGAGGTCGCAAGTGCTTGTTTGATGTGTTTATTAGTTAGCTTTGCTTTCGTCTCAGACATGGATGGTCTTAGGGTAGTACTAATTTTGGTTGAGTCTGATGGAAGATGGTTGTGAGGGAGTTGGCGATGGGAGAGGGGAGTTGAGCGTATGCTGTTTGATAGCTAGAGTTTCTGTTCTCTTACTCGAAGTGACGAGCGGTTTTCTGATTCGCCATTTCGAGGGTCCTAACTGTTTTGATTGATACTTCCATGGATGGGATTTGCTTCTTTCTTGCGTTGCTTTCTCGGGACTTTGGACTTTGGATTTCTGAAGGGGGAAGGGGGCACGATTGTGGAGGTCAAAAGATTTATCGTGGAATTACACCTTGAGTAATGTTTTTTAAACTTGTTTTAGGGTGGTTCCAAACACCGTTTTTGCGAAGGGTAGATTAGAGTGGTTGGATTGCGATGAGATCGCTTCTAAATTCCAATGTTTTGGTCTTGATTGAAGCCTTCATTTGAGTGATCTCGCATCCTTTACATCACAGTAAAGCAACTTTGACTTTATGATTGTTCTCAATGAGGAGGTTGAATAAAAACCTCGTTTATTGATGCGATGGGCAGGCCCAGAAGGGGTTGCTGCTAAGCGAGAATTCAATTCTGACAGCTGGACCTCAACAAGACTTGGGTAACGCCATGCTACTCCATTATCCTGTGTCAATATCGGATGAATCTGTGTATTCCAACCTGGAAGGCTCGTATAGCTTTCAGTAAAAGTTCTAATTATCAACATATGTAACAAATTGCCTCCTTTAACACTAAGCATCTTTTCTGAAACTTTATCTTACTAAACACTCAAGTAAATGGACTGGAGTAAGACTAAGTAACTGCAGCCACTAGAGCCTAGAGAACCAAGTATTACAAGATCACAAAACTTTGAATGCTGCAGGGTCTTAAGCGAAACTCTGCTGTTTTTAGCGGAAAGCTAGCAAGAGCAAATGCTAGCATGTGAGGTTGGAAATCAGCGCCAACAGCTTATTATTTGTGAGTCTATGTTGGTACTCCTGTAGTGGTGCTGCTGCTATGGCAATCAGGAGTGGGTGTCGTCGCTTGAGTGATTGAAGGCATTCCTCAATCCTAGCCTTAGGACTGACTGCTTTGTTTTGGTTGGTTGCCCCACACCCCTGCCCCCACAACCACAACCACAATTTGAGATTTTTTGTATCCTCAAATAAGCAACCTTCTGTCAGCAAACAAGGTATCTCTAGTAAGTTCAGGTAAGGCAAACCTTGTTTGTGATGAAAGAACCAACCTCCAGCACAGATCTGGGCAAAGGTGAGTTTTTCAGGATCAAAGGTCCTTTTTTGCAATTTCTTGTTTTGGTATTTTGTTGATTCATATCTAAGTTCCTTTTTGCAGGTTTATTAATTTTTTTTGACAATCATAATGTCCCTTTCTAGATGTGGCAAGTTGAGTTCTGCTTAGCGAGCCATTCGCGCTAAGTGAGCACTCCTTCACTTTGATATAACTTCGGAAGTTGCCCATGCCATGTTAGGCGGGTTCGGCGATCCCCGCAGGGGTTTTTATTCACCTTGTTGTTGCAATGTCATTAGCTGTGAAGATAACTGCGGCTCTTTCGGTCACAATGTATCTAGCACCGACCATCAACACATGAGTAGGAACATCGTCTCTGTCAACAGGAGGCTTTGTCTGCTCAGGGCTTTTAGGCTCTCTTTCATTTCTTGCAAGTCTACGACATGATGTCCGAATCAACCTCGTTAGTACTGTACGCACACGACTACACTCAGGGATATGGCTCTTTTGACTTCGTACCATACCGCGAACGCTGGGTTCAAGCGGAGCTGCGGCCGATTCCCAAATCACAAACAACCACTGAGTAAGCAGACCAAGAAATACGTATTCGTACCTGCTAACCACGATAGGCCGTTTCCCTTCATGAGACTGCCACTAGACATCAGAGATCGGATCTACGTGATCCTCATCTCTGATATGTTCACAATCTTTAAAGACTACTGCCCCAAACTCTCAGTCGCTCCCAGAATCCACTTTACATTGAGAGGCCTAGAATGGTACCCAGGCGAGGCGAAAAATGGTAACCCGAACTTTGCCATCATCTCTCGATACCCACCTGGCGACCCCCGAAACGATCCCGATCACTTCCTCAATTTATACAAAGGCTTGGCAGACGAGACGATCTCACGCACACAGTTCAATCCAGCCATTAACTGGAGAGATTTCAAGATTACCGAGGAAGAAGAGGAAGAGCAAGAATATGATGGAGAGGAGACTGATAGTGATGAGTCTGACTCCGATGACGAAGCCACCGACGATCACCATGTACGGGAACACGGTTTCAGGCTGGAAATTGATTGTGAGTATTCTGCAGAAGATGGACCAAGACGGGTATTCTTCGACTACGAAAAAGTTCGCCGTTTCGCATATGTCAGCCGTCAATTCTCACGGGAGATTGGTGCAAATCTCTGGCACAAGTACGAAAAGTTCCCTTTTCTTCCCGTTCCAACCCCCAATCCCATGATTTAAAGCGAGTTTTGTCTTTGCTCGTATAACAACTAGCAAAACACATGCTAATATATTATAGTTCTGTACTCCAGCTTGAAGACCTCAATATCCCGGTTGTGTTTATCAAGAATCGACCAGCCGCTCTTCAGCACGTCAAAGGCATCGTTCTCAATCTCGACTATTATGGCTCTAGTTCCGGTAGCTGCCTAAATTCCTCTACCCCTGATCTCGAAGAACTAGTAAGCTGGATGTCACGAAATCTGGAACTGCGATTCCTCATGGTCAATCTACATATACCTCTCAGCTACATCAACGATATCACAAGCAAAGGACTTCTTCCCGAGTGGGAGAGAATCTTCAGAAGCGCGGAGGTAATGGAGAGATTTCATGTCCGGATTACTTCCCATCAGTATCCTCCCAGTGGTCATGTCTTAGAGGGCGGCGGACTGACTGATTCCAAGGAAAATCTGGAGGGGATTATCCGTGATTTGTGGATGCCAGACTGCCTGAGAGAGGCGACAAAGACAGAGAAAGCGTCTTATATCCAATCACGAACGACTTAATGTGGTATTGATCTGACTATCCTCTGTAATACAATCCCATAGCTGCTAGAAATCTGTGGAGGGCCTGGAACCGTCTTGCATCAAAAACTTCCGTCAATGGGAGCTTGGTTTCTTTTCTCTAATGAGCTCTCTCCGAGATAACAAGGCAAGGGGCAACCAGAGGCATAGTGTTCAGAATTAATAAAAACCCATTTGATTTGTCTACCTGTCTTCGATTATTCCATTTAATCCATCGTACGTGGAACCTCCAACCTTACCTATAGATTATGCTTGAAATCTTTTGAAGGACTTGACCAAAACCCGCAACCAAGCATTTCCCGCAATTCGACACCATGGCCTTTATCACTACTTAACGCCTTTAAACAGAGGAGAAGAACTTTCAAGAAATGTGCGATATATGTGATACCTTTATTGCCGTGGACAATTCTGACCTCGTCTTACGTGACCTTATACCTTTAGATCTCAGGGTTTTGAGTACTTGAAGAACAAAAGAGGATTTAGAAGCAGCTGCCATCATGTTCTCCACCCAGTCTTCCATCATAATTCTTTGTGATTCCCATGTTCTATTTTTCTCGTATTAAGACTAGAAACAGTGTTGTCATACCTAGGTACTTGCGTTGAATCTACCCGTAGCTTCGCTTACCCAATTGTGAAACAAAGGGGTACTTCAATAGGCAAGCATCTCGTTTGGAACATAGAATGGGCTAACAGTGATTGTCGTGGCAATTAGAGATATTGATTTGCTTCTACACGCTGTCTTATTTATGCCTACTTAGATTTCCTCCTTTGATAAAACGTTGACAGCAATTCCGGTCTAGACGCTAGAACCTTTAATGAATATACTATATTGCAGAGTGACACATGATTCGAGAAATATGAATTAGCTCCCCAATACTGACCGAATCGAGGGTTTATATCCCTAGTACACAATATATTTGATCGTATTGCCGCTCTTCCAGCTTATAATCCGCGAATGTTGGAGCATTAAGGTGATGAAGTTCAGATTGTCGAGAAGATTTAGAATACATCGGAGGGGGTATGGTCACAGCTCTGAAAAGCAGTCCCACTAAGACGTATCTGTGGCCGGAGATGGCTGTCTGTATAGATATGGATTGAACGAGGACCTCGGGAGATAAAAGAGGGAGGAAAGGAATTTCTTATACTTTCACCACTGGAGTATGGTCCACGGGTAGCATTATAGAGCATACGTAACTACCACTTAAAGTTCTCAACTTAAAGTCATCCATCAAAACTACGTAGGACTTAGTAGATATTCCTGATCTCTAATGTCATCGACCTATCCCAAAGCACTTGCTTAACAAACACCGCCTTAAGCCCAACCCGTTTTTCGACAAGTAGGTAGTGAACATTTTCCGCCATTATTATGGGCTCGCATGGTTTGTCTATATCTTTGCTGTGATTCAGAACACTTAATACTTATAAATAGTAAAATGCTACTCTACATGTTATCCAAGCTGCCAGATTGCAACGCAAAGAATGTCCTACTGTAAATTTTGTGCATGAAGAGGGGATGGACCACTCTTCGACTTACGAAAGCAGGTGTTACTGTGAATACAGTGATATGATGCAATGACCACGCACTCGCAATGATGATGCAGGTGAAAAGTATAAGAATTGGAGAGGAGGAGCAAAAGAGGGGGGGCCGGGGGGGGGGGGGGGGTTTATACTCGACGCTAAGTCCGTATTGGGTCGTGGTTCATGGTGGTGGCCACGCTAGCATCAGTCGCTCCTTCCCGACCTTCTCAGGGTGTTCGTGTGCTCGACACTGACCTTGAATAAATTTCAACCTCAAAGAGTGCGGCGCGGTGAAAAGGGAAGGCTCGACCTACACCTTGTGTCAGGCCCCTGATTCTCCCCAATGACTGATCTTCCAGTAATCAATAGGGTTCGCGAGTGTGTTGAGCTACCTACCATAGAGGAAAGCCCCCGTTTCTACAACTGTTGTGATTTTATGACGGCTGTAGAGCCATCGTAGAGCGGTTGTACTACGGTTATAAAGACTTACAACGTTCGTACAATATTCGTACCTTCTATAACGGTAGTACAACCGATTTCAAAATGGGGGTTTTCCTCTAAGGTCCTCGCTACCTACCTGAACCTTGTGAATTGCTGAGAGGGTTTGACTTACTTGTCTTTTCCTTTCAACACTTCGGGTTCTTGATATGCAGTCAGTAGACAATGTTCGACCACCTATCTAGGTAGATAGGTAGGTATCCATACCAGCTCCAGTACAGGTACTTAACCCTTCTTCTTAGCTCTCTTCCAGTTACTACCTTGGAGGAAAACCCCCATTATAAAATCCGTTGTACTACCGTTGTAGGAGTATTAACTGTTGGGAACTTTTACAACTGGTATACAACCGTCGCAACTTGACAGCAGTTATATATATGGGGACTTTCATCTATAATAGGCAGGTACTGTACTCACTTCTTAGACCAGAAAATGCCAGTAAAATAACCGCATTAAAGAGAGTTCCGAGAGCCAAGTACATATACAGCTAATTCTTCCAACCGAAAATCCAACTAGAAACACTTTGTTCACTTAAACATTCATATCCTAGAAACGAATTATCATCTTTGATACCTACCTAGGTAACGCACCACACCCACCCACCCAAAGAACCGTACCCCAAGCTCGTCAAGGAAACTCCCAATTTCCTGATCATAAAACCTTTTAATCCCCTATCTGATAAATCCTTCACGAAAACATAGGTAGGAAAAAAAAGTTTAGCAAATAACAAGAATTACATCTTACATCTGACCTACTACATCCACCCACGCTCCCTCCTAACTCCCAAACACCCCATCCCATCCACTGATCCCACCCATCCTCTAGCAAAACTCCCACAAGCTACCTGCCCAATTATCTATATCCATATTTCCCTCCGTCCGTCCTGACAAATCCCCTCCCCGGGCGCCTCCTGAAATCAAGAACATTGATCACGGATCCGGTTCGTTACTTCGCAAGGAATCAACGAGGATCTAGGGTGTGGTTCCGTCAATACCCATCGGAGGAGCAGGTCAATCTGGCAGGAGTGTAGAAGGCGAGAGGGATGCGGAGATAGGTGGCTTGTAGGTTGTTTTAACTTGTGAAATAACCTACCTACCTAGCATGCATCGATGGGGATAGGAGTTATGGGCATGGACTCAAGACACTGAACTGAAGAAGCCTATTGTTACACCAATGGAAGAGTAAGACAAAGACTCAATTGCTAGGCTTTCCGCGAGCAATCCAGTAGACCAAAACCATCAACTACGTATACCTTATAGCCCACCCACCACCACCTTGGAGCGTTTGTTTGATACTCGGTACACCAGCAGGATCCATAAGAATCTAACGGCGTATTACAACCACATCACAGCACACAAAACAACCAAGTCACACTCCCAAGCAAGAGAAAAAGAGGGGGTTGTTTTCAATATTCATATTTCCGCAAAAAATAAATCCACTATCATACAATAACAAGGCAAAAGTACCGACAGCAAGCCCAATTTCTGGTCTCCAGCGACAACCGTAGTTCACCACCACAAGGGGGCAATCTACGGCTCCAGCCTGAGTAATCCGAGAAGGTTGAAATCCGTCCAGACATACTAAAACCACAAAACATTCCCCCCATCTCGAAAAAAAAGAATAGTGCGTTTCAACGGAAAAAGTACCGACAGCGATTCTAGTTCTTGCCCCAGCTACACAACCCTACGGCACCAAAAGGTGGTATAGGGCGGTAGCTGGCGTAGTAACGAGAAGGGTAGGATCCGTCCAGACATACTAAAACCACAAATAATTCCTCTCTTGTCCCAACCACAACCATGGTTCACCTAATGGCAAATCAATGGCTGCAGCCGGCGGGATTCGAGAAAAGATTGGGCCTCCAAAGAAAACAAACACTGACACCGACGCGAAAATCTAATTACATGATGTGTTGCTTCCCACTACGTCCTATCAGACATAGAAAAAAAATGAATTGAGGCAACGAAAGCAAAACGCTATGCCAACGCCAAACCATGCCATTTGCCCTGGTGTTATAAATCAAAACAGAAATGCAGAAGACGCCTCAGATTTCCCCTACCACACAACAATCTGGCATCTTATTTTTCCCGTCCCACAAAATGATCATCCCTCCCATTGCCGCTTACTCCTTTTTGTACTCCAACAATGCATGCACCAGTTTTGATGAGATCCCAGAAAGAGATCCCAGAATCGGAAGGGAGAAGACGGTGCAATCTTCCCCCCCCCCCTTTTTTTTTCTCAATTTACTTCAGGCTTGTTTGCTTGAAGAACTTCTGCCAAGGTCTTCGCAAACTCAGGAGTCTTGACCTGCGCAACGTAAGTGTCGAATGGATTTGTACCATCACCAGCTGTTATGATCTTGACCGTCTTGCCGCTTGGCTTGTAGTCCCCCGCGAGCAAAGCTTTATTCATAAGAATACTTCCGCTTGGGTCGGCACGGACAAGAATTCTCGTCGCCTTTGTGAGCTTGTGTCTGAGAACCCGTAATGGACCAAGGCCCTGAAGAACCCACCCAGCTCCATTGTGCTTTTGTACCTTAGCGCGAACTTCGTGCAGAACATCCTCGTCTTCCTCGCCGGGACCACCAGCAGTCAAGTCAATTTGTTGGTGGTGTACTCCATCTGGATCCGCTTCATCGCCCTCAGTTATTGCTCCGGGAGTAGTAGCTCGAGAAGTGTTTGTAGAGCCCGCAACAGAAGGAAACAATGAAGAGTTCGCGCTCGCTGCACCAACACCAAAACCAAAACCAACACCTGCAGGCTTTGCGCCACTTGAGCTAGCCGGGCTCGTTCCGAATCCACTGAAAGACGCTGGCTTACCATCCTTGACATTGCCAAATAAATTGCCGAAGGCGTTCACAGTTTTAGTTGGTGTAGATGCCTGGACGACAACCGAAGGGGCCCCATTGCCATCACTGGTAGGTGTGGCTGCTCCAAATTTGATTGGGGTATCTGACTTCCATAGCTGATCACCAGTTGGACCAGTAGGCTTGTTGAGGAATGCAAATGGGTTTCTGTTCTGTGGAGGCTGAGCATTCTCCTTCTCGTCAGAAGACGAGGGGGGAAGTACCCTAATTGGATTGCCGTCCTTGTCCTTGGCAATCCGATCAAATAAACTTGGGACGGGGGTACTAGTGCCTGAACTAAGAGCTTGTGGTGGTTGGGATGGTATTCCGAAGGAATTTCCGTCAGAAGACGAGGGGGGAAGTACCCTAATTGGATTGCCGTCCTTGTCCTTGGCAATCCGATCAAATAAACTTCGGACGGGGGTACTAGTGCCTGAACTAAGAGCTTGTGATGGTTGAGATGGTGTTCCGAAGAAATTTCCAGAACCTGCTACCTTCTTAGTAGAAGCAATGCCTGCGCCGGTATGTTCTACGGGTGTGACTGGTGTACCAGGACCACTCTTGTTTTCCTCGTCTGGCTTATATTTGTAAGACGGATCCTTATTTTCAGAATCACTCTCGCCCTCGGTTTGGTCATCATCGCTTTCTTCGTCGCCATTGTTGACTTTCGCACTGCCACCAGAATCAGAAAGATGGGCGAAGATGTTCTTCCCAACTGGCTTTGAAGGTACACCATCAAAAATGGAACGAGCAGGTGTAGAAGAACGAGAAACATTGGCAGAGCTGAGTACACTTGCTGCCGAGCTTTTTGTTGAGGCTGCTGGTCCAAACAAGTTTTGCGATTCTGGTTTCTTCGCAACTCCAAATTTAGGCACCTGAGCTTTCTTGCCATCTTCGGCCATCTTCTTCTTTGCCGCCTCGCGCCGCTTCCAATACTTTGCTTCCCACTCTGCCGCACTCTCTTCGTCTGATTCATACTCTTCGGCCTTGGCCTTTGCCATCAATTTTTGCTCAAGTTCTACCTTGTCCTTTTCTGCTTGTTTTTTGAATATATCAAAGGGGTTGGCAGGGGCACTAAAGACAGGAGCCTTGACAGCATCAGGCTGGGGAGCACCAAAGAAAGGAGCCTTGACGACATCAGTCTTGGGAGCACCAAAGAAAGGAGCCTTGACGACATCAGGCTGGGGAGCACCAAAGAAAGGAGCCTTGACGACATCAGTCTTGGGAGCACCAAAGAAAGGAGCCTTGACGACATCAGGCTGGGGAGCACCAAAGAAAGGAGCCTTGACAGCATCAGTCTGGGGAGCACCAAAGAAAGGAGCCTTGACGACATCAGTCTTGGGAGTACCAAATACAGGAGCCTTGACAGCATCAGTCTGGGGAGCACCAAAGAAAGGAGCCTTGACGACATCAGTCTTGGGAGTACCAAAGAAAGGAGCCTTCATGGCGTCGGGCTTTTGAATAGATGCCTCAAAAGAAGAGGTCTGGGAAGGATTGGGCAGACCGATCATGCTACCAGCTGGTTTGAAAGCTGCAGGCTTTCCGACTGATGGAGATGGAGGAATTGGAAGATTCGCGAAAGGATTGAAACGTGGCTTGTCATCAAATACTCGAGATGATGGTGTGCCCTTTTCAGGAAGTACTTTTCGTGGGCTGGTTTTGGTTGGGCTATCCAGAGCTTGTTGGAATAGATGCAAGGTATTCGAACCCGCATTTGCAGTGGAATCTTTCACTTTTGCTTGTTTCAATGGTCTTGAACCTTCGCTACTTTCATAATCATCCTTTGTAAGCTCCTCGCCCTTTCGCTTATTCGGGGAGGCAGGTCGCGGTGCAGGCTGTGGAGGAATGAACGAGGGGCCCTGGGAAGAGCTTCCATTGACAGTAGATTGTGGGCGGTCATCGGTAGCCGTAGCATTGGCAGCTTTCAACGGTAATCCATTGCGTGACTCGTTACCGACGAGATCAGAGTGGGGAGTGGGAGCCTGTGTTGTCTTGATTCTCTTGCTGTCGTTTCCTTTGTCTTGAATGCATGCTTTCTGAGCTTTACACTTCAAATTGTGAGCGGCTCGATCAATGTCTGTACTAGTTTGTGATAGGATTTTAACTCTGAGGGTTTCAAAGTATCTTAGGGCAGGAACCATGTTGAAATTGGGGTCTTGGACTTGTGCCATATATCTCGCGTGGGCACGCTTTAACTCTCGGAATCGATATTTGACATAGAAGTCTTCGACTTGTGCCGGTGTGAAATGAGAAGGGACTCGATTTTCCATCTTTTCGATGGGGTATTTGGAGGCATAATACATTCCTGGGAACATTCTGGGGTAGTTGTCCGGATCGCCGTTATCATCGAAGTACAAGTTTGGAGCAACCATCGTGATGAATGAGCATGGAACTGCAGATTCTGCTGGTGCATCTGGGTCCTTTTCTTCGGTCGAGTTCTCGCGCTCTCTATCAATATGGTGTAAAACAGCGTCAACCTCCTTATACATCTTCAACTAAGAGCGAAATGGTCAGCAGGAGATATATGACAAGGAGGCATACGAGTGAGATCGATGCAATCAAGACGGTAGTATAGGGGGGAACTTACAGATGGATCTTGGCCATTAGTCAAACCACCTGATGGTCGATTGTGTGCTGATGCAAACAGGTTTGTGGGTTTCGTATTGCCGAACAAATTGTTCGATGGTGCTGCCTTGAATGAGGAACCGCCAAACAAATTCGAGGATGATGGCTTGGATGAATTCGCAAATATATTGCTTGAAGATGGTGCCTTGAGGCTCGAGTTACCAAAAAGGTTGCTTGTTGGTGGCACATTTTTTGAAGCATCAGAATCGCTGGCCGAAGCTAGCACATTTTGGTCCGTCAAAGAGGTGGACGACTTGTTTTCAAATGGATTTGCCCATGACTTGACTGGTGCCGAAGATTCAGCAGCCGGGCCATTCTGGTTCTCCGAAGAAGTAGCAGACAATTTGCTGGCATTTGAGAAAATATTGGGGAATGGGTTGGCTTGTGCCGAAGGTTCAACAGGCTTGCTGACCGGATCAGAGATATTGTTCAACGCAGGCGTTGCTGGCGAAGGTTCAGCAGGCCTGGTAATTCGATCAAACAGGCTGTTCGATGCAGGCGTTGCTGATGACGGGTCCTCAGGCTTAGTGATCCGATCAGAGAGACTGCTTGACGCTGCAGGCACCTGATTGTTATTCACAAAAGGGTTCGGGCCATTGGATGCTGATGATTGTGCATCAGATACACTACTTCCAGTAATTGAAGGTTTTGGAGAAGCCTGGCTGGCGAACATGTTGGTGGACGCATGCTGATTCAAGCTGCCAAATATGTTCGCTGGTTGTGGAGTAGCGGAGGACACACCAAACATATTGTCCGTGGTAGGTGCAGAGTTTGCTGGAGGGCTGGTAACAATACTCATAGCCGAGTGGTTACTTGAAGGACTGATAACTTGGTTAGCGGCTGGGGTTGCTGATGTTTGAATAGCACCCTGGCCACCAAAAGTAAATGGAGTACTCGAGGCACCGGCTTGTGCAGCTTGCCCAAAGCTGAAGGTGGCAGGAGTACCCATGGCACCGGCTTGTGTGTTTGACGGGGGAAAGAAACTTGAAGTTGGTGCGGCCATGGCCTGGACAGGAGCAGGTGTGGATGGAGCTTGACCAAATATATTGTTCGAAGGGCCTCCAAAACCAGGGTTCAGAGCAGACGGGGTGGCTTGGGGTCCGAATACGAAGGGGTCCTTTGAGGGTTGAGAGCCAAACATATTTGATGTTGGCGCGGCCGTAGCCTGTACATGAGCAGGTGTAGATGAAGCTTGACCAAATATATTGATCGAAGGGCCTCCGAAACTAGGCTTCAGAGCAGACGGGGTGGCTTGGGATCCGAATGCGAAGGGGTTGTACGAGGGTTGAGAGCCAAACAAATTCGATGTCGGCACCGCTGTAGCTTGAGCAGGAGCAGATGCAAATGCACCTTGACCAAAGCTTCCGAAACTAGAGCCCGGAATAGTGTTTGGAATAGGAGGAGTAGCGGTAGCTCCGAATGTGAAGATGCTGTTTGGTGGCGGACCCTGGTTGTACATGTTAGAATAAATAGCAATTACGAAAGATGGAAGCGCATCCTCTCTTACTTCTGGTTCTGTGTGTTGAGCTGCGTCTGGGTTTTGCGGTCCCCGTTGATCATTCTTGGAGCGGTCGTTGTTCGAGGTTTCTTGTGCTGGAGGTACCCATTGAGGGCCTCCTGTTGCGGTAAAGTTGAATGATTTTGAAGCTTCAATTGCTCCAAAGAGAGGATTTGCGCCGTTAGATGGAATAGCTTGGGATGGCATAGATGCAAATTTTGGTTCGGCATCCAGGTAATGCGGCGTTATTAGCTTTACGGCTCCTGGGCGTGCTCCTGGGCGTTGTCCTTTTTTGGATGACTTGATAGTTCTCGAAGCCATTTGCGCCGCAGTCGCGCGTTGCGGAGGATCGGGAGCTTGACTACTCATGTTGGCTAGTCTCTGCGAACCCTGACAGTAGAATTAGTACGTAGATTTGAGGATTTATGGGCAAGGGTATGGGAATTGGTGGTAACATACAATGGTAATGGAAGAAGAAGAAGTGGTGAGTGTGGGTGTGGGTGAGGGTGAGCGCGTCGGCGCAATGTAGGTAATGTCTAGATGTACGACTCGGCGGCGAGCTTTGCGAAAGCGAGGTGAGAAGACTCGATGGCTTGAAGGACGTCTATTTTGCGCAATGACGACGTGCGATACAAGCGCCCAACATGTATTAGTTGCGATGCATCACAGGTGGTACATCATGTTGGAATGTCTCGATGTGTGGGAGAGTGTTGTCGTGGTGCGAGGCGCGCTTGTTGATGGACTGGAGATCTCAGGAGGGAAGAGGGAGAGGCTGAGGGAAGTCAAAACAATCCTTGCCTGAATAAAATCGACTGGCCCCACTAGGCTGGCGGCTCCAACTAGGCTGGCGGAAGGACAACGCCGCCCGCACACGTGACTGTCAACCAGGTTCATTCCAATTCCATTGGTTCTCGTTGCCCACCACCCACTGGCACTAACTGGCAGTTGCCCACTTCCCACTGGCACTAACTGGCAAGTTGCCCATCTCCCACTGGCACTAACTGGCAGTTGCCCAGTTGCCCCGGTGCTGAGGTGGGTGGCCCAAGCCTAGGGCCGTTGCTGGGAAACGAGCCTGCGAGCTTTCTGAGCTTTCGCCTGCAGGTGCCTCGCTGAGGCTGAGTGAAGACCACGGGTGCACGGCGCTTCACTTTTGCAGGATGCCAGGAGATGGTCAATAATAGGGAATCGATTAAACGGTACTCATGCACGCATAATATTATGAATACCCGTTTATGGACTTAACCAAATATTACACCTGAAATTCTCTAAGTACTGTGTACCACGTGACCTCTAATAAAAATATATTTATAATAAATTATTTTTAGGTTTATAGTAATATATAGCATTTCTATAAAACATTATCTAGAAGAAATTTCTAGAATATTTTTTTTTACTTACTATTACTAACCTAAGTACTATTACCTAGTTACGTGGTATGTAGGAGACAGAGGCATTTTGTAGTACTGATGAGTTTCTTTGGTACAAGTATTAAGTTAAGTCCTTGCACGGGTATTATGTAAGTAGGCTATTTAGGTGGGGATGGTGTGGGTGTGTGGGTGGGACTCGTAGTTATGCGTGCATGAGTACCGTTTAATTGATTCCAATAAGAGCAAGGCTGAAGGTGTGTTACGGGAGTAACAGAGTACATTGTGAGCATGTTTCTGTCTGTTTCTGTTGGGATATATTCTATGGTATTTTCATACTCATGTGATACCGAGCTCGAGTACTTCTCCACTTGAGCTCGCTCATCCTTAGTCACAGGATAAGCGTTCGAGTACTTAAGTCCTCGAACGCTTCATCCTTAGTTAGTTCTCCAATCGATTATTATACTTCACAAAGAGAGTATATTGGTTCACCCTGTTTTACACCAACACTGATCAGTGTGCGCTCACAGATCAGAGACGTTTTATTTATTTATTTACGATTCTGGCCTTGCGGACTCCGATGCTTTGTTGTAGGATCCTCTCACGCAGGCGTTAAGTTCTTCAGGCTGGCTACAACCGCTGATTGATTTAGGCTGGCTACAACCGCTAAATTGTTCGAAACAATTGTGTCAAGATCACTCATTCTGGCTGGCTACAACCGCTAGATTTGTTCGAGCTTCAAATTTACCTAGGCTGGCTACAACCGCTACGTACTTTGAAATCGTTCCACGACCTCTTTACTCGATATCCCAGGCAGGTCTAGCATCCCCGGAATATCTTGCTTCTCGTTCAGCTACGTCACAAAGTTGAACTCGGAGCCTCGCTCGCTCAAGCAACAACAACTCTCGACCTCTTTACTAAGCCTTTACGAGAACTCAGAGCCTCGCTTGCTCACAACTTTCAACCCGGAGCCTCGCTTGCTCACAACTCTCAACTCGGAGCCTCGCTTGCTCACAACTTTCAACCCGGAGCCTCGCTTGTTCACAACTCTCAACTCGGAGCCTCGCTTGCTCACAACTCTCAACTCGGAGCCTCGCTTGCTCACAACTCTCAACCCGGAGCCTCGCTCGCTTAAGCAACAACAACTCTCGACCTCTTTACTGAGCCTCTACGAGAACAACAACTCTTATCTCTCTCTCTCTCGAATCACTCGTTTAGCTACGTCACAAAGTTGAACTCGGAACCTCGCTTGCTCACAACTCTCAACCCGGAGCCTCGCTTGCTCAGACAACAGACAACAGACAACAAAAACAACTCGACCACTTCACCAGGCCTTTACAAGAACCCTCACAATGTCCGATTGCGAGGATGTCTTGCTGTCGGAATATACGATTGGTCCTATAGAGCAAGGGGGTTAGGATTAATATGGTTTCCTCGGCGGCTCACGCTCTCGCTGACCTTTTACACGCGCCTACCTATATACCACCCCGGCTACGACAAACCTCAGTTATGCCTACAGCAGCCAGTGCCATCAACGAGTAACAAAGGTAAGGACTCGTCGACGATATCGACTTAGCTATCGCTAGGTACGAGGCTAGCGATATTAAAGGACAGAAACAGTTCTCCGCCTTTTAAGAAGACTTCTATCACTAGTATTAGGACGACTTCGAGATTACTAAAGAAGGCACGAACTTAGATGACCTCATCGATTCCTTGTACTACAAAGGCGTCAACGTCGATCGAGATAATGACCTAGCAAAGGTCTTATACGACCTGGCTCACATGCGAAGGATGGAACGATGGGACTACGACGAGGCAGTACAAGCCTACCTGGCTAGAGTCAGATCGAATAAAGTAGTAGATATCTGGGCCGAAGGGCTGAAGCTCCCGAGACCTCGAAGCAGGCCTACAACCCCTGTTCCTGCTGTAGCTCCTGCTCCTGCTACAACTTCTGCTCCTGTTTAACCTGTCTGCCAACCTGCTTATTAACCACCCGAGCCACAGCCCCAGCCTGCCTATCAACAACCTGTCTATCCGCCCCAGCCCGAGCCACAGCCTCAGCCTGCCCCTCATCCGAATAGCTGGTGGTATATACAACCTGTCTATCAACAACCTGTCTATCAGCCCCAGCCCGAGCCACAGCCTCAGCCTGCCCCTCGATCGAATAGCCCCTGGTGGTAGCCGAAATCGAAATCAGACAGCCCTGTGGTTGGGTCGAACGTACTAGGAGTTGGGTAGGAATGGCCAAGGTTTAGGGGGCATGGTTTTATGATTCGCTTGTTACGTGTTTTCATAATTTTGTGTTTTTGGGCGTTTTACATTTGTTTTGTTTTTACCTATTTAGGTATCCTGTTTCCGATTCTTTTCTTTCGCTTCTTTCGCAATCGTAAGTACTTAGCTACTTTTTAAAGAGCTGCCAGTGTTACGATATACCTTAGGGGGTTTTACAATTGTTTGGTTTTTACCTATTTAGGCATCCTTTGTTTTCAGTCTCTACCCCCACTTCTTCGCAATCGCAAGCACTTAGCTACTTTTTAAAGAGCTGCCAGTGTTGCGATATGCCACTTCGCTGAAGCTGGCTACATGCCGGCACAGGCTAAGCCTGGCTACATGCCGGGACAAGCTGGCTACGCATAAGCCTCAAACACCAGCTGCATATAAGCTGACGTATTGGTAATACGATATGCCCATCTGTTTGTAAGCGAGGAATCACGTGACGTGATTCCTGGGTATATGAGGGACCTGTATCCAGCACTTAGCTAGAACTTCAGAAGACAAGACGCAATACAATATCAGATTATTGTACCATTCTCATTGACTTGTAGTTAAACCAACAGTTTCTCTGGTTGTTGTTGTGCAATTGGCGTTCCTTGAGTTCTCAAATTTCTCGACCCGTTGTCAAAATGATTCGCCAACATAGATACTGATAATAGCCTTACCTAGGGATTATCAAGTTTTAGCTAAACCAACAACCTGTTCAATATCAAGCTAAGAATTCTTCGAACCCGGACAAGTAGTGTTTGTATTCATATTACATAAGCAAAGTTTATCCGTGTGAATCAACCTAGCAGATGGTCCCCCAACCCACCCCCCACACTACCGCAATATCCAATTGTATACCCCCTACTGTATGTTTCCCGAAACAACAACTTTTTACAGAACTATATTTTTTGAAACTACCTTAAAGGAGAGCCGGGGGTTTTTACGACGGTCGCATGCTGGTTACTAAGCAGGCTCCGTTCTAGGAGCGTTCTAGGAGGATACGGCTTAAGTAATTGTTACAGCTTATGAATTATCCTACAAATTAATCGTTACTCTATATACGTTGTCGTTATAGTATCCGAGTGAATATACTCGGTGGCACGGACCACCTGGTCCTGCCTATACTATTCTGGCACCACTTCCACAACTTAGACTCAGTGTGCACATTACAAGTAGATAGTCTAATAAGAGCGAACAGTGACCCACTCGAGCGAACGAGCTTTAGCGAGTGAGCGACGTGGGTCACGTCGTAAGCGTAACTACTTTAGACAGAATAAATGTACTCCAAAAATAGATTATACAGGTTAACCACGGGACGTATCTAAGTAGTCAATCTAAATAGCGGCGGTATAAGAGAGCTAGTAGAATACTTGATTGGGAAGTGATATGCCTGTTTACTATAAACTTTAGGCTAAACTTACTATACTCGGCTGGATTTTAGACGTGCGCTCCTCTAGTACGTTTAGGTGTTCATGTAGGTTGACTACAGAACGTCTTGGAGTGGCCAATCTAAATGGCGGCGGTGTGAGAGGAACTGGCAGAATTCTTAATTTGGCTATACTCGTACTCAAGTAAACGACAGCCAGCCAGACACCTAAACAGCGAGACAGCCAGCGACAGAGCTAGCCAGCCAGCCAGTTATACAGTTAGTCAGCCAGCCAGCCAGCCACGCAAACAGCGAGACAGCCAGACAGCTATACAGCCAACCATCTATACAGTCAGTCAGTCAGTCAGTCAGTCAGTTAGTCAGTTAGTCAGTCAGTCAGTCAGTCAGTCAGTCAGTCAGTCAGTCAGTCAGTCAGTCAGTCAGTCAGTCAGCCAGCCAGACAGCTATACAGCTAGACAGACAGCCAGGTACACAGCCAGCCAGACAGACAGG